>CAIGQZ010000461.1:10578482-10590817 GCA_903798205.1 Danio tinwini | reverse complement strand
TGTGTGTGTGTGTGTGTGTGTGTGTGTGTGTGTGTGTGTGTGTGTGTTTCCCAGTACTGGGTTGTGGCTGGAAGGGCATTCACTGTGTAAAACATATGCTGGGATAGTTGGCTGTTCCTTCCGCTGTGGCGACCCTTGATAAATAAGGAAAATGAATGAATAAATTAATGAATAAGAAAAAATGTAATAATAATAATAATAAAATCATTTTGTGTTCCCATAACATGTGGGAACGTGTGGATGAAAGTAACACTGTTTTTTATGTCCCACTGCTAATAGATGCCTTATTTTTCACTTCCACATTAGAGTTTGTAGTGTTTGGATTATTTGGCCAATTTATTCATTTTTCATTTTTTTAATTATTTGTTTTATAAACTTAATGCATATTGACAATAATAATAAAAAATATTTAAGAGTTGTAGAAAATGTTCACATTTTGCATTGCTGGATTGCTTTTGGATTGCTTCTGAAATTTAAAATGAAAATGCAGTTTAATATTTCTTCTGTAAATAAAGGACAAAATATTTAAAATTTCTGTCCAGAGAGGTCATGTTTCGATCCTCAATTGGCCTCACGCAGTCAAGTAATGCGATTCCGCAGGTCAGAGTTTGCCAAGCTTGAACTTTGCAACACAGTGAACTGCGAAACTTGACACATGACCTTGCGTTTTTCAGTCTGACGCATTCGCGTGAGTATGAATGGAAGTCTATGGGGAGAAAAGTGCAGTGTGACCGCAGCTTTATGAGTTAGTAATGTCACACCCTCGGCTCGTTCCTGCAGTCCCAGTCACCACAACCAATCACCAGTCACCACACCCGTGGACCATCACCAGGGTACTAACAGCCCGCACCTGCACCCACAATCACCAGCACACTATATAGACTCACCTCATCCAGTCATTCACCGGCTGGAATCAAAGTCAGATGGTCCTCCTCAACGGCTCTCCTGATTTCCCCAGTGCTCATCCGTGGATGTCCCCTTTCTGCTGTGGATTCAAACCAACCTGCTTAAGGGAAATGACTTAAAGTGTGTTGGTGTTTACTGAAGAACTGAACTTACTGATTTGAGCTGCGTTTGAGATCACTCTCTTCTTCACCACTCACCAGTTTCATTCTCTGTTGCTGTTGCTCCACTCTAATAAATAACCTTAAAGGGCCATGAAACCCCCTGTCTCAGCAGGGTGTTTTCACACCTCTAATTTGGAAAAAGTCAGGAAAAGTGGGCGTGTCCAGCTCTGCTTAGGTGGGAGTGTCGGGGGAGGGAAAGAGGGAAGGATTTGCAAATATGAGAGTTTCTGTTTGGGCACGCAGACGCAGGGGAGAAAGACAGTGACTGTGTTTTTCGATGAACATCAGTAATCAAATTACTTGCCAAATTATTAATTTGTCGACTTTAACTGCAATTTGGCACTTTCACTTTTTATTCAGGAACATTTCCTGCATGTTGCCTGTGACAAACGAGATATTGAATGAGAGGAACTTCTGGAGGAATGGAGTTTTAATGCAATGTTTGATACTGCATGGCGAATGGGAGAAAAAAAATCCTCCACATATCTCGGTAACTTAGATGCACTCGGTAGGCAGCGTCAGAAAGCCGTGTGATAGATTATCCTGTCACAAAATGCAGCGAAAATCCTGTACGACGGGAATAGTTTGATTAAGGTGTTTTACATGATTACATTCGGAGAGCAGCATTTACAGCGGATCTTTCAGTCTATAATATTGTGCTATAATATTGCAGTGATATTAACATACTGTAAGCTTAGTAACTGAATCATTTTGACTATAGTATGTCTTTAAACACTGAAAGAGCACTGAAAGAGTTACGAAGTAACTTTGCCAACTGGGTTAAACAAAGGGCTCTGAACTGCACACACTTACCAAATCTGTATAGGACAGTCACTCTGGAACTGTGTCTTTTTTTAAAAGGAGACGAGCAGCAAATCCGGATTTCATCATTTCCAGATGCGAAAAGCTCTCGGGTAAAAATGTTCCTTACAAACGCATTTCTGTCGCGTGCACTATAATCCACATATGAGTCCAGCAGCGCTCTCATAGCAGGAAAATGCTAATAAAACCTTCGTTCCAGCACACTAATAAATGCAACACTAACGACCTGTGTCTTCAAATTCTTGTTCTTTCACTTGTTTTGGCAACACAGTGTGGAGTCGCTCTGATGTTGGAACACTGTAACAGTGAAGCTCTTCAAAGCTATTGTGCATATTAATGAAGATGCACGTCATACACAATAGAGTACTGATTGGTTTGAGCAGTCTTTCTCATGAATTAATGCCGCACCCTCTGAGACGGCACAATGTTCTCGCAAGGACAGACAGACACTCTCCACACTGGATTTACACGCAAGTATCTCATGGCCGTGACGCAGCTTCAAAAATTTGCTTCAAACCGGAAGGACGAATTTGCACAAAATAACGACAAAACAACCAATTTTCACTTTTTAGTGCAATATATGTGTCCTAATAGTGTTTATAGCAGCGTGGGACACATATATGACTGTCAACAGCTCAAAAAATGTGTTTTGGTGTTTATGTAGGCCCGATAGGCCCGACAATACATTTTGACACAGCTTTTAAAAAGCGCGAACCCATTTATAGCCCGACATTATTCAAATGTGCACATGCACACAGCTCTTTTGTCTTTTTTCAATATTGAGTCGCTTATACGTGTTTTAACACAATTTATTCATAACAAATGTTGGCCTTTAGGCCATTTGGAAGTTGGAACAAAGAAATAAAATAAGTCCGCTGTAGCATCGTAACATCTCAGCACTCTAAATAGGCCTAGGTACATACACCAAATTGGCCAACACACCATTAAAGATAAGTCTTTCTTAACAAATTCAATTAAAATAAATTCTAAATAATAACAGTATTTGGCAATAACAAAATTAAGATCAAGGCTCTGCGGGATTTGTTTCACCACTTCTTTTGACAATCTGGCCTTAAGGCGACGGTGAAGCTGAATAATAAAATAATAATGTCAAGCCTATACTCTGACTATATTATACATTTAAGATTTGATTAATATTTAGTTATAATTTGAAAATCCTTTACTCACCAAGATTAGGCTACGAGTTTTTGTGGAGGAACAATATTGAATCCAGTGCAGTCCTGCACTCACTGATGGTGCGTCCAGCAGCACTAAACACCCTTTTACTGCTGCGCTGCTGCTACAGGCCGGGATGCATAGTACTGATCTGGCTAATTTTGCAAGTTTTGGGTAGGATTGTTTGTTCATCTTCCACCAGCCAAGAACATGTCATTTTCCATGCGGTTTCAGTGTAGCGAGTGACCTCGTCATTTCCCTGTCAGCTTGATGTACATGCCGTACATTGCTGTTTAGCGACTGCCGAAATACTTTGGCGGCTAGAATGATCACTCTTTTTAAACTGGCGGCTGGCCTGACTGCAGTCAAAATTCGATCTTTATGACTTCTCCGTCATCATTTGTTTGACCTTTGCAGGGATGGATTTTAATGTTGTAACAAACGATTTGATTACTTTCTTGCGCTAATGGAAATGCATCACATGTTTATTTACTGCGCAAGCCCGGCCCGACCCCATCCAAAATGATAGAAATTAAGCCCAAACACACCCGAACCCATTGAGGCTCGTCGGGTTCATGCAAAGATCTTCAGCTCTATGCCTTTTTCTTCCTTGTGTGGCCGTGACAAGTAACCACAGCAAAAATATATTTCTGTCTAAAACATTATCTTTTACGAAAGTTGGGGTACTTTCGTCCCCGCTCTCCTCTACTTTGAACAACAAATCAGCATATTAAATGATTTCTGAAGAATTGACACTCAATACTGGATGCTGAACATTTGCCACCGCAGGAATAAATACAATTTTTAAAACACATTCATAGCTTTAATTTAAATTGCTGCAATATTTAACAGCGATACTGTGTTTTGTTTTGTTTTTGCAGACTTGCTGACTATTCCAGAATATCCAAATGAATATGTTATTCTGAATTTGGTGGGAGCTGTGACCTTGACTGCTGTGGACAAGTTTGCTGAAAGTCACCTATAATAATTCATACATTCATTTTTCTTCAGCTTAGTCCGTTTACTCATCAGGGGCTAACTCAGCGGAATGAATCGCCAACTTATCCAGAATATTTTACGCAGTGGATGCAACCCAGTACTGGGAAACACCTATACACACTCTATCACACACTATTGTCATACACTTTGGCCAATTTAGTTTATTCATTTCACCTATAGCGGAGAGAACAGGCAAACTCCACACAGAAATGCCAACTGAGCCAGCCGGGGCTTGAACCAGCGACCTTCTTGCTGTGGGGCAACAATGCTAACCACTGAGCCACCATGTCGCCCTCACCCATAGTAATAAATTGAGATACCTCTCTTTTTTGTAGAACTGCTGAAACAGGATGCGACAAGCTATGTCTTTTTTTTTTCTTTCTTTTAATTATTTCTTGGTATATTTCACCCATAATAGCACTTCCTTCACAATGTTTTTTAGAGTAAGATTATCAATCATTCCTCACTGGCATGGTGCCAATTAAAACTGCCAATCAATTATCATACTTCAGTTCTCATTATATATTCCCCAGACATTCCCAGGAGCGCTGCCTCAGACAGTCTGCAAGTGGCTGTTTTAACAAGGAGAAAAGTGCAAAGTCACAGAGTGAGAGTATTCCTTCCTCGTTTCTCTCCTTGTCTTCAATATTTGGAGCAATTGTGTGTGAACAGGAATAAATCTCTCTCACCTCAGAGCAACACACCCGCAGGAAAGAGGACAAAAATACCCTGCACCAAATAATGGAAGTACAGACCGACAGACAGACTTGACTGACTGAGTGATTCTGTTTGCAAATGTAGGTGCTCTTACTGATCTCAATTAGGAATTTGGGGTCTTTTGTTAAACTAATTAAACTCCTTTAGTCTTTAATGTGCAATTCACACCCTTTTGACAAGATGTAACTGGTATCTCCAGGTTTTGTCTGTGAAATTTCAGCTCAAAACACACCACAGATTATCTGTTATAGCTTGTCAAATTCACTGCTTATTTTTGTGTCCCTTTAAAAGCAAATTAGATGCTGTTCCCTACCCCTTTGCAGAAGTGGGCGGAGCCTTGACATATCAGTCTGATACTCCAGAAACACTAAGGCCCCGTTTACACTAATACGTTTTAGTTTTAAAATGCATAAGTTTTGCTACGGTTACGCCATCCGTCCACACTACGCCGGAGTTTTCGAGCCCCGAAAACGGAGCGTTTTGGAAATGCTGGACAGGCCGTTTTCATTCTAAAATGCTGCTGCTCCGTCTCAGTGTAGATGGGGGAAAACGGAGACATCTGAAAACGGAGGCGGGGCTGCAGACATTCGCCTATCTGATTTGGGCTTTTCCTCAATATTAAGTAGCCTTCACACAGTTCAGTGACAGTCCTGCATCCTCTCCTTGTAAGTTCAGACTTCGCAAGTTTGATATGGAAAACAAACTCCCGAGTGTGTACATGAAACTTTTAAAAGTCATTCACATCACCCTGGCTACGCTGTTTCACTTTCTTAACAATAAAATGAAAACATGATGTAAGGAACTGTCTATTTTTATTTTGATATTAGTAACTTAACAGACATCAAAAAATGTTGAGGCGTCGTGTAGCTGCATAATATAAGCGTCATCTTCATGCATATTTATAACAAAACGGTGCCTATAACATTACTGCCTCCTTTCATTTTCATAAAAAATACAAAACATACCCTCTCTTTCATTGAATATCAGTTTTAATAAATAATAAAGGCCATTATAAAAGTATAACGCACTAGTTTATACAATAGAGAAAATAAAGGCAAGCAATCAGTCAGATGTGGTGTCCGCTGTTACATTAATTAGGATATTAACCTAACTTATCTGTGCTCAGCCAAAGCA
Source organism: Danio tinwini (assembly GCA_903798205.1). Lineage (NCBI taxonomy): Eukaryota > Metazoa > Chordata > Actinopteri > Cypriniformes > Danionidae > Danio > Danio tinwini. The sequence continues at coordinate 10,584,902 of CAIGQZ010000461.1, read as the reverse complement.
CGTTACCTGAGAACAAGTAATAGGTTCAAAAGACCAAAGACAGGGAATATGTCGTTAGATATGGACAACAAGATGAATTAAATATCACGTTTAACAAATATAGTGAGATTAGATCCAGTGGGAGATCCGTGATTAACAGTCCGACTTGCACAGCTCTCATATGGGTATGTGCTCAACGCATGCTGCAGCGCATGCCAGAGAGTGTGTGTGTGGTCACGTGATGTGCGTCTTCACCGTTTTAGTGTAGACAGAGAGCTGTTCAGAAACGCTGGGTAAAATGCTAGTGTGGACGCGGATCGTTTTCATTCTAAAACGCCGTTTTAAAACTAAAACGTACTAGTGTAAACGGGGCCTAAGGCAGGGGTGTCAAACTCAGTTCCTGGAGGGCCGCACCCCTGCAGAGTTTAGTTCCAGCCCTGCTTCAACACACCTATCTCCAGGTATCAAATAAGCCTAAAGCACTCAATTAGTTTGATCAGGTGTGTTTAATTAGGGTTGGAACTAAACTGTGCAGGGCTGCGGCCCTTGAGGAATTGAGTTTGACACCCCTGCACTAAGAGTTCTATAAGCATATGATCTAAAGCGCTGCGCTGTGCAGTCTGAATCACCTTTTGCTATTTTATGGATTGGAAAAAATGCTCGACATGCCCTGTACATTGTCTAAAATGGTTGTTCTTATTCTCTTAAAGAGTTATAGGTGTGTTTTGTGCGTAATGTGCAGTAAATAATCTCTCATTCCCTTTAAGAGTTGCCGTTGTGACATGTGCATTCATTATATATTTACAGAATGAACCAGATTCCACAAAAAATCTCCTGAAGTGAAGAAAGCATGTGAGGAGGTTGTGGTTTTCATAGTTATGTAGACAATAATAATATTTTGCATTTCAATTCTTTAATTTTTCATATTTAAAGATGCTTGTGTGCTGCTGCACATCCCGATGTGTGTAATAGGCAAAAATAATGTGCATTGTAGATCCACCTATAGGCATATATCAAGTCAATGGTAAGGTCTATTTCAATTGCCTCAAAGTAGCGACATGATTTTGGCATGATTGAACGGCATGTATCATTAAAATTTTTTAGAGGTTTTTCAGCATTCACAGCCAAGCAGTTTTTACGAGCAAGGCAAGTTTATTTATATAGCACATTTCATACACAGTGGAAATTTAAAGTGCTTTACATAAACAGGAATAAAAGAGACAAGTATAAGAGCATAAAAACAATAAACATTATTAAAAATAGATAAAAACGTATTAAAATGTGTTAAAAGTGGTTATAAAGGAATGAAAAAGAAAAAAAAGACACAATGATGCCATCTATCAGACTTAAAACCGTGCTCATTCAGTAAAGGCACAGCTAAACAGATGTGTTTTCAGTCTTGATTTGAATGTGCCTAATGTTGGAGCACATCTGATTATTTCTGAAAGCTGATTCCAGCAGTAGGGGGCGCAGTAGCTGAAAGCCAATTCACCCTGCTTTGACTGAACTCTTGGAATTTCTAGTTTAGATGATCCTAATGATCTGAGTGATCTGTTAGGTGTGCATTCAGTGAGCATATCTGTAATGTATTGAGGTCCTAGGCCATTTAGTGATTTATAGACGAGTAATAATACTTTAAAATCTATTCTGAATGTAACTGGGAGCCAGTGTAAAGACCTGAGGACAGGTGTGATGTGCCCTGATTTTCTGGTTCTGATCAGAATCTTGGCAGCAGCGTTCTGGATGAGCTGCAAATGTCTGACTGTCTTTTTGGGAAGGCTAGTGAGGAGTCAATTACAGTAATCCGCTCTACTGGTGATAAAAGCATGAGCAAGTCCTCACTGGAAACAAAGCATCTAATTCTTGCAATGTTTAAGTGCATTGCAAAGTGAATATGCAAAATTACTTCCTGATTTTATATGCTGCTTAATGAAAAAAATAAATAACCTGATGCATCAAACCAAAAAACGTTTAATTAAAGAATTAAGCTTGTACACCTATGTGTAATGTTTGTATTATTTGTGTTGCTTGTAAATTACAAAATACCTCATGAATCTGTCTAATTTCAGCTGTGGCTGCATACATTGAGGGAGCCATCAATACTGAAATGTTGATGTTGAAAGTGTTTCCAAGACAACCCAGCATGCCAAAATATACAACATAGGCTCATTCTGAAAACGTCAATTTGTGCTTTTGAAAACACTATTGGTTGGGTTTAGGGATAGGGGAGGGTGGGTCAGTCTATCGGATAGTCAGTCAGTCGACAGTGGCATCGGTTGACACACGGGGCCCCCTCATCACCACTCCACCGCAACCGTTTTAGCACTACAAAGTTTTGACTCTGGTAATCATGGACCATTATTTCTTGCACATGACCACACAGAGCACAATTGTTGGCATCAAAAAACTTGTAGGCCTTTAACTTCTCTCTTGTAAAAACACTTGGAGTTTCAATGAGTTGTATATTTCAAGCTGGATGCTTGGCTATTTCATCTTATCCAATATCCATTAGGAGGGTGCTATCGCGAATGGACCTGTCAGACGAACGCCGCTCACTTTAACATTAATTTTGCAGAATCACTGTGCTTATCACTGGGTGACAAGCTGTTATAATATGCTGAAAGCTTTATGTAAATAATATATATAATATGTAATCAATATAATTATCTCTTATACAACAACAAACTCTGTACCGCATTAGATGTTATTCCCTCGCTGTAAATTCTAGCGATCACAGTTTTTTCTGCAACCTCGCTGCACGCGCATCCTGAATGTTTATAAACAGGTAATTCGTCTATAGCAAAAACTCTCTGCAGATTTCATCTGGCCCTAGCCATCACATATGCTGTAAAGTAAAAATAGTTCTAGGACAATACTGGATGGCAACAGTTGCTATGGTAGGATTGGTTAGCAGCTTAAAGTTTGTTGTTGAATTGTACTTGTCTTTTGCATACACATAAATATGCATTGAAAGTCTAAACAACTGAAGGGGTCTGTTTGGCATCCCCTCAGAGGAAAAAAGTGTGTGCGTTTTTTTTTCTCCAATTTGCAAGTCAGTCCTGGAGGCGCTTGAGATGCAGATCAGCAGATGGATTGTCCTACACCTCGCAGCCTGTTCTGTCTGCCAGAGACAATCACAGACACCAGCGCTGAACACACAGCTCCAGCCAGATCCCATCACAACATTGATCTGAGTCAGGAACAGCCAGAAATCCCACATGCACACTGATAAATGCTGCCTTTCTTTGGCCAGTTTAGGGTAGTGTGCAATTTCTTTTCTATTATTCTGTCTAACAAAAACTGTAAATCATTTGCTGATTATGGGGATGTTTTAAATAACTAAAAATGCAACATTTATGATCAGCATTTTTCACAGATCATTGAATCCGATCAGACCATTAGCATCTCGCTAAAAATGAAGATTTTCAATAAACTTCCTATTTAAAGCTAGTCTTGGATTAGAAAATAGTAACTTTTCATTTTCCGTTGGTCTTAGTACATGATTAGTACACAAAAATTATTGAAAGATGTTGCTAATTTTTGAGCTGGATGCTAAAGGTTTATTTTGATTCAGTGATCTATGCTAAGCTAAGCTAAAAGAGATCGGCTGAATGCATTAAAGAATTGTACAAATCATCTGTTTAACTCTAGGAGAGCTGTAAAATTTGCCTTCTTTATTTATTTTATTATTATTATTATTATTTATTTGTATTTATTTAATCATTTTTTTAAATGTGGAGTGTTCCTTTAAGTAGCTTTGTTTTGCTATTGTCCTGTCTAACATAAACTGTAAATCATTTGCTGATTATGGGGATATTTTAAATAAACGCGCTCAGAAATAAAGATACAAAATGCATGATCAGCATTTTTCACAGCATGATCATTGAATCCGGTTAGACCATTAGCATCTCGCTCAAAAATCACCAAAGATTTTCAATAGTTTTCCTATGTAAAGCTTGTATCGGATTAGAAAATGGTAACTTCATTTTCAGTCTGTCTTAGTGCATAATGCTACTACATACTCAAGTTATAAATAGATAAATTATCAAAAGACGTTGCTATATTTTTGAGTAAGACACTAAAGGTTTATTTTGATTCTGTGATCTATGCTAAGCTAAGCTAAAAGAGATCGGCTGAATGGATAAAACAATTGTAAAAAATCAACTGTTTAAAGGCCCGTTCACACCGGGACGCTTTTTGCTCACGTTTTTCTGACAACATTTAACGCCTCATGACTAAATAAAAGGCGGCAATGTGATCGTGCACACCAACGCACAAAACGGCAGGCGTAAAAGCGTCATTTTTAAAGAAACGCCTCATGTTCATTTTTGCCTCATGCTTCTCCACCAATCAGATTGGCACTTTTGTTCACGTGCACGGAGCTGCTGAAGTTACAGTAAACAGCACGCTTAAGCATAAAACTGTCAATGCGAGCGCACATTGAAGAAGATGCCCAGAGGCAATATGAACGTGGAGCTGCTTAATGCACTGGTGAACAATAATCATTTCTTCATCGCTAGAGCTGGAGCTGCTACATGAATCATCCATGCTTGTTCAAATCGCCAGTAACTTTAACAACAAGCATGTCAACTTTCTCTCATCTTCTTCTGTGTTACAAGCGGGTGTCAGAAGCTTAAAGTTGTTTAGCGCGACTCTGTGCACCAGGGTCTTTCTGTTTTTATTAAGCGCTATCTAACGTCAAGGAGTGATTTTGCATACTCTTCTGCTCGACGCCAGTGAGAGTCGCTTGGGTTTGAATGTGGAAAAACGTCTTAAGAAATGCTGACAATATGTTATGGGGATGTTTTAAATAAACACTCTCAGAACTGTAGATGTACAAATTGCATAATCAGCATTTTTCACAGCATGATCACTGAATCCGGTTAGACCATTAGCATCTCGCTCTAAAATGACTAAAAATTTTCAATACACTTTCCATTTAAAGCTTGTCTCTGATTAGAAAATAGTAACTTTTCATTTTCCGTCGGTCTTAATACATGATGCTACTAAAGATTCAAGATATAAATAGGAAAATGATCAATAGATGTTGATAATTTTTGAGTGAGATGCTAAGGGTTTATTTTGATTCAATGATCTATGCTAAGCTAAGCTAAAAGTGCTCCTACCAAACCCAGAGATCTGCTGAATGGATTCAAAATTTGTAAAATAAATAAATAAAATCAACTGTAGTGGAGCTGTAAAATTAGCCTTCTTTATTTATTTATTCAAAAAAGTGGAGTGTTCCTTTTAAGTAGCTTTTCCAAGTATCTCTATGTTTACTGAAATTTTTTGCTCAGCTACATTTTCCCAAATCAGTCATGTTTTATTATTATTATTATTAGTAGTAGTAATATTAGTAGTATTATTTGTTCATTTTCTATTCTACTTACTTAGTCCCTTTATTAATCAGGGATCGCCACAGTGGAATGAACCGCCAACTTATTCAGCATATGTTTTACACAGCAGATGTCCTTTCAGCTGCAACCCACCCCTGGGAAACACCCATACACTCTCAACAGGGGGATGGGGGTATCTTTTGAAAAGGTGCTGCCCCATTGACAGATTTTGTACCTTTTTATTTTTCAGAGTGTATTAATTATTAATAAGTAAAACATATTTTAAGTGATAGTTTGCCCATAAAATACAATTCAGTGTGGAGACAATGGAGACAACAATGACAGGTAAACTATCACTATCAGGTGTCATATACATTTGAAAGGTTTTTTTTAAGGTCTTTGTCCTTAAGCAGAATCTCCACATAATGTTAGTCAGAATTGCTGGAATGTTTCCTGTTAGGTATAGGCAAAGCTGTTAATTCAAGATAAAAGAGAGAGACGTGATTTGTTCCCCCTAAATCAATGAAGTCCTTCACCCACATTATAGGTTTTACTGATCATGTCAATCACATTGCTGATTGCCTGCCATCCAGGTTCACTATAGTAAACAGTAGCTGTGACTGCAACTCTACAAAATGTTACATTGCTTCTTGTTTGTTCATTGACATATTGAAATACTCAGTCAATCACTTTCCTTCAGCTTATTCCCTACTTTATTAAGGATCACCACAGTGGAATGAACCACCAGTTATTGAAATACAGAGAGTCAAACAAATGAACATGAATTTGGCAAGATTTTTCAGGTAGTATTTTTTTATCTTATTTTTTATGGTTATGAATTCATTTAAAGGACATTGATCTCTGCTCTGTTGACTTTTGATATTGAAAATTCAAAACATATTTTTTTACTTTTATTGAGATTTTAGTTGTTTGAAACAACATATTAAGAAAAATAATATATATAAAATAACAGACAAAGTACTGACATTTTATTACCATGGTTTTGTAATGTATTTTACAGCACAAACCCAGGGAGTATATCACTTCAAACCATTAGAAATATTAATAAAACTCACTTTATATATATATATATATATATATATAT
>CAIGQZ010000461.1:10559213-10571273 GCA_903798205.1 Danio tinwini | reverse complement strand
GATGGATGGATGGATGGATGGATGATGGATGGATGTGTTATAGATAGATAGATAGATAGATAGATAGATAGATAGATAGATAGATAGATAGATAGATAGATAGATAGATAGATAGATAGATAGATAGATAGATAGATAGATAGATAGGCGGGCGGGCGGGCGGACGGACGGATGGGTGATAGATAGATGGATGGATGGATGGATGGATGGATGGATGGATGGATGGATGATGGATGGATGGATGGGTTATAGATAGATAGATAGATAGATAGATAGATAGATAGATAGATAGATAGATAGATAGATAGATAGATAGATGGATAGATGGATAGATGGATGGATGGATGGGTGGATGGATGGATGGATGGATGGATGGATGGATGGATGGATGGGTCGGAAATAGATTTATCCAGCATATGTTTTATGCAGCAGATGCCTTTCCAGCCACTACCCAACACTGGGAAACACCCATACACTCTCACATTCACACACACTCATACACTATGGCCAATTTAGCCCATTCAAATCACCTATAGCGCATGTCTTTGGACTTGTGGGGGAAACTGGAGTACCCGGAGGAAACCCACGCAAACACAGGGAAAACATGCAAACTCCACACAGAAATGACAACTGACCCAGCCGAGGCTCGAACCAGTGACATTTCTTGCTGTGAGGCGATCGGGCTATCCACTGTGACGCCCCATTCAAATGCAGATTCTAATAAAAAATAATAAATAAAACTAAAATTCCAACTACTGTATTTCAATGTAACAGAAGCTTGAAATTCAAAGCATGAAATGTACTTTTATTTTTTGCCTTTTTTTCATTTGCATTTCCTTCATAATATCTTCTGAAAACAGATGTTCTCTATTTTTATACCCAATAAAAAACTGTGGCAGAGTCGGTCAGCTCCATTTCACAGCCACGGCCAGTGATTGAGCTGATGTGATGTTCCTCTAATGCTGTGCCCTCAGAAAACACAACCCTCAACACAGACTCAGTCATTTGCTCAGACAGCCAAAGAGTCTCTATGCATTATGCACATGTGACTTCTTGAACTGACCGGGCGGCTGCATGTTTGATGAGCGAACAGTTACCCGTGATAAATTTTGTAACACAGCGATCTGTTTGTTTAACAGGAAGCTGTAGTGAGTGCATGCAGGCCTGCGGGGAATACAAGGAGATGGATTTGTACAACAGACTGGCTGGTGAGTGGTATATATGTACTGCACTTGTGTAAAGATAAGGTCCATTAATCTGTTGTATGATATCTATCTCAGGCCTCTGACAGTAATGATAGAGGGAGACAGAACACTGTGCGCCCGGAGAGGCAGAATAAAGTATCATCTGCAATAGATATAAAAGCAGGTAGCATTCATGATAACACTTTACAGTAAGGTCCATTTACGCACATAAAAGGGCTACTACATTAGATGATTAACAATGAAACTCAGAAAGTAAATAATTCTAAAGCATAAACTTATCTTGGTTAGTAATAATTTCACTATTAACTTTAACAGGGTGTAAAAATCATGATGGTTCTGTGGGTCTCGTCAATCAAATCTGATCTTTATTTTGTATTTTCTATTGAATTTAAGTCAGGTGATTGGCTGGGCCATTTTACAGCTTGATTTTCTTTCTCTGAAAGCATTTGAGAGTTTTTTTGGCTGTGTTTTAGATCATTGTCTTGCTGAAATTGCCACCCTGGTTTCATCTTCACGCTTCTGCTTATGTAGAACTGAAGCAGCTAATATTCATTTATAATAAGGAAGGGCAGAGGGTTGCTGAAGAACTATCAGTCTCAAATCTCCCTTTCATTTGGCAAAATCATTAAAAATGTTGTTTTTAACCAGGTAAACAAGTTCTTAAGCTTTAATGGCCCGTTTCCACTGAGTGGTACGGTTCGGTTCGGTACGCTTTTATGGCCATTTCCTCTGTCAAAAGCGTACCGAACCGAACCATACCGTACCACTTTTTCGACACCCTTTCGAAAGACTAGAAAGGGTACCAAAAGGTGGAGCTACACACGCAGCTGAACGCTGATGGGTTTACAGAGATACGTCACAATCTCGTGGAGCTAGCCAGAATCAAAACAATGGAGCTGCCAAGTTTTTAAATACACAGCCGAGACAAATATGCATATAATAACGATCCATGGATGACCCGGGCTCAAAACAAACCTTGTCGTTGTCTTGATAAACAGCCACAAAGCCAAGAATCTGCCGTGTCCTGTTTTTTTTTTTTTTCGAGGCCGTCTAAAAGTCTAAAAGTGCGAGCGGTTTTCGCTTTCTCCAGGGAGCCCGCGATCCTGTCTAGATTTTATATAATGAACTTCTTGAGCTGATAATAATAAGGTGTGTGTGTGTGATTAATGAAGCGTCTTCAACATCTGATCCATTCAGAAAGAAAAAGGAAAAACACGAGAGTGAAGCACGGAAAAAAGGAGAAGCCCAACAAAACACAGGAGCAAATAATTTCAGCAACCTGAACAATCTGCCATGAACAAATCATGAACAAACTGCCATGTTTATCATCACCTTTTGGACTATTATGAACTCGGAATGACAGAATTACTCTCTAACAGAGGTAACATGTGCTGGTGAAGATTACAGATACAGATGAGAGGTTAGCTCTGACTGTGGGCTACTGTATATATTGTGTTGTTTTTAAACTCAAATAAGGACTTAATGTATGCTGTGTGTAGTTTATCTGTAAGTGGTAACATATCGGAGACTGTAAGGGTCTGTATGTGTTCACATATGTTGCATTTATTTATTTATTTTATATAATTGCAGACGTTACAGTAGGCTGTAACACTGTCACACTGTCATTGATCTGCAGTTATAATCAAATCATGTTCATAGAAATGTTAGTAATAAACATTTATAAACAAGTATTAATGTTTAAAGCATCTGTTTTGTAAGAAGAGCTTCTCATATAATGTGAACGACCTGTACAGCTTTACTGTAGACATTTATTCGAGTGAGAATGACTTAGACTGAAACTCTCTGTAGTACACCACGCTCACCAAAAGGGTACCCTTTGTAGTGGAAACGCAAGCCTGATAAAGGTGACCTGTACCGAACCGTACCGTACTGTACCACTCAGTGGAAACGAGCCATAATGGATGTTTAGACCATTTTCAATCTTGTTTCAGACCACAGTACAGAGAGCACCCTTATAAAGATAAGGCAAGGCAAAATTTATTTATAGAGCACAATTTTACACAACCGTAGTTGATCCAAAGTGCTTCACAATAAAATAAAATAAAATAAAAACTGGTATTAAAAATATAAGAAAAAGAAATATATATGTATATAAGTAATACTAAAATACAGATGAGAAATAACATGCATGCATCACTCAAAGGCAAGAGAGTAAAAATAAGTCTTTAAATTAAATTTAAAAGCATCTAATGAAGGAGAAATCCTGATGTCCAAAGGAAGATTGTTGCAGAGCCTTGGGGCCGCAACACAGAAAGCTCGATCACCCTTTGCTTTGCAGCGAGACCGAGGGACAGACAGAAGAAATTGGTCATGAGATCTTAATGGTCTACAAGCTGTTTATGGCCTAATAAGTTCACTGATATAGGCCGGGGCAGAATTGTTCAATGCTTTATAAGTGAAAAGAAGGATTTTAAAATCAACTCTAAATTTGATAGGAAGCCAGTGCAATGAGGCAAGGACAGGGAAGATATGATCTCTTTTCTTAGTTCCTGTTATTAATCTGGCGACTGCATTCTGGACCAACTGTAACCGTGAGAGAGTTGACTGAGGTAAACCAATGTACAAAGAGTTGCAGTAGTCTAACCTAGAGGAGATTAAAGCATGTGTTACAATTTCTAAATATTTTTTAGAAAGAAACGGTTTAATTTTTGACACCAATCTAAGCTGGAAAAAGCTGCTCTTCACAACTGCATTTACATGTTTGTCAAACTGCAAGAGTGGATCAAAGATAACTCCAAGGTTCTAGGCATGATTGTGCAGGTTGTCATTTAGGAATCCTAGCGAGTTTTAATTGAATCGTTGGTAGCAGCAGGACCTAATAATACCACTTCTGTTTTTTTTTCATTTAGTTGCAGAGAGTTTTTGGTCATCCAGGTCTTGATGTCGGTTAGGCATAAGAAAATGTGTTCTAATGATAAATCTTTTCCTAGTTTGATAGGAAAGTATAGTTGGAGATCATCAGCATAGCAGTGCATCAACAATATTCGGATAAATACAGATTCAGGCAAACTAACAGTGCTGGTATTGCTTGATCTCAGTGCTGCATTTGACACTGTCAATCACAGCATACTTCGGGATAGGCTGGAAAACTGGGTTGAGCTGTCTGGGACAGTCCTCAAATGGTTCAGATCTTACCTTGAAGGGAGAGGTTACTACGTCAGTATAGGTGACCATAGGTCAAGGTGGACACCCATGACGTGGAGTCCCACAAGGCTCAATTCAGGCACCTCTCCTGTTCAACTTTTGTATGCTCCCTCTGAGCCAAATAATGAGAAAGAACCAAATCTCCCACCACAGCTATGCTGATGACACTCAGATCTACTTAGCCTTACTGCCTAATGACTACAGCCCCATTGACACCCTCTGCCTATGCGTTGATGAAATTAACAGTTGGATGTGCCAAGACTTTCTTCAGTTAAACAAAGAGAAAACTGAAGTCATTGAATTTGGGAACAGAGATGAGGTTCTCAAGGTGAATGCGTACCTTGGCACTAAATGTCAAACAACAAAAAATAAGGTCAAGAATCTTGGTGTGACTCTGGAGTCAGATCTGAGTTTAATAGTCATGTCAAAGCAGTTAGTAAATCAGCATACTGTCATCTCAAAAACATTGCAAGAATTAGACGCTTTGTTTCCAGTGAAGACTTAGAGAAACTTGTTCATGCTTTTATCAGCAGCAGGGTGGATTACTGTAACGGCCTCCTCACGGGCTTTCCAAACAGATAGTCAGACAGTTGCAGCTCATCCAGAACGCTGTGGCCAGGATTCTGACCAGAACCAGGAAATCAGGGCACATCACACCTGTCCTCAGGTCTTTACACTGGCTCCCAGTTACATTCAGAATAGATTTTAAAGTATTATTAATTGTCTATGAATCACTAAATGACCTAGGACCTCAATACATTACAGATATGCTCACTGAATACAAACCCAACAGATCAGTCAGATCCTTAGGATCTTATAAACTAAAAATTCCAAGAGTTCAGTCAAAGCAGAGTGAATCGGCTTTCAGCTACTGCGCCCCCTACTGCTGGAATCAGCTTTCAGAAATAATCAGATGTGCTCCAACATTAGGCACATTCAAATCAAGACTGAAAACACATCTGTTTAGCTGTGCCTTTACTGATTGAGCACTGTGCTACGTCCAACAGATCGCACTATTGTGTCTTTTCTTTTCTTTTTCATTCTTTTATAACCTGTTTTAACACATTTTAATCTGTTTTTATTTTAGCCATTTGTTTTTATTATCAATTTTTTTATTTTCTTATACTTGTCTTTTTTATTTTTGTTTATGTAAAGCACTTAGAATTGCTACTGTGTATGAAATGTGCTATATAAATAAACTTGCTCTGCCTTGCCTTGCCTAAAGTTCGTGTGAAATCCAAATTTACAATGTTTATTTTATGTGATTATTTATTCTGTGCAAGTTAATCCGTTGAAATTTATTTTGTTGTTTACAACCATCTCTGTTGACATCAGCTTGATGCTTCAGCCACAATATTCTTAACCACGCCCTTCTTATCGTCAGTTTGCTATGGGGGAATGATGCGCAAAAAGAAAGCCCCACCCCTACTCAATATTCTCAGTTGGAAGTGCAAAAACATACTGACAATATCTTCCGGTTCATAAACTTCAAGATCTATTTTAGACATAAAAATTTAAGGATAATAATATATGTTTTTAAATATCAGGGATTTTAGTTTCTCAGTTTATATTCCACTTTCCATTTGTCAAAATGTAATTTTTTTAAACCATATTTTTGGATATTGTGCTGTTTCAAACCTATTGCAATAGATGCCAATAAAAACACACTAATAATATGAGAAAACATCTTTAAAAAATGTGACAATACACAATCAAGCAAATACAGAAAGACACCGCAAACAGCACATACCACAACGGAAATGATTTGGGGGACACAAAAAAGATATGGATCCAGCTTCTTCCTGTTTGGAGTTAGAAATGTTTTTAGAGATCTGACAAATGAAATAATTAATTGGATAATTAGGGATAAAAATATATAAACAACAAGGAACCATCTGACCAGCACTTTAAAATAAACCAAAAGTATACCTCTTATACGGTGTTCACACTTGTACGAATAAGTTGCAATATTTGTGTGTAAATAAACACATCAACATTTTGAGTTTATTCACTTTATTCGATGTCACAAAGATATACACAGGAGACCCAAATGCAAGTGAGTGCAAGATGATTTATTAAAGAGTCACAACTGGTATTGATCTCACCAGATATAGTGTTGAGCAAGGATGCTCACATCAGGAATACAACGTGCTAAACAGCGGTAAAAGTTCATCCGAGAAACAGCGCCATATAGCAGTCTCTCACTGATATCTCACCAGATATTGCAGGAAGGGAAAGGTTAGCGCTATGGAGCAACTCTCAAGGAAATCGTCACATTTACCCACTGTAAAGTTCATCAGAGTAGCGGATACGGGATGAAGTCTCTCACTGATAAAGTTGTCATCAGAGCAGGCAGTTGTAACAACATCAATGAAACAGAGACGAGCATAAGGTCCAAATGAAACAGACTTATGGCAAAGACCCTCCACCAGAACGAGCGAGAGCGCCTAACAGGAAGCAGACACAGGAGTGAACAACAACGGATTGATAACGATATCAACAAAACACTGAACATATATAGCGCGCGAAAGGCGCAACAGCTGTGACTGATAGAAAACACCTGAGTGATGTGAGTGGTAACAAGACACGTGACAACCCAGCTGATGAATGTAAACACACACACACACACCACGCGGTGAAGATAACCCAAACAAAGCACACCCACTCCCCCCACACACACACACACACACACATGCAAGAAGAACAGAAAGATCCACAACCGTGACAATTCGCATTTCAAATCCGCTTCATTTGCGCGTGAAATTTGCAGGTTTGTGTTGGGGCTTTTGTCTGTCTGGTGACTCTAGTTTTGTTGCTAAATGGCTAACACTTTATTGAGAGAGTAGCTGTGCTTTATGTGCTTTTGGAAGGCTGAAAAACAGCGTAGATTCATTCGGCGCCATGTCTGAGTCCATTAGATCCTTTCTATTGATTGATTCGCACCACTATATTTGAAAGACACGATTCACAAGAATATCAGCACAGCTTCATCCACATATGGTGTGAACGCACCATTTGATCTCTTACAAAACCGCTGACAGGAAACAGTCAGGTTTGTCACTTTTTGGGGTCTCGATTAGTTTCCGTTGTGGTCTGCGCTACAGTATTTGTAGCACGTTTCTGTATTTGCATGTGCTGTGAGAATTTGTGTGCATGTATGCGTGTTGTCAAACTGATGTTTTCTCAGTCAGAATGTCAGAATTACGAATTATAAGAAACATTTAATGCTTATGCTGCAGGGAAGTGTTGGAATACAAACATGTCACAATTTATACAAATACCAAGGATTGTTCATTGGGGTAATGGGACTGCTAACTACTTCCCCAGATAATCTAGGTCTCCTTATTATTAGTGGAAATTCATTCTTTCATTCATTTTCCTTCGGCTTAGTCTCTATTTCAGAGGTCTATTTCAGAGGAGCATATGTTTTACACAGTGGATGCCCGTCCATTCACAACCCAATACTGGGAAACACCCATACGCACTCATTTACACACACTATGGACAATTTAGTTTATTCAATTCACTGCATGTCTTTAGATCCGAGCACCCTAATGAAACCCACGCGAATACAGGAAGAACATGCAAACTCCACACAGAAATGTAAACTGTCCAAGCCGGTACTCGAACCAGCGACCTTTTTTCTGTGAGGCAACAACGCTAACCACTGAGCCACCGTGCCGCCATGAGAGGAAATTATAGTTTCAAATTCACTAATATTAACCTCGGCTGGATAAAAAGTAGTTGCAATAAAAGACTGTGAGAAGTTTCTCGCGTCTCATTAGAGCTAAAGTCTTCTGGCAGTGACTGCGGTGACTAATTCAGTCTGATTATATGGATTACTGGCCAAAGAAATCCCTGTGGATTCATTCATCACATTAGCATAAAGAGCCTCATATTCAGAATCATCCTCTTAACAGACAATGGAGTCCAGTTTAATTTGCAGCATGAACAGTGCTTTTCTCCTTATTTTATGTATATTTATTCTTTCCAGCCCAGAAGTTAGTTCACAGCACCTGCTGTTTTTTTTTGTAACTCTGCATTACTAAAAGACACTCAATAAATGGCTAGGAACAGATTTCTCTCAATTATAAAAGTCTGTTCTGTCTGGGATGAGTCGAAGAGCTTCTAATTGTGTGGTATTTTCTTCATTCGTACTTTTTTTGCATACACTGTCAGGTTTTAGGGTCTCATGGGCACCAGTTACAAAGAAAAGACAGTCACTGAAGTAGGGTTGAATAATTCCAAATGTAATGCCTCCGACTGATGTTAAAGGTGCAGTAGGTGATCTGCCAAAATGCTAATCGGCTAGCATAATATCTTTTGGCCCGTTTCCACTGAGTAAAAAAACTGCCATAAAAGCGTACCGAACCGAACCGTACCGTACCACTTTTTTGGCACCCTTTCGGAAGAGTACCAAAGATGAGAAAGGGTACCAAAAGGCGGAGCTACACGCACAGCTGAAAGCTGATTGGTTATCGAGAATTGTCACTTGTGCATGCAACAAAAACAAGAAACCACACAGGAAGCAGCGCTATTTTTAAAAACACAGCGATAGAAGAAGCAAAACAATGTCTACACGCTTTAATCAAACATGGTCGACCCGGGAGGTGCAAACTTTCCTGGCCATAATCGGCGACGAGAAGGTGCAGTTGGAACTCGATGGCATGGTGAGAAACGAAAAGGTTTTTCAGCATGTTTCGGACAGAATGGCTGCGGAAGGGTTTTAGCGGACGGCCGATCAGTGTCGCATGAAATGCAAGAAGCTGCGAAGTGACTACCATAAAATAAAAGACTCTACGGCAGAAGTGGTGTGAATCGTAAGAACTGGAAGTGATTCGACACCATGGACGCTATTTACAGACACCGACCGAAGCACAATCCCTCCCCTGACATCCAAAGCCACGCCTCCTGAAATCGCGAGCGCGCACCTCAAAGTTGACGGTAGACACTCCACTAGATCAGGGATTCTCAACCGGTGGGCGGCTTCTTTGATTGCTTACTTTAAACTCGGCGCAAAAACAGCCTCATGATCGCATCTGCAACTAGTACACGTAAGTTTGTTCATTCACAAACTATGTCTGAAGAGAAAGTGAAAGTCTCTCTTTGTATATTTTTGTGTGAACTATTTCATATATCCGCATATTTGTCCATTCAAATGAATGTCCTGTGATTGTTTTATAACAGACGTGCGCCCATACAGGAGGATATAGCGAGGCTCGATGTTTTTGCCATATACTGTATGTCAAATAAACTTGCATATGAGCTTCAGACATGCTCTCGACTGTTCCTGTTAGCTATCTCCAAATAATATTCAGCTGCACACTCAACTGCCATCAGATCGACGCGTTTCAATAGATTTAGGTCAGACTAGTGGGCCTTCAAAAATTGATCAGAGAAAGAAGTGGGCCCCGAAGTGTAAAAGGTTGAAAACCCCTGAACTATCATGTCATTCGCCAGTTAGAAAACTTTACAGTACTTTATAATACTACAATTCTGAAAAACTAATAACTAATAATACAGAAAAACCTGTATTATATCTAGCATGTTTTCAGTTATGTAGTTAGCGAGCAAAACTTGTCATAATGTGCAATATTTCATGCATGCAAGGATCGCTGGTCTCACTCTCTTACACGTTTTGTCCTAAAGTGACTACTGCTTAGTGGTTGGCCGGTGGCATGCAGGAATTACACTTATTACTAAGCCTTACTTACAAGCTATTTCAGAGCGAATATTTAGAGTAGCATGCAGGGTTGATGCGGTCATGGAAAACCTGGAAAAGTCATGGAATATTGACATGGCTTTTTCTTAACCTGGAAAAGTTTTGGAAAAACAAAAAAACCCACAAAGTTTTGGAAAAGTCATGGAAATTACATTTACATTTAGTCATTTAGCAGACAATTTTGTCCAGTGAGACTTAAGCTGCGGTCATACTAGAGCTTGTGCTTGCAAAATTCTGTCGTACAGCGATGTGAAAAGGGGCAGGGTTAAACAATATGATTAGACATTAATAAAAGTGAGCGATTGCTCCATATTCAAAATTTCTTATTTTAAATTATCTTCTATTGGTCTTACGCAATCAGCTGGTGTGATTTCGCAGGTAAGAATTCACCAAACTTGAACTTTTAAATGCAGTGAAATGCGGAACTTGTCGCAGGTGCTTGCGTTTCTGGTCTGCCGCATTCGCATGCATATGAATGGAAGTCTATTAATCAAAAAGTGCAGTATGATCGCGGCTTTATAATAGAAGTAGTTTTACCTACTGTTTCTAGCTTAACAAACTATTAAGATTATCTCAAATTAGTTTGACAAATATCTGTATACTGGAATGGAGGTTAGTTCTTTTCTTGGACAAAAACATCTCACATTATTAGTGCTGTGTAAGCATCATCTATTTCACATAGATATACAAATAAATTGAAACTATTGCGTGTTTTATGACATGCTGTAATATATTTAAATGTTTCTTATGATTTATCATGTATATGTAGACATTACATGAAAGATAAGGTCATGAAAATTGACGTGAAGGTCCTGGAAAAGTCCTGGAGTTTTTGTAGTAAAAATGTGTATGAACCTTGAGCATGGTAAACAACATAAGAACCATGTCACAGGTTGTCATTGTTTAAAAATGAACCAATGAGATATGAAAACCAACTTCACCTCAGTAAAGCAGGCTAGGCGAATAGCGCTATTTACTTATGTACTTACTTAAAAAAATCTTTATTATCAATGCTGTAAAAGGTCCCTTATGAAACTGAAAATAGTCACATCAATCTTTCGCTGGAAGATTTCAGTGGCTGAACAACACTTCTGTGCATGTAACCCATTCGTAACAAAACAATCTACATAAGCTTTGTTAAAGAGTTTTAAAGCATAACATTACCTGTCTAAAAAAATACTTCAGCTATGGTGTCATCCTTCCTCCAGCGTGCAGAAGTTACTCCAATACTGATTCAGGATTTTAAAGTTTTGATTCAGCATTTGTTTTTACCAATGTCACTCTCTCTTGTGTGCAGGTGAACCCCCATCAGCATGAATGGATGCACAGATGTACAAATCTACATTTGTTGAGAGTCAAATCTACATTTGTTGTTACTGTCTCATGTGCATGTGAACACGTAAATCGCTAATGGCGGATCTGCGTGAACAGAGATGTGTGCAGAAGCCCGAATCTACATTTCGTCACCTTAGAATTATAAGGTTCTATCTGACATTTTTGTTCAAATTCAGTTATTGACATATTCTTATTAGGGCTGTCAAAATTAGCACTTTAACACACCAGATTAATTTGAAATATTTAACATGTTAAAAAAAAATTACGCATTTAACGCAGTTGCAGTTTTTTTTTAATTTCCTGTTGTGGCCGGGGTGTGTTCAGGGCCGGCGCGTCCGTAAAGGCGACCTAGCCGGCCGTAGAATAGTGAGCGAACCCCCCCGGTTCTCACTTTCATCCGCGACACCCACCCTCTCCCTACTGGTCCTTACTTTCATCCGCAAACTGGTTACTTTCTATTTCACTTTCGAGTTGAGGACGGCATGATAGCCGTTCGCCTAGAGAGCCAGTTCAGCTTGCTCCGACCCTGCGTGTGTTTAATGTGCAAAGAAATATGGAGAAGACCAAGGAAGCGCTTTTAGAAGGAAAGTTTCAGTATAAAACAACTAAGGTTGCATCACCTGAAGGGAGTGC
>CAIGQZ010000461.1:10529257-10558813 GCA_903798205.1 Danio tinwini | reverse complement strand
GCTGGTAAACATGCACTCTCACTCATGGACTACAAATCCACCATCAAATTAACTACATCTCCATATATACACTCCGCTCACACACATGTTCCTCAACTCTACTGATTGCACACAAAAACCAGAGGACTGTCAAATATTATACACCCTATTTAAACACCACATACACTCACCCCAGTGCCGAGTCTTGTCTACTGTTAGTTACACTACAACGGGTTTCCTTTGTCTTGTTTTGCCGTGTTTTTACCCTAGCCTTGTTTATTTAGTTATCCCTGTCTGCCGCATGCCTACCGACCTCTTGCCTGTTATTGTGACTGTGATTCTGGATTGCCCATTTACATCTGTTTGTACCTGTGTTGACCATTGCTCTTCTGACATCTTCAATAAACCTGCATGTGGATCCGAACCTCTGTTGTCAGTGTCACATCCCACATCCATATTTTTTCCCCAATTTCTGTTTAATGCAGGGAAGATTTTTTTTAACACATTTCTAAACATAATAGTTTTAATAACTCATTTCTAATAACTAATTGCCATGATGACAGTAAATAATATTTTACTAGATATTTTTCAAGACACTTCTATACAGCTTAAAGTGACATTTAAAGGCTTAAATAGGTTAATTAGATTAACTAGGCAGGTTAGGATAATTAGGCAAGTTGTTGTATAACAATGGTTTGTTCTGTAGACTATTGAAAAAAATATAGCTTAAAGGGCCTCATAATTTTGACCTTAAAATTATTTAAAAAAAATTTAAAACTGCTTTCATTCCAGCTAAAATAAAACAGATAAGAATTTATCCAGAAGAAAAAATATTATCTGACATACTGTGAAAAGTTCCTCCTCTATTCCTCCTCTAAATGTCCTTGCTTTATTAAAAATCATTTGGGAAATATTTCAAAAAGAAAAAAATATCAAAGGGGGGGCTAATAATTCTGACTTCAACTATATGTATGGAACAGGCAAATAAAAAACATAAATAGTGATTTCTAAATTGACTTTGACTTGTATTTCATTTTAGACAATACAACAAACATAATTTAATGTGTTCCTCATGATTTATTTATTTTTTTAATAAACAAATATTCCAATTTTGGTTCTTGCAACACATTTCAAATAAAGTAGTAACAGTAAAGTATTTACCTCTTTGTAATGTTGCCATTCCTTTTCACGACATTTAAAATACATTTAGGACTGAAGACACCAAGTGATGAAGTGTTTCTGGTGTAATTTTGTCCCATTTTTCTTGCAATCAAGTCTTAAGGTGGGCAACAGTACGGAATCTTTGTTGTCGCATTTTGTGCTTCAAAATGTGCCACACATTCTCTATTGGGAACAGGTCGGGACTGCAGGCAGGCCAGTCAAGTACCTGTATTCTCTTCCTTCTTAGCCAGGACTTTGTAATGTGTGCATTGTTTTCGCAATGTCTTGTTGAAACATGCATGGGCATCTCTGGAAAAGGAGGCAGCATATTGTGCTCCAAAATCTTGATGTACTTTTCAGCATTAATGATGCCATCAGAGAAGTGCATGTTACCTTTGCCAAGTGTACAGACACAACCCAGTACCATGACAGGACCCTGGCTTTTGGACTTGTTGGACAACAGTCTGGTTGATTCATCTCTTTTTTGATCCAGAGCACACAGCGTCCATTTCTCCCAAAAAAAATACCTGAAATACTGATTCATCTCACCACATGTTTCCACTGTGAGATGGTCCATCCTAGATGCCTCAGAGCCTCCAGAGTTATTTGCGTTTTCCATACTGTCCCAACCTTTTCTGATTTAGGATTGTAGAATTGCTTCAACTGAAAGAAATTAAACCAAAACTAGCAAAAGCATTAATGATACTAAGCTGAAATGTACAGCAAATTTAAAAATAGTATCAATATAAAAACAATAATATCTTTTATGTGCATAATTATGTTCCAGTCTTAATGCATGAACACACAAAAGCAAAAGCCAAATGCACTCGTTCCCTGTTCTATTCTTGACTGCTTGTGCAGAGCAGATAGTATAGAGGCTAATATGGTTGAAAACGGACAGGCTGGGGAAATTAGGAAAGGTCTAATGACTGATGTTATCTCTGTGCACTTTGAGAACTAGCAGTCAGTAATTAGACCGGGTAAATTAGACCCCATTCAGGCTAAAGACTATCATTCACGCAGTGCTTATAGAACAACTCTTGAAGTGCATTATGTCTGCCTTTGGTCTTTGGTCCTTGTTCTCATTGAACATTCACTCAAGTCATGTGTTTAGTCTGCAACACATCTAGTGTGACTGCTTAATTGATTATTTGTTTACATTTGCTTTTATGGGTGGTGAATTTTGACCCTTTATTTAAAGAAGGTAAATGTTGACTTTTAGTTTATATACTTCCTATAAGACATGTATAGTATCCCTCAAGCTTTTCCAGGTAATGGTCAGTTGTAGATTTGTGATCATGGACTCCAAAATATTAAGTCTTTTAAGACAGATATATTTATTAAAATAACATTTTAGTCACCGAACATCTTTAGAAATAGAAAGATAATACATATAAATTCATGCAACATTTTGCAAAAAGAAGCTACAAACTACCAAATTTCAACTAAATGTGATGGATTTTTTGTTTTTCTTGAATTATGCTCTTTTTAAAAATTTTATTTAATATTTTTCCCTTACATATAAACTTGGTCTACTGTTTTTTGGACTGTTATCATAAGTTATTTTGTTAGAATAGCTCCCAATTTGGCTTCAGTACTGACTAATCTAATGTATTTGCACAGATATAATATTGTAAAGCTTCCTATAGAAATTATGAATTTGTGGGGTGAACTTATATATGCTGAGCAATGTATTTTTTCTAAGTAAATTTATATATTTGCAGAGAGACATTCCAGAAAAACAATCAGAGTCTAAATTCATGAGACAATTTCTGTGACATTTATAAATGTCACAAAATAATTGATTATGAAAGGCTTTTAGAAAGTTTTAGAAACCAATATGTGCACATTTTGTGAAAATTAGCTCTCAGTTACCATAGATTGACCTATGAAACTTTTTTTTTAAGAGAACTTTTTAATGAATTGATTTTACTTCAGAAGATTTAGCAGCCCTATCTCACAAGGAAACGTAACTTTTTTATGTTTTGTCAGTTTAGTGGCTAATTTGTATGAATTTATAAGAGTATAGTCAAAAATGTGCGATTTTTAAAAGTAAATGTGGCACCAAACTCCCCTAAACCCAACCGTCATTGGGGTGTGAGCAACTCTTACTAAAGGCTGATTTATACTTCTGCATCAAGTGCACGCATATGCTCTGGCACAGCTTTTGCGTGGTCTCAGAGCCCTCGCCGTGGCTGACGCTGATGCACACCTCTCAAAAAAATGTAACTACTCATCGCAACGACGCATAGCACAAGCTTTGTGATTGGTCGGCTTGTTAGAAGTTACGAGTGTGGCCGGTGCTGAAAGCGCGAGCTTGATGGAGCGATTGTGAACAAGGGTGTCGAACAAGTGTCAAGTCTCGTGAAATAGCTAGAGATGGAAACGATTGTTTTGTGATTAACTTTTGATTAAAGTTGTTGCACGTCCACTAGTTCCCGCCTCTGAATGAGCGAAATTTAGCTTCTTGTACATGAAGGTAGCGTTCAGAAAAAAAAACACCCACGAAGAAACTCAATGCAGAGGAACATAAAAACCTACTGCCAGCTAGCATTTCAGAAGTGTTATTGCAGAGCAAATCAAACAACATGCAGAAGTATAAAGGCTGCTTTATACTTCTGCGTCAAGCATACACGTATGGTCTGGTGCAGCCTTTGCACGGTCGCATACCTATTGTGTGGCTGACACCAACACTGACGCACACCTCTGGAAAAATGTAACTACACGTTGCAACGACACATATCGCAAGCTCTGTAATTGGTAGGCTTGACAGTTGTGACGAATGTGGGCGGTGCTGATAGCCACAAGCCCGATGGAGCGATTGTTTACAAGTGTGGAGTACTGCAAAGGAGCTCCAAATGGAAACTTTAAGGCTTACTCACACTATGATATCTGAACCGTACCCAGGCCCGTTTCCCGGATTGTTTGAGAAGTGTGAGTGCTCTGAATCGGGCTCAGGCACGGTTTATTCGGGCGGCCCTGGCCTGGTTGGAAGAGGTGGACCTGAGCGCGGTTTACTTGGGCTTAGGCGTGGTACGCTTACAGTGTGAGTACAAGCGTGCCTAAGCCCGAAACTGAAAGCGAGATGTGACTTTTAAGGGACTGTTTCATATGGATTCATTAATCATTCGTACTGTTCAATGAACGCAAACTGTCGTAGATTATTAAAAACGTAAATCCCTCACTGCATGTCAGCTGCGCCTTCAGCAAACTTTCTAATTCCTGCAGCATGAGGACTGTATGATTGTTTATGAGCGTCAAAAGTGGCTGATCTGTTTGGCGAAATATTAGACTGCATGTCACCGCATACCAAACGACTAAAACGATATAACTAAAGAAATCTCCACTGTGCTGAGCGAGAGCGCTTGCTGAACAGCGCATCATCGATGATGTAAGCGCGCCCAGGCCCGAATGTAATGTGAGTGCGGGCTGTCAGGGGAGACAGGAGGGGGGACAAGCGTGCTTTGGCCCAGTTCAAGGCAACTGGACATAGTGTGAGTACGGCCTTAGTTTTGTGTTTACCTTATGATAAAGTTGTTGCATGTCTGCCGGTTCCTGCATCTGAATGAGCGAATTTAAGCTGCTTGAACATTAAGGTAGCGTTCAGAAAAAACAAAACACCCGCAAAGAAACTTAACACAGATAAACATAAAAACCTACTGCCATCTAGTACATTGCTATAATGTACTGCTATAACTGCTAGTACATTTTCTGTTATTCTACCGATTTATTTCTCTCCGTATTATTCATTACACATTATACTATTATAAAAACTACTAAAATGTCAATAAAAGTCAAACTGTTAAACTGTAGAGTTGAATTTTCAACATCAAAAGTCAATAGGGCAGATATAAACATCCCATAATGCAATTTACAAAAAATTAAAAACACCCAAATTACAGAAACTGTTACAGGGTCACAAAAAACCAAAGTGCATTTTTTGAGATGTTGACAGTCATATATATGTCTCACATTGCTAAAAACACTATTAGGACACATATATTTCACAAAAAGTGATTTTTTTATTTATTTTTGCATTGTTTAAAGAGTTCACACTTAGATAATGCTCGCCTATAATAGCAGCTTTAACATGCTAGAAGAGAACCGTGTCGCCCAATCCTAGAATTTAGGAGGAGGGAGAAGGGAAAGGATAGAGAGGGCGGGGGGTTTCTAAAACGAAGATAGGGAAGGAAGTTTAGGCAGGGTATTTATAGTAGTTTTGGAATGATCCGATAGGCTAGCTGATTAGTGATAAGGACCAGCTGTAGTCAATCATATCACATGCTCCTCTCGAAATTAAGTTGGGAAACTTCACTTAGAGCAAATTCGTTCTTCCGGTTCGAATAGAAATGTAGAAGCTATGTCACGGCCATGAGATCCTTGTGTAAATTCCGGCGTGGAGACTGGATGTCTGTACTGGCAGGTACAACGTGACGTCTTTGAGTTTTCAGCATTAATTCATGAGAAAGACTTCCAAGCCTTTCCAGACCACCAATCAGTGCACTCTATTGTAAACGAGGCGCAACTTCATTATTATGCATGATATAGCTTCGAAGACGATGACGTTAATCATATTATGTGCTATAACATGTAAAACGGGATCATAAAAAGGAACATTCAAAAAGAAACTCCTGTAAACACCTTAATCATACTATTGTTTTATTCAGATTAAGGCAAATAATTTGATTACTGATGTTCATGTAAACATAGTCACTGTGTATCTTCTCTGCGTCTGTGTTTGTGTTGCTGTTGTGAAAATCAGCTGTAGTGCACATAATGAAACTCCTCTTTTCATGCAAACCCTTCTCTCTTTCACCACTCGACACTCTCACCAAAACAGAGCTGGACTCACCCACTTTCCTGACCTTTTCAAACAAGAGGTGCTTGGTGGGGGGGGCTTAAGGGTTGGATAGGTTTCCTCTGAGTGCTCCGGTTTCCCCTACAAGTCCAAAGACATGTGGTATAGGTGAATTGGGTAAGCTTAAACGTCCGTAGTGTATGAGTGTGTATGGATGTTTCCCAGTAATGGCTTGCAGCTGGGAGGGCATCCGCTGCATAAAACATATGCTGGATAAGTTGGCGGTTCATCCAGCTGTGGCAACCCTAGATTAATCAAGGGACTAAGCCGAAAAGAAAATTAATGAATGAATGAATCTTTCAAAAAGCTATGATCCCAGTGACAGCTTGTGTACTTTTTTTTTCTGGGAGTGTTGTGACAGCCTAACTGATCTCTGTCTGATGTAGCTCACAGACTGACATCTCCATCCCGTCATAAAACCTGGAACAGTCAGTCCACCTTCATCAGAAGCAGATCATGTGCCGTATCCCAGTATTTATAGATTCTGCGCTGGACTCTATATATGCAGATTGAGCAGCAGCTGACCTGCTCTGACCTTGCCCTGACGCTGCCCTTCCCCGGAGCAATGACAGCTTCCTTCACACTTTTGATATACTCAGTCTCCATCATTCTCTCTTTCATTATTCATCTTTATGCTTTCTTTTTGTTATAACTCCTCAGCTGCTCCTCCTTTTCCTTTTCTCTTAATTGAAGATTACCAAAACAAACTTGCAAGGAGGCAGCACGGTGGCTCAGTGGTTAGCACTGTCGCCTTACAGCAAGAAGGTCGCTGGTTTGGGTCCAGGCTGGGCCAGTTGGCATTTCTGTGTGGAGTTTGTATGTCCTGCCCGTGTTGGCATGGGTTTCCTCCGGGTGCTCTGGTTTCCAAAGACATGTGCTATAGGTGAATTGGGTAAACTAAATTGGCTGTAGTGTATGAGTGTGTGTGTGAATTAGTAGTGTGTATGGGTGTTTTGCAGTTCTGGGTTGAGGCTGGAAGGGCGTCCGCTGCGTAAAACATATGCTGGAATAATTGGTGGTTCATTTTGCTGTGGTGACCCCTGATAAATAAGGGACTACATGAATGAATGAAGGAATTTTGATTTCACACATAAGTCATTCTCTTCAATCATAACTAAGCTTCTTTCCTTCCTTTAAATGATTATACTGCATATTCATCCCTCAAATCATAAATCCTTACATGCACCCTTTAATCAAACTTCACATTCATCCTAATATAACTCTAATATATCCCTTGTCATAACTCCTCTCTTTTATTGCGCCGCCTTTCTTTTCATTTTATTTCCTCCTCATGTCCTCTATTGCACCTCTGATCATAAACCTTCATCTCCATAATCATATACAGTATACAGTTAAGTCAGAATTATTAGTATATTTTCCCCCGCATTATTTTTAATGGAAAGAAGATTTCTTTCAACAAATTTCTAACCATAAAAGTTTTAATAACTCATTTCTAATAACTGATTTTTTTTATTATTGTCTTGATGACAGTACATCATACTTATATATGATATTTATTATAGATATTTTTTAAGATACTAGTATTCAGCTTAAAGGGACATTTAAAGGATTTACTAGGTTAATTAGGCAAGTTAGGGTAATATTAGACAAATCATTGTATAATGATGGTTTGTCCTATAGATAATCGAAAAAATATTCCTTAAGGGGCTAATAATACTGACCTTAAAATGGTTTTATAAAAAGTAAGGTAACACTTTTTTTGATGGTCAATTTGCGTATTAGTAGACAGTCTGATTAAAACAGTATCTGTTGATACTGCTCATTCAACAGACATTTAACTGACTATAAGAAACTTGCAAGTACACGTCAACTTACACTAACTCTAACCCTAACCCAACTTAACAGTCTAATTATAATCTATGAGAATTAGTTGGCATGTAGATGCAATGTAGCTTAATTCAAAAAACGAAACATCAAAATAAAGTGTGACCAAAATTAAAACTGATTTTATTCAAGCCAAAATAAAACAAATAAGACTTTCTCCAAAAGAAAATATATTATAGGAAATACTGTGAAAAAGTCCTTGCTGTGTTACACATCATTTGGGAAATATTTGAAAAAGAAAAAGGAGGGCTAACTTCAACTGTATGTAATCACATTATCCTGTTTATCTTCTTCATTGCACTTCTTTTACACAAATTGAAACCTTCTTTACCATAACTCTGCAACTTCACGTCCTTTCCTATAAACATAACTTTATCCTATTACACTTTGATTAATTCATTATTTCACCCGAAGTCATGACATGCCAAATTCAGCATCCCAAATTTCTTTTTTGATGGGTTGTCTTCACAATTTATTATGGAATAGCAGTTAAAATAGGTCAAATGAGCTCATGTATGGCACAAATTCTAGACATTTTTTTTTTTTAAGTTAGGCAAACCCCTCCTGGCTACAGGCCTGCACTGGAGCATTTGAAAGCCGTGTCTATCAGGGAATTGCTAGCTTTTAAACGCTCCATAGTTTCAGTGTATGCACTTGGCGAAGAGCGATGAAGCAATGATCTTTGGAGCCAATCACATATAGTTGAAGTCAACACAATTCTAAACATAATAGTTTTAATAACTCATTTCTAATAACTGATTTATTTTATCTTTGCCATGATGACATTACAGAATATTTTTTTAGATATTATTCAAGATAGTAGTATTCAGCTTAAAGCAACATTTAAAGGCATAACTAGGTTAATTAGGCAGGTTAGGGTAATTAAGCAAGTCATTGTATAACTATGGTTTGTTTTGTAGACAACCGAAAAACAATTTTGCTTAAGGGGGCTAATACTATTGACCTTAAAATCGTTTTAAAAAATTTAAAAACTGCTTTTATTCTAGCCGAAATAAAACAAATAAGACTTTCTCCAAATGAAAAGATATTATCAGACATATTGTGGAAAAAGTCCCTGCTCTGTTAAACATCATTTGGGAAATATTAAAAAGAAAAAGGAGGGCTAATAATTTTAACTTCAACTGCATATAATCATATTATCCTGTTTAGCTTTTTTACTGCACTTCTTTTCCACAAATTGAAACTTTTTTTCTATAACTCTTCTACTTCACCTCCTTTTCTTAATCATAACTTTAACCTATTACACTTTAATTAATTGATTAATTCACCCGAAGTCACGGCGTGCCAAATTTTGTACCGACAGCCAACACACGATTCCACTTGGTATTAATGCCCTTTTCAATAGGTTATCCTCACAATTTATTATGGAATAGCAGTTAAAATAGGACAAATGAGCTAATTTGTAGCACAAATTCTGGACAATTTTTTTTTAAGTGAGGGGTGGGTCCTTCGAACCATCGAACCCCCCTACCCCCCCGGCTACAAGCCTGCACTGGAGCATTTGAAAGCCGTGTCGTGGCTATCAGCTGATCCATCAGCGAGTTGCTAGCTTTTAAACACTCCATAGTTTCTGTGTAAGCACTTGGTAAAGAGCGGTGAAGCAATGATCACTGGACCCAATAACATATAATTAAAGTCCTCCTGAATTATTAGCCCCCCTGTATATTTTTCCCCAATTTCTGTTTAACGGAAAGAAGATTTTTTTCAACACATTGTTAAACATAATAGTTTTAATAACTCATTTCTAATTATTGATTTATTTTATCTTTGTCATGATGACATTACAGAATATTTTTTGTTTTATTATAGATATCATTAAATATACTAGTATTCAGCTTAACGTGACATTTAAAGGCTTAACTGGGTGAATTAGGCAAGTTAGTTAGGCAAGTCACTGTATAACTATGGTTTGTTCTGTTGACAATCGAAAAACAATATTGCTTAAGGGGGCTAATAATATTGACATTAAAGTGGTTTTCTAAAAATTTCAACTGCTTTTATTAAAGCCAAAACAAAAAAAAGACTTTCTCCAGAAGAAAAAATATTATAGGAAATGCTTTGGAAAAAGTCCTTGCTCTGTTAAACATAATTTGGGAAATATTAAAAAGGGAAAGGAGGGCTAATAATTTTGACTTCAACTGTATATAATCATATTATCCTGTTTAGCTTCTTTACTGCACTTTACTGCGTCTTTACCATAACTCTGCAGCTTTACCTCCTTTCCTTTAATCATAACTTTATCCTATTACACTTTGATTCACAGCCTCACGAGTTCCATGCTCTAATTCATCTCCGCTCCGTCTTTTTTTTTTTTGTGCTCATCTGTGCTCGCCTCCTCTTCTCCACCGTTCACAGCTTTCCTTTACTGTACTGCAATGCAGCAGAGCGGAACTGGGCGCAGCACAGAGAACCTGAGAGACCAGCCCTCCGTCAGCTCTCCTGCACTGGCAAAGATGAGTCTTAATCACACCGCACTGCCTTCCTCTCTCTCCTTTACTGCACATCAGACATGCAGTCGACACTGGAGGAGTTTAGTCTGAAATCAAGACTGATATTGATTTATAGATATGTGCATCAAATGCTCTAAAAACAGGACACTTTCACAAAATTCCACATACTTGTCTATGGCGGCAGGGGAATACTGTAGCATTGAAATACTAGGAGTAGTTCACCTCAGCTTGAAAGAACAAATAATAAAACGTTTTAAGGAAATCTGAGAAATCCCAGTCCTGAAAGTACTCACATGAAGTTTAAATGAAGTAGAAACTCACATTTCTACTTCACAATATTCGTTAAGAAAATCTTTCTTGAAGATTAGCTAAAGTCCAGTGTGTTTGGATGATGAAGGGGAAAAAACTGACTTTTATTGACATTATTAGATGTGGATTTTTAGAATATTGAAATTATATTGTCTGTTTTGTTCATGTAAATGACAGTGCAAAAAATAAAACTATTCTATTAGTCATACATGCAGCTGTTTGCAAACTAAGCCTAGTGTGCAACTTTTCTATGTCCAAAATCGCCCCCCTATACCTTTAAATAGAGCACTAGTTGCAACATAGGCTCATTCTGAAAGCGTAGCCCTATATACGTTTCTGGAGATCGCGAATTATGTAGCCAGAGTTACGTATGGGTCAATCAGTACTTTTGAAAATACTACCAGTTGGGTTTAGGGAAGGAGGAGGGTGAGTCAGTCAAACAGTCAGTTGACAGCAGCCTCTGGTGGATTTATGCGAGAACAGCAGGCATGAGTGGCACTCGCAAGAGAAATTTGAGATCTCAAAAAGCATACACAGCGGCTTCTGGTGCAGGAGCGCCCCCTGTGGCCACCCCAATATGATTTTGCTGTTGATATTATTCATTTAAATGTACTTATGTAAATTCACAATATTTCAATAAATAAACAAATATCAGCCATTGAATTATTGTGGATTGTTTGGTGCCACTGACGTAGCGGATTCACTGCCCCTCCCCCTCCCAGATCTTTGTTGACAGCACGCACACACCTTCAATAGACAGCAATGGCAATTTAATATTTACCCTAAGGTATAATAATAGAAGAAGCTGTACTAATAATATTGTGGCTTAAAAAAGAATATGGATAAATAATATTATTAGGGTCTGTAAAGTGAGTGTGTGTGGATATAGTAATGCCTTTTGACCAGTTTGCTCGTTTGTTTTTTTAATTAATTAATTCATTAATCTTCATTAATTTTAGACAATTTAGATAATTTTAGGCATATAATGTATGCTGTACAATAAAAGAAGATGAGAAAAATAACTGAAAAATAAATATTGATTTTTATTTGGTTGCATATGTACTTGCTGAATTATTTCAAGGAATACATTTCAATATTATAAGAGTAATTATTTAAATGAAATAAAACCACATCATTAAGAGACAAAATGATAACATTACACTGAATCATTATTATTTTTTTGTATGCCACCCCAAGATTTGGTGCGGCATCTTCTGGCCACCCCTAAGAAAGTTTTCTGGGGGCGCCACTGCTCTGGTGGATTTGCTAAAACAAAAACTGCCAAAAAAATGTACCTCCTGGGATGTATTTAGCGCTTTCCAGAAATGTATATAGAGGTACGTTTTCAGAATGAGCCTGGGTTGACTACTTGAGGAAGCAGCAATTTGTATTGTTGTCCGAAACCATGGCAGACGTTCTCAAGCCCACTCAATCAATCCGAATGCACTGCAATAACGAGTGTATACAACCCATGTACACTTGGCAGCTTGAGAATACCCATATAGCTGCTTTCTCACAATGAACGACTCGCAGCGGCAAGGCAACAAGAGACTATTCATTTCAACAGAGGGATGGCGACTTTCGGCGACCTCTGTCTACGAGAGTGACAGTGACTGTTTGTGACCAAGTGGGTGTGTTGAGTGGTGCGACAAAGTTGAGGATCCTTCAACTTTATGCAAATGAAAAGCAATTTCTTGAGCGACAGCATCAGTAGAGCCCAAGTGATCCTCTCTCAGAGGATCCTGCAGAGTGATGAAGCCAGTTATAATATGCAGATGGTTAGGAGGCCATGATGGACAGAAGCCAGTGGGCAAATTTGGCCAGGATTCCAGGTTACACCCCTACTCTTTTACATCCTGAATTACATCCTGGGATTTTTAACGACCACAGAGAGTCAGGACCTCGGTTTAACATCTCATCTGAAAGACGCTCACTGAGCAGTATAGAGTCCCCATCAATATACTGGGAGTTAGGAGCCACACAGACCGCAGGTTGGGCGCCCCCTGCTGGCCTCACTAACACCACTTCCGGCAGCAACCTAGCTTTCCCATGTGGTTTCCCATCCAGGTAAGCCCTGCTTAGCTTCAGTGGGAGACCATGGGAGAGTTGCAAAGAGCTAGCTGCCGGCTGTACACAGACCCACATTTGCAGCAGATTAAATAGCCACGATGACCGAGAACACCCTTTTGTTTCTTGATCATCTTTCCAATTAAGCATTTCATGTACTGATTCTATTTCTATTTAGTGATTTCTTTGAAAAAAGTTTACTTTAAGCGGCACGTAAACTCATTCGCTGTCTGTGAATAACATTGTAAATGTTACTTGAGCGCCCACTAGCATTTCATTAGCCATCATCATTGGGAAAATGATGACGTGACGGCAGCCATATTGTGCCAGACCACACACCAGCTGATTGGAGGAGAGGAGACAGAGTGATGAAGCCAATTATGATATAGGGATGGTTAGGAGGCCATAATGGACAGGGTCCAGTGAGCAAATTTGGCCAGAATGCCAGGGTTAAACCCCTACACTTTTTCAAAGGACATCCTGGGATTTTTAACAACCACAGAGAGTCAGGACCTCAGTTTAATGTCTTATCCGAAAGACGGTACTCACTGAGCAGTACAGAGTCACCATCAATATACAGGGGGGTTAGGACCCACACAAACCACAGGTTGAGCGCCCCTGCTGGTCTCACTAACACCACTTAACACTCCTTTAAGTTGACTTTATTAGTAAACTACTGTAGGGAATAGTGAATAAGGGTAAGGGTGACTTCAGATACAGCTTTTATCCATGGATTAAACTGGAATTACAGTGTCCTAGTGTGTTTCTCAGTGTGTAAAAAAAATTGAGTAGCACTTTATTGTACAGTCCGGTTTTACACCAAATAATTGGGTATACACTAAAAAAATTATTCATAGGATTTACTTCTTTTTTTTAAGGTAAATGGTTGTAAACATTTTAAATGGGCAGAATTTAAACAAACCAATTAAGTTGAACATTACCAAAATTTAATTT
This sequence comes from Danio tinwini, assembly GCA_903798205.1. Lineage (NCBI taxonomy): Eukaryota > Metazoa > Chordata > Actinopteri > Cypriniformes > Danionidae > Danio > Danio tinwini. The sequence continues at coordinate 10,545,169 of CAIGQZ010000461.1, read as the reverse complement.
GTTTGTTTAAATTCAGTCCATATAAATTGTTTGCATCCACTTACCTTAAAACAATTGTAAATCCAATGAATCATTTTATCTCTTATCATCTAAATCTACCCTTAAACCTGACTTTAAAGCTTAAATCTTAAAATAACAGTTAACCCCAAAATTATAATTCTGTCGTGAATTACTCACCCTTCACTTGTTCCAAACCTGTTTGACTTTCTTCTCTCCGTTTAACAGAAAGAAGATATTTCAAAGAATGCTGGTTCTTGGGACCTATTAACTTACATGGTAATTGTTTTTCCTACTATTGAAATAGGTGTGTGTACTAGCAACCAGCATAATTTGAATTGCCATCTTTTCTGTTTAACAGAAGAAAGAAATTCATAAAGGTTTAAAACCGAAGGAGGCAAATATTCCTCAGCAGTTGTCTGGGAATTAATGACTTTCAACTTCTTCTGGATGGATTTTTTTTTTCCAGAGTCACTTCTGGTGTAAATTCGTCATTAAATTAATTAAATGCAAAATAATTCCTAAGTCTTTGACGCTTTTGCATTCTCATAGGGAAGTAAAGTCACGAGATGTCTTACATCTCAATTGTTTTTCCAGATTTGCATTGATAATAAATGGAGATCAAGTCAAATTGGACTTCTCAGAATATCCTGTGGCCTTGATTATTTTCCCAGGATATACTCCACTATTCTACGGGAATTAATTTTTAAAAGTTGCTAGTATAAAGATTGTTGCAGTTTCTTTTACAAAATTATTCACTTCATTTTTTCACTTAAATACTTTTTCAGCATTTGAAATGTAACATTCAACATGTTTCTTGCCATATTATATATTTAATATGGGACTTTTTGTTGCAGTTTGGCTGAAATATCAATGTACTGCATGTGCTATAAGTTCAAAATATTTGATCAAAATCAAATTTCAAAATGAGCTTGAAAGTGAACTATCCCTTTAAACCCAGTACTGTGCGACCCATATTTGATTGGGCTGCCATTTTAAATACCTTTTTACACAAAATTTGAAAAAGAAAAAAAGTACCCCTGTGTGCAATTTGACAATTACTGTTTAAATTATTTATCATACCCACACACTTTTGCTACCTTTGTTGAGAAAAGTTGGCAGCATATACTGTGCACACTGTGTGAATAGTAGGCTTGCTAACTTTGTTATAGACCCAAGGGATTTGATTTTAGCTGTAATTTGGGTGCAAGGCACCATGAATTGCAAACTCAAAGAAACTAAAAGCATATATCTGCAAAGAACATAAAGGTCTGTGTTGCTCTATGATAAAAGGCCTTTTTAACAGGGATCTTAAAGCCCTGTGCAGTTCTTATCTAAACGGTGCTTCTGGCGTCGATAAGAGGATCAATTGATTTCATCACAGCGAATGCTCAGAAAGTACAATCCGAGCGCAGCCTCCCAGCTTGAGGAGTGATGAAACGGATTGAGGTCGGCCAAGAAGCGAGATAGCAAAACCATCTGATTTCATGGTGTAATCATAGTTGAGAATATATAAATTTATTTTAGGCACAAAATAAAACATGTAAAGGTTTGTGAGCAGTTGCTGATGAGCTTCACTTCATATAAAGAGATGTTTAATCACTGTAAACATAGAAATACCCCATACAATTCGCTCTAAAAATACCCATACAATTTTCTGTTTATTTGTTTGTAATTTGTTTTTTCAATTATTATTATGCTTTTATATTGCATTATGGACTCATTTTGAAAACGTACCGATATATACATTTCTGGACAGCACCAAATATGTCTCATGTTTTTTTTTTTTTTTTTGCAGCTTTAGATTTTGCAAATCCGCCAGAGGATTCAAATTTCTCTCAAATTTCTCTCGCAAGCGCCTTTCACACCTGCTGTTCCCACGTAAATCCACCAGAGGCCGCTGTGTAAGCTTTTTTAGATATCAAATTTCTCTCGCGAGTGCCATCCACGCCTGCTGTTCTCACGTAAATCCACTAGAGGCCGCTGTGGACTGACTGATCGACTGACCCGCCCTCCTCCTCCCCTAAACCCAACCAATAGCGTTTTCAAAAGCACCGATTGACCAGCGCCAACCCTCTTCCCTAAACCCAACCGACAGTTTTTATAAGCAATGCAGAAAAAGAAAAGCCTTCGCCTGATTTTTACCACATTTTCAGATTTGACCACATTCTCACCCTGTTATATACTTGTTTATTTTATTTTTTGGCTTCTGTTTTTTGTCTTATCCTCTTTCTGAAACCCTTCTTCATCAGATTCGAACCCCGTCATCGTGGTCACCTCCTCTCTGCATCTCAAGTTTGCCAACGTAAATGGCGAGCTACTGGACAAACTGGTAACAGTGGAAAAGCCGTCCATGTGGAGATAATCGGTCAGCTGGTAAAAGCGAAAAGGAATGGCATCATACCGCCCCGATTTAAACAAAATGAAGCCATACGTACCTCTGGCTAAATAATTTGCAACCTCCAGAAATGTATATAGGGCTACGTTTCAAAATGAGCCTATGTTGATTATGGAACCATGATCTTTTCTTCAAAGATTTGTGAAGTTTAAAAGTTTGAATCAGTGACTTTTATTGACAAACTACTTATTTAAAATGAGCTGAAACAACACAATTCTTGAGATTTTATTGGGACAACTTAATTTTTTTTGTTCAATCCACATAAATTTGTTAAAATTGTTAAGTTAACTTAATCAATGTGTGTTGGGACAACATGAACGAATTGTGTGGAACCCTGCATTTTTTACAGTGCAGTTTGAAGTGATATATTGTCTGGATTGGTGAAATTACGGTACAAATTAAAGTCACTTAAATGGCATTTGCCTTTTGATCAGTCTACTTATCTAAATTGAGCTGAAACAACACAATTCTTGAGGGTTTTTTTAGGGGACAACTTAATTCTATTATTTTCAATCTATTTAAATTAGCAAAAGTGAATGTTAATTAATTCCTTCATGTTGTCTCAACTCAAATCAATTGTGTGAAACCCAGCATTTTTTTTTTTACAATATTTACTGTTATTTTATATCTCTACACTACACAAAATGCTTTTCTTACTTAGATTTTTTTGTCTTGTTTCTGGTCCAAATATCTAAGAATTCGTATATCAAAAAGTATTTTCCAGGCAAGCAAAACACTTGCTGCATCCCAATCCTCATACTTATACTACGCCCTAAAAGTATGTACTTTTTTGTGAACGAAAAATAAATTTTTTTAAGTGTGTGACAGAAGAGTATGCAAGCTTTGGGACATACTACTTCCTCATTAACAGATCGTTATGTTGCTTAGTTATGAGCCCTGTCAATCATCCACACATCGTCCACATTTCTGTCGCATTTAATTTCCTACCTTATTGGAGAAGCAGCAGCAGGTTAATCTGCCATTCAAGAGTCTTTCATGCAGAGAAATCTCCTCAGGTTTTTGGATATTTATGCATTCAGACATTAATGTCCAAACATGTCTTTATATAAGTTCAGTATTGTTGTTGCAGATGAAATAAAACACAGAAAACGTGATTTAAATAGTGGGCAACATATTAATTAACAGTCATACAAACATCTTTACCGAAGTCTCTCTACTTGACGGTTGGTCTCGCGCGTCCATCATGTTTGTAGTTTGTTTACACTTTTCATCCGTGTTTGGAGTTCTAATCGATTTCACGACCAATGCACAATGCACTGTGGGCAATATCAGCGGTCAGAGTATGGATGCTTCTACACTTAACATATTGACCGGAAATAGTAAACCATCCGGGAACCTTTGGCATACTCTTTTTGACATACTATGATTTGGGACATACTAATTCTTTTTTCAAATACTATTTAGGACGGATAGTATGCGAATTGGGAAGCAGCATCTGTCTTGTTTTCGCAAATAATATGCCAATATTGAGTTTTTCCTACAATCTGCCAATGGAGCGGAAGAAACAAGAAAAATAATCTTGTTTTTCCTTTTGACATAATATTTTTTTTACCCCTTTGGCAGATTATTTTGCTTGTTGTAAGGAAAAACTCACTTAATTTTGGCATACTATTTCTTAAAACAAGACAACATGTTTTTGCTTGCCTAGAAAATACTTCTTGATATAAAAATTCTTAGATATTTGGACTAGAAAGAAGACAAAAATTCTAAGTAAGAAAATCATTTTGTGCAGTGTATACATATTAATTCTTTCAAACTACTAAAATGCCAATAAAAGCCACATTGCTAACCAACAGAGTTTTATTTTCAACATCAAAAGTCAACAGATTAGAGATCAAGGTCCCATAATGCAATTAACAACCGTAAATGAATGTAAAACACATGTGAATCACAAAATAAATTTCTTAATGAACGGATATTTTCGACAGAGATGATTGCATGTTCAGATCAGAGGATTTCACTCATATACTATCGACCAGAAATGGCTGCCTAATTTGCATAAACGCAAACCGAATTAGCAACCGGGGATCTGGATGCACCTGCAGACTGCTGACTAAAGCGCTCAGTAGTGAAACAAAGAAATCTCATGCATGCGTACATAATGAAAATCCTTTAATATTTTACACATAGATATATATTCATATAATTATTGTTATTATAATAATAATAGCTGTAAGTCAAAAATAATAGTCATTATATGCATATAAAACTAATCCATTAATTTACTATATGTACTATGCTGTACTTCTGTATATAAAACGACATGAAGAAACACCTCATAATAGCTTATATATACACTGTTAACGATTTTTGTAACAATTTTTACAGTATTTAACTGTAATTATGAACCGTATCTTACTGTAGGACATGTTACTGTATATTAAAGTTGCACTGTGAAAATTACAGTATATTCTACAGTAAATATACAATACTATAAATACATATAGAGCAAGATAAATGGCGCTGTAAATGTAATTACAGTATTCTTGCTGTAATTGATTTACAGTAAGTTACCTGCGAACGGCTGCCAGTAAGTTACTGTAGATTCTACTGTAGAGAATTGTTAACAGTGTACAGGAGCTCAGAGGGAAGGAATAATAAAGCCGATAAACACACACACACACAACCGTACACACACGGAATCAGTGCAAAACACTGACTAGGTTATTCAGTCACCAGCAACAAGTCGAAAAACGATCCAGGATATGCAAAAACTAGCAAACGTGATAGCGACACTCCTTCCAGAGATGCAAAAGATGGACGATTAAGATATTTCAAAGAGCTTTGGTCGAAAAAAGAAACTGCATAAATAAAGATCAAGGGCAGGGAAGCACCTTCAGAGAAGCCGCAGCATTGCGTTTCATGTGTCCTATTGCTACTCAGAATGATACGGATATAGCGGGAGAGAGCGATGGCTGGAGTGTTTGATTACCCAAACGCAGTACTGTTAAACATCTGTAAACCACAGGAGATATTTGCTGAATGTGGGTGGGTCTGTTTCTGTGGTTTGTACTGGGAGGAAAACATCCTGCGGCTCGTTCTAGTCCTCGTTGAAATGACTGCAGCAGAGGGTCCACAATGGCAGCTGGTGTTATGACCGCTGAAATGGGGATAGACGGGTCGGCCATCACGTGTACGGCGAGGGGATGAAATATCTGCCCGGCGAGCCTCTGTGTGCAGGGCTTTGGTCACGAGGAGCCGTCAAAACTGTGAAGACAGAATTTAAAGCAAAAGCTGTGAGAATATAAAGCAAAAAAAAACAATAAGAATGGTGACATTTAAAGATCTCATGCAATCAGAATTGGAATTAGAATACATACTTTTCAAGAGTTCACACTTAGCTGATGATTGAAAATAAAGCTTGTTTGGCCACTGGCTTGCATGGTTCGGGATCTGTAGAGCTGCGCATCGATGGAATTGCTCCTCAGTGTTTGGACTCTCAGTAGTGATTATTAAACCACACTGAACTGAGCTAAACTAAACTGAACTTAAACACTGAAAACTGAACTGACACTGTTTACATTCACTATAAACTTCCATGTGAAGCTGCTTTGACACAATCTACATTGTATAAGCGCTATACAAATAAAGATGAATTGAATTGAATTGAATTTGGCATGCTGTCCCAGGAGAGAGCCCTGAGCTTATGAGATCCTCGAGCCCTGGGCTCCCTCCCGTTGTAGGGCAAGAGGGGAGTTTGAGCTGAGGTAGATCTCGTTGACTCCCCCCTTGCTTATTTGTAGCTAAGTGTCGTATATGGATGGTTGAAAAGAGGTGTACTCGCTAAGAGCTTGGCTATGGTATAAATTGTGATCAATTGTTTAGGGTGTTTGTTTTTTGGACTGTGGGAGGAAACCGGAGAACTCGAGGAAAACCCACGTAAGCACAGGAAGAACAAGTAAAACTCCACACAGTAATGTTGCCTGGTTTAGAAGGGGATTAAACCAGAGACATTCTTGCTGTGAGGCAACCATGTCCACCATGTCGCCCTATTGAAAAGGAGGGAAAGTAGGGTTGTGTGGGGGGGGGGTCTTCAAGACGAAGATATTGAGATAAGAAAGCTCTGGTTATTTATAGTGAGTAAGGAATCAACTGATTGGATAATTAGTCGTGAGCTGATGCTGGAACATCTAAGAACAATCATATCATATCATATCATAAACATCACATAGTAATACTACAGTAAATGTTACAGTGCTTTTTGAACTATAAGTGTATTACGAAGATATTGAGACGAAGATATTGAGATAAGAAAGCTCTGGTTATTTATAGTGAGTTAGGAATCAGTTGATTGGATAATTAGTCATGAGCTGATGCTGGAACAGCTGAGAACAGTTATATAATATCATCTCATAAACGTCACATAGTAATACTATAGTAAATGCTACAGTGCTTTTTGAACCAAAGGTGTATTATATACAGTTGAAGTCAAAATTATTCGCACTCTTTGATTTTTTCGTTTACTTTTTTAATTATTTCCCAAATTATGTTTAACAGAGCAAGGAATTTTTCACAGTATTTCCTATATTTTTTCTTCTGGAGAAAGTCTTATTTGTTTTATTTTGACTAGGATAAAAGCAGGTTTTTATAAGAACATGTAAACACATAGAAATGCCAACTGACCCAGCCGGGGCTCGAACCAGCAATCTTTTTGCTGTGAGGCGACAGTACTAACCACTGAGCCACCGTGCCACCCTAGGATATGTAATTGGAAATGAAAACTGTCAGCTGTTTGTGAACTATACATGTACATGTCCTGGCTGTGTTCTATTCCCAGTTATCCCCCCTATGCCCTATTCATTTTGTAAGTCATCTCTCTTACATGTAATTTGCTTTCAAAGTATTTTTACAGTTCAGGATTATCAATTTTCATATTGACAATTGCGTAGTGCACTTTGACAACACACGCAGCCGTGGCACATGGCAAAAGCGCAATTTATGTTACGTTTCTAAAGCTTGTAAAAACAAAATAAATAGCATACGTTAATGTTTATTTTGAAATATATATTTATTTAGAAATGTATCTGTAGCCTACTGTATATGACATAGACCTATTGGTTTGAGCATTTCTGCAATGGTTTGAATGTGTGAAGTTGTAAAAGTAGACTTTTCAAAAAAATTTAATAAAATAAATATATAAATACACAAGCAAACAATATCCTACTTAATAATAATAACAATAACAATAATAAATCAATAATAATAATAATAATAACATTAATAATAATTATTATTATTATTACGTAGAACTGTCTTTACGTTTCTTCCTAAGCTTTTCACTCATCATAGCACACGTGCTGCTGATGATGTGACAATAAAAGTGATTTGATTTGATTTGATTTAAATACCCTGCTGTAAATTACAACCATTAAAGATTTATGTGATTTATATATGAGATTACAATATGTGTTAACTTTTTGTAAGTCATTTTATGTTTTAGAATAGAATATAGAATATTCTCAATAATATCTGTAAAGGAAACACAGGCCCTATATGTGCCGTTTACATATATTTCAGTTAATATGGAAAACGAGTGCATGTTTTAGCAAAACATTGGATTTATTTTTTATTTTTTTATGTTTGTGCGTGTACAAACAATGTAATTTGCACAAAAAATGATGGGGATTTTCTCAAGTTGTTACTCCACCCTGTTTAGAGCGTCATTATGGACGTTTTATGTTATAACTAACGTGGTTCAAATGATGCAACAAAAAAACTACACTGTAAAACCCAAAAAGTGAAGGTAACTCAAACCATTTGAGGAAACCGATTGCAACAAACCATTTAAGTTCAAAAACTAATGCTAATGAGTACTATGAACTTAATACATTTGAGTAGACGAAGCAATTTGAGCACAGTAAAAGCCAATAAATGAAGAGAACTCAAACCAACTGATTACTGTAAAACCCAATAAGTTAAGGCAACTCAAATCGTTTGAGGAAAATGATTGCTACAAAAACCATTTAAGTCAAAAAACTAATCTATATGAGTACTGGGAACTTACTCTATTTAAGTTTAAGCTATGAGGTATTTGATTAACTCATTACCTTCAACACTGAGTTCAAAACTCGTTTCAAATGAGTAGTATTAACTTACAGTAAATTTTGAGTTAACTACACTCATTTCGTTTGATAAAGTTGACTGTTGGGTTTCGCAGTGTAGGGTTTTGGGAAACACTTTTTACTACATTGTTCGCTTCCCAAATGATGCATCGAACTATGGTAGCTCAGTTGCAAGTTACGTTGCTGTTTGGAAAACACACCCCTAGTCGACTGATTTCAATAGTCCTCCGTAAATGTGTCATCATTCACTAACCTCTGTTTTGTTCCAACCCTGTATTATTTTCTTTCTGTGAAGCAAAACAAAAAAAAAAAGAAATCTTCAGGAAAGCTTTAGTAATTCGTCAACGTAACATACATGGTGATTTGTACTGTCAAGCTCCAAAATACACAAAGGGGCATCATAAATGCAGCCCGTATGACTTGTGCTCTATATTTTAAGTATTTTTAAATAACATACGTTCACCTCAGCCATGCACTTTTGACTTTGACTTTGAATGCAAGCCTATGACTTGAGATTTTCGGGAAAGGAGGAGATTTGGGAGCTTGACAGTATTTTTTATTTTCGTTTTTATTGTTTTACAGAGGGAAGAACATAATACAGGGGCCTGAAGATGAAGGTGAGTAAATGATGACAACATTCTGCACAAAATGACAACAATTGCTGCGGTCACAAGAGTATTACACACATCATCATTTATATGTAGATGATGGTGCCTTTAAATACCACAAACAACAAGGAATTGGAGGGAAGGGAATATCAATCAGCATTTAAATCAGAAATCTGGATATGGTGAGGAATCTCTAAGGATAAATGTCCACCTTTAAGCTATTAAATATTAACAAAGCCATTTTATGACCCTGCCGGGCAGCTTTACGAGATCACACATGGACAGGGTCACCTCTGCCAATGTATTCATACATATATGGATGCATACAGTACATGCATGGAGTGTGGTGACAGAGGGTTCTGTTTTAAACTACAGTAAGCTGCAAGCTCACTATACTATATATGTACTGTCTGCATTCGGAACTCCATTCTATGAGAGCTTTAAACTTGAAACGAAAAGGCAACACAGGCTCATTTGGAAATACCAGTAGTATGGTAACCAAAACCTTTGGTTCCTTTTCTCACTAAGGATATTTAAAGGGACATATTATCTGCGAATAAATGATTATTTTTGTGCAGTCCTTTTCACAACACAAAACTAATAACACAAAACAAAGTAACAGTGTTTATTGTTTCATAGTCAAATTCGTTAGCCTCACCTATCTTTCTCTGTTTGGTCAACTTTTCTGGTGTGGTCAATTTGCTCGTAGCTTACTTTGTAGTACAGTGTTGTACAGATGCAGAGTTCTCAGGTTTGAGTCAGGTGAAGTACAGCTTCCCAAAAGAAATAAAAGCAATGTAAAATCAAGGTAAATCTATGTGGCCGCTGTGTATTTTTCTCCTACATTTGCTTATGAAAGCATAATTGGTTGGGTTTAGAAAAGGGTTTACGAGATGACATATATCTGAAACATACAGCAAAACGTAACCCAAGTTACGTATTTCAAATTCGCAAAAATGTAAACAAAGCACTTTAGTGGATTTGCCATCTGAAACGTGCAACAAAACATACTCGGAGCAACGTATTTCTACATTTCACGAAAATGTAAGCTGAGGTACATATTTTGAGTTACATTTAAATATGACTTTCTACAGTAAGCTGTTAGCTCACTATACTATATATGTATTTGCACTTAAAACTATGAGAGCTTTAAACTTGTAATGAAAACTAAACAGGCAACACAGATGGAAATAAGTGAGTCAGCCTACATTTTTGTGAAACTGCCAAAACTAATGCTATTTATAGGGACATATTATTGACAAATGAATTATTATTTTCACAACACCAATATATATATATATATATATATATACTACAATACAACATACCTGTGTTTATAATTTTATAATCTATTTTGCAAGTTAGGGCTCCAGTTAGAGTCTGGTGATGCATGGTTTCCCAAAAGAGATGCAATATAGGCAATAAATGTAATGTAAAATCAAGGTAAATCTATGTGCCCAGTTTTCTCCTACATTTGCTTATGAAAACACTATTGGTTGGGTTTAGGAAAGGTTTTAGGGTTTACAAAAAAGACGTATATCTGAAACGTACAAAAAAATGTAACCCAAGTAATGTATTACAAATTCGCAAAAATGTAAACAGCGCCCTCTAGTTGATTTGTCATCTGAAACGTGCAACAAAACGTACTCGGAGCAACGTATTTTACGTTTAACGAAACAATGTAAGCTGAGGCACATATCTTGAGTAACATTTTAATATCACTTTATACAGTAAGCTGTAAGCTCACTATACTGTATATGTATTTGCATTCTCAGTTCCATTCTATGAGAGCTTTAAACCTAAAATGAAAACTCAACAGGCAACACAGGCTCATTGGAAATACGTGCGTCAGCGTACATTTTTGTAAAACTACCAAAACAAATGATATTTACAAGGACATATTATCGACAAATGAATTATTATTTTCACAACACCAATATATATACTACAATACAACATACCTGTGTTTATAATTTCATAATGTATTTTGCAAGTTAGGGCTCCGGTTTGAGTCTTGTGAAGCATGGTTTCCCAAAAGAGATGCAATATATAACGTACCCCAAGTATTGTGTTTCAGATTTGCAAAAATGTAAACAGCACCCTCTAGTGGATTTGTCATCTGAAACGTGCAACAAAACAAATTCGGAGCAACGTATTTTATGTTTCAAAAACAAAAATGAAAGCTGAGACACATATTTTGAGTTACATTTTAATATCACTTTCTACAGTAAGCTGTAAGTTCATCATACTGAATATGCACTGTCTGCATTGGCAATATAGGGTAAAATCAAGGTAAATCTATGTGGCCACTTTTCTCCTACATTTGCTTTTGAAAACATTATTGGTTGGGTTTAGGAAAGAGTTTTAGGGTTTATGAGATGGATGTATATCTGAAACGTACAACAAAACAAACCCCAAGTAACATATTTCAGATTCGCAAAAATGTAAACAGAGCTCTCTAGTGGATTTGTCATCTGAAATGTGCAACAAAACGTACTTGGAGCAACGTATTTTACGTTTCACAAACATGTAAGTTAAGGCACGTATTTCGAGAAACATTTTAATATATCTTTTAGGTCTGAGATCATTTCTTCCAAATTTCTAATGAAAATATTGTAATTTAGAGCATTTTTATTTTCAGAAAATGACCATTGGTATGAACAAATGTTTTCATTTGAATGTTTTCACGTATATGATAAAGTTATTCCACCATTTACTGATTTACTAACTCTTATGAATATAAACCACAGTTAGTAGTTTACAGAATGAGTTGCTCAAACACATACACTATAAATGGTGAAGAAACTGTGCCTTGTCTTTTAATAGATGTATAAAAGACATAGATGTATAAAAGCAGCAGCCTTATTAGTCTTGGCCTCAGACGGTACAGTCTGTTCCTGCATAATCCTCACAAACCTGTGAAAATTAGACCAGAATGTTCCATCAAACGCTTATATACTCGTCTATATTTCTTTTCCTCAATGATGCTATAGATTTAACTTCCCGTATCTACTAACTGCACATTAATCAACAACACAAAGTGGTTGTATTATACTTTGCCAGGTTGAGGTCTTATTTGAAATTATTATTGTGCCGCTTTTTTTAAGGTGATGCATTGTATAAATGATCTGGCAATTGGACAACCTTAGAAATAAACAAGTAATTATTAATGTAACAAGGTATGGGCTATACAAATTTTAGGAGTTTTCTGGGATAAATAATAAAACGGTAAGGGTGTGTGAGGAGGCTCAGGAGTAGAAAAATACACTGTTTGACTTTGCCACAATTTTACATTTATTTACGGCAAAAACGCCCAGTAAAATGCCATACACATCTTGTACAGTTCACTACTGTACTATGCACTGCATTGTGGATAATTTTAAAGCTTACGTAACGTTCTGCATATCAAGAATTTGCGGTATTCTGCTGTAATCAGAGTAATCAAGTACTGCTACTGTGGTTGAAGACAAAAATGAGACAGTTACTGAAAATATTATTAATTAACGACGACCCCTGATTAATAAAGAGATTAACCCGAAGGAAAATGAATGATGAATGAAAATTACTTTCATAAACCATTTAAAATGGAAAAATAACAATGAATAATAAAAATACTGTTGTACCAGACCTTGTCACTTGTTTGGACTTTATTAACTTCAACAGTAAATACTAAAAGTAAAAGTTATTTCGTACTGCTAGTGTAAAATGTAAATAAATCACAGTAAAATTACTGTTAAATGGTCATACTGTACAATTACTGTAAAAAAGGGAATTTTACCATAACAAGAATTTGCTGTAAGGCTATTTTACTGTAAAATGAAATTGTGGTAGGGCCCTGCTACTGTAAAACACATTTGCAGGTAATTTAGCTCCTGTTACTGTAAAGGGGCAGTTGCGGTAATTTGCTGGCAAAAATACAATAAAATGTCTAACAGTGTAGGATTTTATTTGGTATAGTATTTTTACAGTGTTAAAAATTGTTTTATGTAAATATAACATGTGACGCTCTGCACAAAATTAATACTGTATTTATAGAGTTTGACTAAACTAAAAATCTCAGGCTCATTCTGAAAACGTACCCCTACATACATTTCTGGAGAGTGCCCAATACCAGTGGCTGCTGTGTATGCTTTTTGAGATCTCAAATTTCTCCAGCGAGTGCCATTTGCGTCTGCTCCTCTCATGTAAATCCACCAGAGGCCACTGTCGACTGACTGACCGTCCGATACCCTCACACACGCCTTCCTTAAACCCAACCGACAGTGTTTTTAAAAGCACTGATTGACCCAGAAAAAGAAAAGCCCTAATTTTTTTTACCACGTTTTCAGATTTGACCACGTTCTCACCCTGTTATTTCTGTTATTTACTCGTTTATTTAAATTTTTGCCTTTTGTTTTTGTTTTACGTTCTTCACTGAACTCGAACCCTGTCATCGCGGTCAACACCGCTCTGCATCTCAAGTCTGCCGACGTATGTGGCGAGATACTGGGCAAACACTGGGTAACAGTGGAAAAGCCGTCTAGATGAAGGTAAGCGGTCAACTGGTAGTGCAAAAAGAAACAGAAGTCGTCGACCACTCCGTAACGTTGAAATGCAGCTATACATGTCAAGATTCCGCCAATCTGGTCTTACTATTAATTCTTGTTTTAGTCCTGACACTACTCCTGTCATGTTTTGTCATTGTGCGTGTCTCTGTATGAGCGCCAGTCGTGGGCGCACTTGGACCCTGCGCGTTTCCGCTCAATGCGGGCACGTAGGGTTTGGGCGTGTTTACGATTGTGCGCTCTCGTCCGGGTGTTTCTGTTTGTCTGTTTGCAGCGTGGTGTTTCAGTCCCAGCATCTCTGTCTAGTTGGGTTTGGTTTCGGTCGGCGCTGGGATGAAGCTTGCACGCTGTGTGTGTGAGTACACGGTGAGTGTTTTCATTCATTGTGTGCTCGTGTCTTGCGTTCAGTCTTCTGTTGGTGTTATGTTCAGCTTGAGTGTCTGTTGAGTCATGTGCTCGCCAGTCTATTGTCTAGCCCCACCCTTCTTGTTAACTCATTATTATTTCATTTGGTTCACCTGTTTGTGTGTTGATTTACTACTGCTTATAATCTCCTCATGTCTGCTGCCCTGTGCCAGTTCGTCTTCGTTACTCTTCGTTACTATCCATGTCTCAGCTTTGCTTGTCGTCCTCGTCCTAATGTGGTCCAGTCCTGATCCCTGCCAGTCGGCCCAGTCCAGTTTGTTTTGTTTGTTTATTATTTGTTTGATTTAGAGTTTTTCCCCCTTGGGGTTGTTTGCTTTTTCCTTTTTGTTTTATTTTATTGTAATAAATATCCTTACTCTGCGCTTGGGTCCTCGCCTCCTTTTTCCCCTAACCCTACCGTGACAATATGTAGCTCTGAGCATTTTTTTATATCATTTCTTTTGATACTTTGAAACCTTTCTATTTACAATTGACATTTCAGCATTTAGTGGAAATCTGACTGAGCTCGTTGCATCAGTAAAGGATATGTATGCGATGCAGATTTGGTCTTTGGTCAACATCATGTTTTCTTTTAAGGCAGCATAATTTAGCAGCTTACTGTTCTGGAATGGCCTTGGCATCAGGAGCACACCAGTGATGCCTAAAAATGCTGTCTACAAAGGCAGCTCACTAGGGTTTGGAACAGAGCCGAAAACACTCACCTGTCCCAGAGCTTCACGTTCCTGCAGTTGTTGCTGCAACATCCTGCTGATATCAAAGCTGCGAAGATTAAAAAAAAATAAAAAGAGGTTTGTAAGTTCTATTGCACAACATGTACATCATGTCTGGATGTACAAGGCCCAATTTTCCCTCAGAATATTTTATTTAAAATGTCAGCAAGTACATTTTTGAATGTATGAAGTCAATTTAGAAGTTCTTAAACTTTGTTTGTTTGTTTGTTTGTTTGTTTGTTTGTTTTATATGCAACACGGTAAGCATTTATTTATGACCTTTTTTGATACATAAAAAAATATATAGATTTTGGCCCAATCCCAATTTTATTTTTCTACCCCTTCCCCTTGGCCCTTGAAACAGCATGTGAAGGGCTTCAAAATTTAACCCTAACAATTGTGACAGCACTACAACTCCCGCACACGTTATCATATATCATTGCAATCTCTTGCTTCATATGAGATCGACGATGGAGACTGCTGTAGTTATTCCAGTTGAGTTATTTTTTTGGTATTTATCTTCAAGAAATCACTGAAAGCATATATTATGTTATCATAACGATCTAATGTGGCAATAAGATCGTAACTGTACTGTGCACTTACACCGTGGCCATATTCATCAATGTAAACACAAGAAAACAACATGAGCGTTTTACCGGACATTGTAAAAAGGTCATTCCCAGCCACTAAACTTTTCTGATAGGGTATTCGAGTGTCATCGCGTGACAGAATTTTGTGGGACTACTATACAGGTCTATTGATAGCGAAATTTTGTATTTTTATTTAATTGTTTTTTTAAAGGCATGACGGTAAAACACGAACGTTGTTATGACTGTATTAAAACATATGCTTGTTCGTTGTAAAAATTCGTAATAAGGACAGCACGTGCTAATTTGTGCATCTCCTGACTTCCACGTGCAGCCATGCTGCTGTTGTAGCTGGTGTATTCTGGTAAATTGTTGTACCCCTTGGTTTAGAGTGTGCTCCTGAAAAATCTCCTTTTCAAGGGGTATCTTAGCCCTACACCTTCAAGCTAAAGAGAACTCCTCATTTAGCCGCCTGTGGTGCCTAATTCTGCAACAACTCTTTTACATTAATATAATATAATATAATATAATATAATATAATATAATATAATATAATATA
>CAIGQZ010000461.1:10501334-10514477 GCA_903798205.1 Danio tinwini | reverse complement strand
CACACACACACACACACACACACACACACACACACACACACACACACACACACACACACATACTCATAGAGCAATCGAGATACAGGTCTGCCTAAACCTTCCCTGAGGATTTAAGAGTTTGAGTCTGAAGAGGTCTGACTTCTGTATCATCATGAAATGGCCTTTTTTCCTGGAGTTGTGTAATGGCCGCTTTGTCTCCTCTTTAAAAGCCTCACTCTTATCTGTGGTATTAGGAAGGTCTCAGATTTGCCATGGTTTAAAGGAGCTGAGAAAGAAATCTCACATGCACAAGAGTTTGGAAAGAGTTTTCGAGCAGTGAAGCTTAGCCAAAAAACATGATTATGCCACTCAGTTCATGAAAGGAGAAGTGGCATCCAGTTCTAATACATATTCAGCATCTTTTCAATGAATTAGTGGATTTATTTCACAAAATCAATCGCTGGTTAATGAGCGCACTGATTCAATAATAGATATGTGTACGCCACAATGTATGAAAAGAAATACAGTTCTTTTTAAAAAGACAGCAATGTTGTCAAAATAATTCACATGGATCTGTGAAAACGAAACACTGTTCTGCATGCCAGACCAGTAGATGGCGCTGTCACCTTGTAAAGAAATGCTTTATGGTTCTGCCATTATCCCTTTTCACACATACAGGCCTTTTCGTAAAAATTATCGCCAATTACTAGAACCCTGTCGTCGCGGTCAACTCCTCTCTCCTTCTCAAGTCCGCGGACGTACATGTCGAGCTAACGGACAAACTGGTAGCAGCTGAAAAGCTGTCCACATGCAGGTAAGCGGTCAGATGGTAAATGTGAAAGGGAACGGCATCATATCGCCCTGTAGTGTTCATTTTAAAGACAAAATCCAGCCATACATACTTCTGGCTACATAATTCGCAATCTCCATAAATGTACATAGGGCTACATCCCCGTAGCCAGAGGGGGGTTGAATGGTTCAGAATGGTTTGAATGGTTTACCCCTCACAGCCAAAAGGTCCAGAATTTGTCCCTTTTAATTATTTTATGTAATTTAATATTATATAATATATTTATTGTATAATTAATATAATATATTTCTATTTAATATATATAGTAATAAAGTGTAATTTTAAATAACTATGGCCAGTATGGATGTGACGTGTCACGTGACATCCATACTGAGTAACACTATGGGTCAAAAAGAGCAAGAGTGGCAGAAAAGGCAGGCAGCGGCGTCATTATTGCAAAATATTGAACATATGTTCAAAAAGACTGACAAACAGGGTAAGGCTAAAGTTACTTACTTCCTAACAGAGGAAAATTTGTCCCTATCCAGGAGGTTCTAGGCTAACTGGCAGCATTAGCCGGGACGTCCTGTACATTTATTGACTTGTCCATGACCTCCCTTTCCCTATTTTTGCCATTATTTTTATAAAATAACTGTCCGACGAAGCCTTT
This sequence comes from Danio tinwini, assembly GCA_903798205.1. Taxonomy (NCBI): domain Eukaryota; kingdom Metazoa; phylum Chordata; class Actinopteri; order Cypriniformes; family Danionidae; genus Danio; species Danio tinwini. The sequence goes on along the minus strand of CAIGQZ010000461.1, from coordinate 10,513,038 downwards.
AATGGCAAGCGGAGGCCTCAGCCGTCAGATGTCACTTCACAGCAAAAGGCACTAATGCCGTCACGTCTGTGTTTTTGAGGCTGTTTGGTCACTTCATTCGTTTTATTCTGATCGGATATAAATCCGATCGCTCAAACCACTTCAGAAGGTGATCTGGGATGCATTCCAGATGAAACTGAAAAGATCTAATCATTTTTGGACAAAATTAATATAAATAAAATAAATTATGACCTGGAGAAAATCTGACCTGCGCCTGAAACACCTGTAGGTGTGCTTCTACAGCCAAAACTCTATTAAAACATGTTTACTATAAGCATAAAACATGTGGTCTAACTTTTCAGGCCTGTGGCCAGGGGGGGTTCGGAAGTCCCACCCCTCACTGACAAAGGTCCAGAATTTGTCCCATACATGAGCTCATTTGTCCTATTTTGACTGCTATGCCATCAGAATGAAAATAATCCATCGAAAAAGGCTTTAAGACCAAACAGAATCCTCTGTCGGCTGTTGCTTCGGTGGGACTTTAGCTAATCAGTTTTGGCTAATGCTAACAAATATTTTAATTCTATAATCTGATGTAAGAGAAGTCTTCTTTTAGTGCTGTATTGTTTTTAAACAGAGAAAACATTTTACAGGTAACTTTGATTCTAAATCTTGGACCTTATTCCTGAAATACAAAATAAGCAATAAAAAGTTGTGAATTAAGCACCAGAAGCAGACCATATTGAATTAATTTGAATATATTTAAGCTATTGTTGATATCCAGGAATTTTCAAATGTACTTTTTTTTACCAAAAACGCTAGAAAAATTCTGAGAATTCATTATTATTATTGTTGTTATTATTATTATTATTATTATTATTATTATTATTATTATTATTATTATTATTATGTTTTAATTATAATTTTTTTATTGAAATGGCCAAAGTGTGACTGAGAACAGTTGAATGTGCTGGCCAGTTTTTTTTTTTGTTTTTTTTGTCTGATAAGTGACAGTAGGCTACAGTTTTTTTACTGAAAAACTTTAACAGATTCTTATTTTTTTTCTAATGATATGTGATGTAACACATTTGTATTTTAAAAAAAATCGTCTTGTTTTAATTTTTCTTTATTTTAGAAAATATTTTTTGTACATCAAAAGGTGTGGTTATGATGACATCTGACAAGCTAATCCAGCAAAAAAAAAAGTACTGCTTAAAATATCACTAAATGCAGTATTTAAATAGTTAAATAGAAACTGAGACATATAACTGTAAAAAGGTTTGAGAAAACTTTTTGAGAAAAAAGAACCACCCCTTTTCTTTAAGCTGGCTACGGGCCTGGGCTATGTTTTCAGAATGAGCCTATGTTGGAAATATCAGAGGATTTGGAATATAGAGCATGACTCAATTTTTTTTGTTTCTTCATGGCCCATTATAAGTTTGAAAGCTCGGATCCCCATTCATTTTGACCAGTGTAATATTAAAAGTTTCTTCTTTTATCTCTAACAGAAGAAAAAAGACATATGGGTTTGGTATGACATGTTGGTGAGTAAATGATGACAGAAGTTTCATTTTGGGGTGAACTGGTCCTTTAACCTTGCACTGCTAAAAAAAAACACAACATTTTGGTTCCTCCATCTGCTCACAGTGCGGGGTCAGCAAAAAACACATAAATATAAACCTGAGCCAAGAGACAGAGGATAGAGCACCCATTTTGCTCTGCCTGTCCAACAATGCCTTCATTTTAACATTCAGTAACATGAGCATCGGCGTTTTCTTTGCATAAAGCTGCATATCGACAGACGTTTTCAGCATACTGTACTGCCTGAATGAGAATCGCTTTCATGGGAAATCCAAACCAAATTTCCGGCATTAACTGACAGCTTTAGCTACAGTACAATTCCCATGCGAAGTCTAAACCTGCATCTTAGTCTGAAGGGAAAAAAGCATGCAGCATGATGGCTTTAAGATTAGTTTTGAGGAGGTTAAAAGGTGCTTGTTTTGGTGCAGGATTTCTGTGAAAAACGCTGAGGGATTGTATTGTGACGCTGTTATTTAGTCGCTCCTTTATCCGAACTTCGCTGACTTAAGCCACCATGATGTTTACAATCATGTGATTGGGCTTTTTGTATAAGAGCCACATGCTAAGAAAGCAGAAAAAATAATAATAATTCTCTGAAAACCTCTTACAGGATTATCCAGAGCTTCAACATCCCCACATCTATGCGCAACTTTAATTCCTACAACAAATACTGCGTTTATGATTTGTAGACTCCAACACGCTGCTTCTGTACGGTTTTCCGAATAGCAACACAATGCGGTTTTGTCAATATGTGCAAATGCTGTAACCGTTCCCATCATGCCGGCCTGCAAATAGACATCCACGGCTCTTATGTCACAAACTGTGATATAATCATGGTTAAACTGTGATATAACTGTGATATAACTCCAAAATTCAGTACAGCCACCACCGTTGAGTGAACTAAATAAATAAATAAAGGACACTAGCTGTCTGCCCACCGAGTACATGCTGACAGAGCTGATGGATTCTCTATAAAAGCGATCACTGACAGGGCTCTTCAACAAATAGAGATGGCAGAACAATGTTCTTGTTATCCAGGCAATAAACACAGATGCTAAAGTAAACAGATTGGCTTTAATGAGATTTGCTAATTATGTTACTGCTTGTTATTCCACACCTGTATTAATTTTTCTCTAGCGAAACTCAAAACAAGATATCACAGTATTTCTTGTTTTCTTTTCCTTCAAAATACACAACTTGCAAACAAGTATATGAGTTCTTTTAATCAATCACTACACAATGAACAACAAAATAGAGAACTCAGTGTGAATCAGTGCACTATTGCTTGTCTTTGTAGCCTATTGCCCATGCCGTTTGTTGTCTTTCTATTTGGGTCAGGGGTAGGGAACCTATGGCTCGGGAGCCACATGTGGCTCTTTGACCAAAAATATGTGGCTCTCCAGCTCTCTTTTCAATAATATTTTAAAGTTTTAAAAATTATAACGGTTACTAGAAAACAGTTTCTTATTGAAAATACAATTACAATTGCCTTTATATTGTATTTTCTACAACAGAACTCATTTTACAATGAAAGGATGTTATAACTAATGCGCATATGTGGCGCTGTTGTTTAACCTGTATCGCAACACCAATAAAGTGTAAGCAACTTACATTTCTATGATAACCTCACGCACGTAAATTCAAACAACGTTCATGAGTGGCAATGGCAAGAAAATAATCTATAAATTGTCCTTTCTTCATACATTGTGATGCGTCATATTTGTTTATTTTTGAGTTGTGCATGGACATGAATAAAGGTTTTATTTATAAATAAATAAAGGTTTTGTTATATACACACCCCCCAAATGTCTCTTTAAAAAATGCATTTGATATAAAAAATCTGAAATGTCTCTTTGCTGAAAAAAGGTTCCCGACCCCTGATTTGGGCTGTCAAATTTGCCTTTTTGCAAAGAATTGGATCCAGAACAAAATTCTTTGATTAATTACTGTTGAAAAGACTGTTAAAAAAACAAAACAGACAAAAAAAAAATAAAATGCTGTAAATATTAGAGAAAACAAATGTAAAGCAAAATACAGTTAAATATATCAGAGTACATCTTGACCTCGTCCATCCATGCTGGCAAAGAACACAGACAGGCCACCTTTTTTTATAAGGTTTGCAGACTAATTGAAGATTTGTGTGAAGGAGTGTCAAACCAGTGCTTCAGTGATTTCATACTAATCTTGATGGTTTCTGTTTGGTGACCACAACTAAAACAAAAAGTTTGCACTGCTTGAATAACACCTGTGTTAACTGTTTTGCAAAATGGTGGGGAAAATGTGTCAACCCATTGAGAAAGGGTTTACACATTTGCAAGACATGTCTTCTGCTCTGCTGGGTTAGTGATGATAAAAATTGAGTGGATCCTAGTTTCTTTAAGCAGGTCAAAGCAAACAAGAAAAACTGTAAACAACATTAGCTTTTATTGTATAGAAAAAAACAAACTAATTAAAAAATAGTTTGAAATAACTAGCGGTCATCATAGCTACTAAAAACATGCAGGTTTCAAACATTTTTAGTCTAAAAACAGCTTATATTGAAGTCAATCTCCCAAAACTACAAATTTAGCCACTTTGGCTACGTCTGGATAAATTTAAAAACAGAGTTTTCGTCTGAAAATGCTCCATGTCCATATTATCATTGTGGATTCTTTCCCGTCATCTCCACTAAAACAACAGAAAATCCTTTCATTCATGTACTGCGCATGCGCACAGATATAAGACACTTTTACTAGGGGTGTAATGAATCACGATTGATCCATGATTCGTACAGATCACAACCCACAGTTCAGAACACACGTGACTCACAGATTAGGCTAATAAAAAACACATGTTTTAATATACTCATAACCGCGTTCGTGTTTTACACTCGATGACACTCGAACACCCTGTCAGAAAAGTCTAATGGCTGAGAATTACCTTTTTACAGTGTCTGCTATAATGTTAATGCTGTTTTTGGTGTGTTTACATAGATTAATATAGCCACTGTGTTAAATGCACAGTATTACTATTTTATTGCCACATTAGATCGTTATGATAACATAATATATGCCTTCAGTGATTTCCTGAAGATAAATACCGTAAAATAACACAACTGGAATAACTACAGCAGTCGCGATCGTCTGATCTCATATGAAGCAAGAGATTGTGATGACACATGATGATGTGTGCAGGAGCTGTAGTGCTGTCCCAATTCTTAGGGGTAAATTTGAAGCCCTTTCTCTTCACACTTGTTTTTAAGGGCCAAGGGGAAGGGGAAGGGGAAGGGGTAGGGGTAGGGGTACAAAAATAAAATTGGGATTGGGCCATAAAGTAAAACTTTAGTATAGAAAAGGTGTGGACAAGTAGATTTTTTATATTTGTTCAGACTCCAATCTTATGGCAGTAGAGTATTTGCAGTGTGGGATTGTATATTTACTGGCATTGCCCAGAAAGCATGGCTTAACTTATTTTTGCCTCGCTGTTTCTAGAATATAATATGCAGTATCATCACTGGTTCTGTTAGTTTGCAATCTAGTTTGCGCTTGTTTATGCACTGTGGTATACATATTGCAAATGAACTCTACTGTATGTTGTTTAATTCGAAAAACCTTCCACTCATCAGTGATTTTATGGGATTGCATTTCTGTGCTAATTTGCCCTATTTAGTATAGCTGACACAGACATTCTTTATTATTTGGGCAAACCCAATACTCTACACACCTTGTTAGTTCATCAACACCACACAGCATTTCAGAGCAGCATTGGGGAGGATACGAATGATCTGGGAGTGTCTATAGGGTCAGAAGACATGCAGTTTTCCCTTTGGGACCAACAGCAAAACAGGCTCTGACAGTGACAAATGTCTACAGCAGCCTTACAGACATGCAGGACAATGCTGAAAGCACAGCATCCCCTCAACAACAGTCATCTTGTTAGCAATTACCTTTTATTGTTAGTGCTTAGCTGAAAGGCATTCTTGAGGGTCTTTGCAAATTTGTAAAGCTAATATCTCTCAACGGCTATTATTGATTTCATTTTGACCTTGTCAAGTCTAGAGAACGTTGGTTTGCCACCGGAAAGGTGCCACCATGCATGTAACAAATCCGTAAAAATGAATTCAACGCCGTCAAGATTCAGGAGTTCTAGCAAGTTCTATGCTATTAAATCAGGACGTCAATCTGATCTTTCACGGCCCTTATTTCAACTTAAGGGGGCATTTCTTGAAGCTAATGAATGCAAAGTGAGTCACATCTTTCACCTTGAGGTGAGTGTTTTATGGACGGTGTGAACTATAGGCTACTCAGCATGTTCTCCTGTAGAAATCGTTATCTGCAGCTGTGGGATATGCACATCCCTGCCTAGCGCCTTTGATTTTCTCCATTTCTCATAAACTGAGTAATGCGCATCTCTCTGTGTTTATTTAAGAATGTGAGATTTTACACAGTCAGCACATCTTTCATCTTATAAGCTATCAGTTTTGGTTCAATAAAGCAGCAAAAATGCCTACTTACCTACTTGTGGTGTGAAAAAATAGAATCATGTACAAAAACTGTGGGTGAAAAGTAGCTCAACCTACTTGTGCCAATATTGCTCATGTAGTGGACAATCAGTGGACACTTTGCTATCCTATCAAGACATGGAAGAAATCGATAATAGCAGTGAAGCGACGCAAATGATGTGGTAGGTCACATTCACACTACCTGACAAAAGTCTTGTCACCTATCCAAGTTTTAGGAACAACAAATAATAACTTGACTAATAGCTATGATCATGCTTTGATTTTTTTTTTGTATTTAATTAGGACAGTAACGTCTGACTTTGCTTAGACAAAAGTCCTGTCACTTAACAGAAATAATGTACAGTACTGTATAGAATATAAAGTCATCTGGAATGGCAAAGAAAGCATTCTTGCAGGACTCCCAGAGTTCATCAATATTCTTTGGATTCATCTTTAATGCCTCCTCCTTCATCTTACCCCAGACATGCTCAATAATGTTCATGTCTGGTTTCTGGGCTGGCCAATCCTGGAGCACCTTGACCTTCTTTGCTTTCTGGAACTTTGATGTGGAAGCTGAAGTATGAGAAGGAGCGCTATCCTGCTAAAGAATTTGCCCTCTCCTTTATTCATTCATTCATTTTCTTTTTGGCTTAGTGCCTTTATTAATCTGGGGTCGCCACTGTGGAATGAACAGCCAACTTATCCAGCATATGTTTTACGCAACGCATGCCCTTCCAGCTGCAACCCAGTACTCGGAAACATCCATACACACTCATTCACACACGTATACTACAGACAATTTAGCTTCCCCAATTCACCTATACCACATGTTTTTGCACTTGTGATGGAAACCGGAGCACCCAGTGGAATCCCGCGCAACCTAGGCGAGAGCATGTAAACTCTAACACAGAAACACCAACTGACCTAGTCGGTACTCGAACCAGCGATCTTCTTGCTGTGAGGCGATTGTGCCTTGCCCTCTCCTGTGGTTTGTAATGTAATGGGCAGCACAAATGTCTTGATACCTCAGGCTGTTTATGTTGCCATCCACTCTGCAGATCTCTTGCAAACCCCCATACTGAATGTAACCCCAAACCATGATTTTTCCTTCACCAGACTTGACTGATTTCTATAAGAATCTTCAATCCATGCAGGTTACAATAGGTCATCTGCAGTATTTGTGAAGATTGGGATGCAGTTCAACAGATGATTCATCGGCCAAATCTACCTTCTGCCACTTTTCCAAATGATCAACTAGAAGTCAAGTTATTATTAGTTGCTCTTACAACTGGGATAGACGAAGAATTTTGTCAGGTAGTGTACACTATATAGAACATTCTTTTTAAAACCTTCTTTATCAGATGTGCTAATGCTAATACACATTTTATGACTTTTATGACATAGTTGTTCCATGCTACTATCTAATAACTGTTGACTGCCATACTGTACCATGCTGAAGAATGTGAAATAGGTAGTTGGGAAATCAAAAACAGTGTCCAGTTTGTGTTCAGTTCTGAATCATATCAGGTATAAGTGTGGTGGTGTCTCTAGAGAAATAATTAACTGTGGATGAGCCAATCATGGGTAACTTCAGCAGAGTTCGTAGCAATCTGACTGTGGGTGTCAGGCTAGTTTGAAGGAACCTGCATAAACCTCAACAACAGCAACAAGTGGTTCTGTTGATTTCATGTGTTATGCTGCCTTTACATGTTAATCAGAACTATAGTAAATGTGAGTTACCTATTCCCTTGCCACATTTATGAATGGAGAGCCAAATAATTTAAACATGGCTGAGAAGAGATCTAACATCTAGAATGATATTCCTTCCAGTTGCAATGATGCTTTACACAATGTATTTCACTGAAATGATGAAATCCTGAACATTCAGATCTCGTTCCTGGAGGGTCAATGTCCTGCAGAGGGTTAGCTTTAACATGTCCAAGAGCATTTGCTTAGAAATTTCTAGTTGAAAACTTGACTGGCTTGCTCAAGTGCTCAGCAAGTTCTGCAAGACACTGGCCCACCAAGATCGAGTATGGACACCCCGATTTTGAAAGTGTGGGTAAAGTTTATTGGATTAATTAATTAATAATAATAATTCCCTACATTCATACAGCACTTTTCTGGACACTCAAAGCGTTTACACATTTTTGAGGAGAATCTCCTCATCCACCACCAGTGTGCTGCATCCACCTGGATGAAGCAACGGCAGCCATATTGCGTCAGACCGCTCAACACACACCAGCTGACCGGTGGAGAGGAGACAGATTGATAAAGCCAATTATGATATGGGGATGGTTAGGAGGCCATGATGGACAGAGGCCAATAAGCAAATTTGACCAGGATGCCGGGGTTAAACCCCTACTCTTTTTCAAAGGACATCCTGGGATTTTTAATGACCACAGAGAGTCAGGACCTCGGTTTAACGTTTCATCCAAAAGAGTCCCCATCAATATACTGCGGCGTTAGGACCCACACAGAGTGTAAGTTGAGCACCCCCTGTCAGTCTCACTAACTCCACCTCCAGCAGCAACCCAGCTTTCCCATGTGTTCTCCCATTCAGGTACTGACCGGGCGCTGCCCTGCTTAGCTTCAGTGGGTGAGTTTCAGAGAGCTAGCTGCCAGCAAACATTGATTGACAACAAATAGGATTCTACATGTCCCCAAAAAACAGGCAATAGTGAACCTGCACTCCTCTTCGATTCTAGCAATAAGATACTGAATGTTACAATGTGTAATTACGACTTCAGTAATGGGAAGTAGGATGTTTCCAATAAAAAAATTATGGCATAAAAATATGCACATTTGATTTAGACCTCTTTTTTTATTCTTTGTTTCTCATTATTTTGACCTTATTCCTTACATATGAGCGGGCACAGCCATTGGAATCTTATTGGCTTGAGACTTCGAGTCTCATTCACTTCCATTGATTTTTACCTATAAAAAACAGCTCATTATGCTGCTTGATGTTGCAAACTGGTATTTAATTATATTATTTTATGTAAAATCATGAACACAGTTGTTTGTAGAGCAAGTAGTTATGACCATTTTCTACCATTTGTAATTTCCATTTACCATAGGGAACTGAATTGGAAGTTAATTCAATTTAAGTCCACAACAACAGTCACAGACTTCAATATAGTATTTAAATAGTAGGTATAATGAAAGCAAATCTGATTATTGATGTAAATACCATACCCCAATTTCTCTAGGTCAAAATTTAATAGACAATAGAAAAGGATAATCATTTCTCTGGCATACAACCACACCATCAGTGGTTTTCATATATGTATAATTTAGCAAATAGCACCCACCATTGACACCATTGTAAAGGCTCCGATGGTGTGGCGACAGCTCATCTCCAGCAAGTCTTCGTGGTGATGTCTCTCTTCCAGGGCTGCCAAACTTTCCATGCTCAGGACTCATGCTGTACTGGTGCCTCAGCATCTCAGGACTACTTCCTCCAAGCTTGCTTTTCTCGTGGTGGAGCTCTGCTGATCCTAGCAGCAAGTGTCTAGGCTCTGGACTCCCAGGCCCACTTCCTAAACTGCCCCTGTGCCTTTGGATGTACAGCTCGGTACTCATGGGCTGTCCTGAAGCCAGATGGTGCTTTGGATGAGTCTCCGGACTCCGGTGGCCTAGGGATCGACCATACTTTTCTGGACTCAGCCCTCTAATTAGCCGATGGTCAGGCACGGATATGGAGCCACAGCGAGGTCGGCATGGCTGGGGCAGAACGAAGGGATACTCCAGGCTTGTGCTTCTGTGTCGGACAGGAGGGTCAGGGCTGGAGATTTCCCCACGATCTCCTTCCACTCTTTTTAGAGAATGAGACTTCTGGATATCTGGACTTTTATTCCCAGTTCCTGCACTAGATGGTGGCTGTGGCTGCTTATGGTGTGGATGCTCCGAGCTGTCGGCACTTCCTGCGCTAGAAGTGCTGCTCCCATCTCCTACGTCCCGCAATAGTCCAGGTACCAAGAGCCCACTTTGGCTGTCGATGGAATTGCGACATCCAATGGTCCCTGTCCCACCTTGAACGCCTTCCCCTCCGCCACCTCCTTTCTCCTCGTCTATCAGAAGACAAAGTTCCCGAAGCTCCAGGTTCTCCCGAATGACATCCTCCTGCTTGTGTTCTAGTTCTGTCAGCTTCTGAAGGTACAGGGCCACCTCTTTACGCATGACGCTGGCGCTGAAACGGCCTAGACGCTGCCACTCACGAGACACTCGCTTGCCCTTTTGCCGGTCATCATCCAAGAAACAACACAGGTCTCTCAGTTCTCGATTATCGTCCTGCAGCTTCTGGTTCACCTCCTTCATCACCAAGGAGAAAACAAATTGTATTAACAGTTTTTATAAATTGTAGGATGTATTTGGACAATTGGACATTTTAAAGCTACACAAACTATACTATACAGAGGGCCTTGCTTAAAGGCAGCATAAAATCAAAATTTACTTAGTATTTTATGTACTGTGTATATTACTTACTTACGCCCAAGGCTGTTTATATCGAAGTTGATATTTAGCCACACCATATTGGTGTTTTGTAACATCTAAATTTTACGAGGTGGGTCATTAGTCCAACGCTCAACCACCAACCTGGAGGACCAGGACAAACACACATACACTAAAGACAATTTAGCTTACCCAATTCCCCTACAGCACATGTCTTTGGACTTTGTCTTTGGAAAACTTACAGAACATGTAAACTTCACACAGAAATGACAACTGACTCAGCCAGGGCTCAAACCGGCGACCGTCTTGCTGTGAGGCGACAGCACTACCCACTGCACCACCGTGCCCTCATAATCTTTAATCAAATACCATAACCTTTCCTCCCCCCTCGAAATGACTTTTCTTCATTTCTGGTCACATGGGATGCCTTTAGGGCGGGGCTATCAGTGCATGTCTTGACTACGCCCTGCATTCATTCATTAATCTTCTTTAATTTTTTTAGCAACGCCCATCTTCCAATGATCCAATCCATTCCCAAAGATGGAATCATTCACCCTCCTACTTTTTTTCTCTCATTTCAGGACAGTTTCAGTTGGATGTAGGCTATGTCATGTATGGGAAAATCTTAACTTCCGTTTTATGCCAACTTTAAGCAAAGTATTGCAGTTATTTATCCAAGACATACAATGGGTAACAGAAATGTACACAACAATGTTGTTTTGGGGGTCTAAAAAAGCAAAAAAAAATGAAAATGTTTTTTTAAAAGGGCAAGTTTTTGAAAAAGATGCTGTCATTGTCTCAAGGTAAAAATTCAAGGTACATCCCAAATTGCATACTCATTCACTATTCTATGCCATTTTGTAGTTTAAATAGTGTTAGTAGCAGTGCATTCACAATGAAAATTCTAAAAAGAATAAGTGCACTTTAAATACTCGGGTGATGACTTTATTCAACTGACATAGCGGAAGGGGAGGAGCTATGGATGTTATGGTGGGATTATTGGACCATTTATTTTAGATTGTGAAAGCAAAATTCTAAACTCAAAATTCTTCTGTCACCTCCTGATGGTGAATGTGGTTGTACTCATAACAGGTACTATTGGTCTGGTAATCTGGCAACCGTTAAGCATCGACTGGTAAACCATTTGTATTTGTGTTAGTAAAAAAACATTAGAGTTCCATTTGGGATGACAGGATGTCATTTGGGACA
>CAIGQZ010000461.1:10461291-10492383 GCA_903798205.1 Danio tinwini | reverse complement strand
GTATTTGCAATTAAGTGGCTTTATTGGTTACAAAAACCATAAACCATAAGGGTCCGGTATATTTTTGACCATAAGAAAACCGGTAGCAACTGATTTGCTAACTATTTGGGTTGGATATGGCCTGAGGGAAAAAAGTTTTAGTGCATAAAGATCTGTGGTGTCTGCCGGAGCGTCTGTTATGAGATGTTTGCCATCTTTTTAAGTGCACAGACTCTTCAGGTTCATGTTTATTTGTATAGTACTTTTTACAATACTTATCATTCCAAAGCTGCTTTACAAAAAGATGCACATTATTACTGAATTCGAGTCAAAATGAGAAGAGTTATAGAGTTGTGTATAGGTTAGACCAGGGGTGTCCAAACTCAGTCCTGGAGGGCCGGTGTCCTGCATAGTTTAGCTCCAACTTCCTTCAACACGCCTCCCTGGAAGTTTCTAGTATACCTAGAAAGAGCTTGATTAGCTGGTTCAGGTGTTTAATTGGGGTTGGAGGTAAATTATGCAGGACACCGGCCCACTAGGACACCCCTGGGTTAGACAGTATATAAACATAATTAACCTGCAAAATGAGTCTCAAGAAAAATTAGTGCTCATGTTTTTTTCTTTTCTTTTTTCACCTTTTCTAGATTTCTTCAACCCGTGCAAGCGGTGGATATGAACCTGACCGATATTCTCGGGGAGCTCCAGAGAGACCCCTGGCCTGTTCCTCAAGGGAAGAGACCTCTCCGTTCCACAGGCATCGCCCTTTCCATTGCTGTCGGATTATTGGAGGTATGAAAAGCCCCTTGTTTATTTATATTATTTATTTATCTGTTTATGATCAAAGAAAGAGAGAGAATGCAAAAAAAAGGCAAATATATATAGGTAAAGCTTAAAGGGATAGCTCTCCCAAAAATGAAAATGTACTCTCTATTTACTCACTCTCAAGCTGTTTTAAACGTTTATAAGTTTCTTTATTCTGTTGAACACAAAGAAAGGTATTTGAAGTAAGCTGAAAACTAGTAACTATTAACATATATAGTAGGATAAAGAAATACTATGGAAGCCAATGGTTACAGGTTTTCAGCTTTCTTCAAAATATCTTCTTTTGTGTTTTATAGAAGAAAGAAACTCTTAAAGGTTTGAAATAAGTAAAAGGGTAAGTAAATGATGACTGAATTACAATTTGGTTGAACTATTCCTTTAAGAAGCACCACAGATTCATCTATTACATATCTTCTGTCAGTCAGCATTCCGAACACTGTAGGAGAGATTTCCTGCAGAGATTATTATTATTTTATTTTTTGCTTTTGTTATAACTTTGCTCTAGTTGCGAGTTTGAGTTGGCGTGTCAGCAACACTGACTGTGAGATTCAAAGTCCACTTCAGCTGTCATATTATATCAGAACAGTCGTACTAGTTCTAAACTTACTCCTTATTCTTACATAACCCTGGAGATAAGAGTCAGACTACTTGCTGCACTCAAATCCGTTTGTTTGATAATAAGTCTAGCAGGTCTGATTATACTTTACTATGCATTAATACCTTTTAAAGATGCTAAAAAGTTAATAATATACGGGACACTTTCTGTATAGTTCTTTGAATTGAACTACAATGATTCCACTTATTTTTGAAAATACTGAATACAAGTTAGCATTTTATTCATTCTCTATCTGTTTTTCTTCTCCTAGGGTACTTTCCCAAACACAGGAGCCCGTGTAATGCTGTTCACTGGTGGCCCCCCAACACAGGGACCCGGCATGGTGGTAGGAGATGAACTGAAGACCCCCATCCGCTCCTGGCATGACATCCAGAAAGACAACGCACGCCATCTAAAGAAGGCCACTAAGGTGATTAGTTGTAACTAAAGGATCTGATGATATGTTTATGGATTTGCTAAAAGAAGCTAAATAAAAATTCCTCTTAATCTCTGTATAGTATTACGAAGCCCTGGCAAACCGTGCTGCAGTAAACGGACACAGTGTTGATATTTATGCCTGTGCGCTGGATCAGACGGGACTTCTAGAGATGAAATGTCTATCTAACCTCACAGGGTGAGATTTGATTGATCTACCTTGCATGCCGTTTGATGTTTTTTTTTTTTTTTTTTTTTTTAATGACACACCATTATATTAAAATAGACTATATGGCTAAAATTGTTTCTTAATTTATTTTAGGGGCCACATTGTCATGGGCGACTCGTTCAACACCTCTCTGTTCAAGCAGACCTTTCAGAGAGTCTTCAACAAAGACTACAACGGAGAGTTTCGCATGGCTTTTGGTGCTACTTTGGAAGTGAAGGTAACAGAGTTGGACTTAAACTGATATCTTAAACTTTGAGTCTGTGATAATAGTTTTTTGTGAAATAAATTAATCTGTGTATTCAACTAAGATGCCGCAAATTGATCAAAATTACTGTAGACGTTGTTAATGTTAATAAAATTCTATTTCAAATAAATGCTGTTCTTTTGTATTTGCTGTTCATCTGAGAATCTTTTTTAAAAGTTATAATTATAAATTTTACAATAATATTGAGCAGCTGTTTTCATCTTTGAAAAAAATAAGATATTTTTTCAAGCATATTAGTGCCAAGCATATTAGCCTATTACAATGGTTTCTGAAGGATCTTGTGACACTGAAAACTAGAGAAATGATGATGATAAATTCTATTTAAATATATATTATATAATAAAAATATTATATATAATATTTATTTTGTATTTTGTTTATATATAAAAAATGTATTTAATATGAATAAAAATATTTTATATATTAACAAAATAAATATTATTAAAGTAAATATACATTTAATTTATATTATTAAAATATATTGATAATGATAATTAATAAATTTGTTAATAATAAAAATATTAATATAATTAAATAAAAATTTATTTCATAATATTTATTATTATCAATATGTTTTATATTATTTTAGATAAATGATAATAAAATTAATTAATTACAATTTTATAAATATTATTAAATAAAATATATGTATTTAATAATATTTATTATTAATTAATTATCAAAATATTTTATATTATTAAAATACATGGATAATAAAATAAAAAATATATATTTAATTATTTATTAATTATTATTAAAACTCATCTATATTTTATGTTATTAAAAATGTATTTATTTATTAACAACAATTAATAAAATAAAAGAATATATTAATATTATAAAATTATAAAATATATTAATAAAAATATTGATCATTACCAATAATTAATAAAGTTATTAATAATAATAACAATTTATAAATGTTTGTAAAAAATTATATATATATAATATTTATTAATACTTAATTATCAATATATTTTATATTATTAAAATATACCATATTAAAAATTTAACTATATTTAAATGTTATATTCTTAATATTCCTGATTTTATTGTATGTTTAATTATGTTAGTTACGCCTAAGCATAAGAGACTTCTTTCAAAGACACAAAGTATCACAGATGACAATCATTTTGACTTTTAGTCAAGTTTCCTTGTCTAATAAATCCCTAAAACCTGTTTTTCTCATCAGACCTCAAGAGAACTGAAAGTATCTGGTGCGATCGGGCCATGTGTGTCACTCAACACCAAAGGACCCTGCGTTTCAGACAATGTGAGTGACAAGCAAGCGTTTCTCGTTTCATGCCAGCCTACACTAATTTGCAATGAATTTTAGTAATGTTCACAGTACACACATATAAGAATCTCTAAAATTTTTGCAGGAAATGGGCGTTGGAGGAACATGCCAATGGAAGATCTGTAGTCTCTCACCTGCCACCACCCTGGCCATGTACTTTGAAGTAGTAAATCAGGTATGTTGTGATAATTATCTGTACAGAACGCACGGTATCAGGGTGTGAGCGCTTATATTTACTCCGATATTAAAATACCACCCCGCTGTGTTATTGTTTTGTAGCACAACGCCCCTGTTCCTCAGGGGGGAAGAGGAGTTGTTCAGTTTGTTACGCAGTATCAGCACTCAAACACACAGCGGCGGATCCGTGTCACCACTATTGCCAGGAAGTAAGTCTTTTGGTTTCAGCACATACATGATATTCTTATCAGCTAATATCAAACTCAATGACTTGCTTGTTCCTTTTCATTCATAAGATTGACGACAACACCTTTTTATATGGAACAAAAGATCTCTGAGTTATCTAAAATCAATATATCTCGTGTTTCCATGAGCTATTTGTGTTTGCAGTAGACTAAAATAGATTTTGCTGCGTAAATATGGGTATAGCTCGTCTTCTGGAGTGTTTGGTGTGTGTGGGTGTGTGCGTCATTGGACCTTGACAAACCGGTTTCTTTTGTCACACCTAGTTGGGCTGACGCACAGTCGCAGATCCAGCACATCGAGTCGTCGTTTGATCAGGAGGCCTCAGCCGTTCTCATGGCCCGGCTCGGGGTTTTCAGGGCGGAGTCAGAGGAGGGGCCTGATGTTCTCCGCTGGCTGGATCGGCAGCTCATTCGCCTGGTGAGTTTTGACGGAAATAACCCAGATCAGTGTCTTTATACATAGAGTTAAAGTCATAATTATTAGTCCTCCTGAATTATTAGCCCTTCTATATATTTTTTTCCCCCAATTTCTGTTAAACTGAAAGATTTTTTTTTATACGTTTGTAAATATAATAGTTTTATTAACTCATTTCTAATAACTGATGTCTTTTATCTTTGCTATGATGCCAGTACATAATATTTTACTAGATATGTTTCAAGATACTAGTATTCAGCTTAAAGTGACATTTAAAGACTTAACTAGGTTAATTAGGCAAGTTACGGTAAGTAATAGACTGATTTCACGAGGCCGCCATTATAAACTGCGAAATCGAGGCTGCAGTGGGAAGAAACCCGGAAGTATCGCCTAAGTCACATAGAAATATTGTGTACCTGGCTGTATATCTTATCAGCAAAGAGAAAGTGACACAAATTTATAATTTCACCGCCCAAAGGTCCGTTCTGAATGAATAGTGAAAATAAAAAGAGATATCTGACCTCATTTTCAGCTAAGTTAAGGGAAATGGCACTACTTGGCTAACATTTTTTTTCCCAAACACACATTTTAGATGCCATTCATCAACTCAAGTTAATGAACTGATTCTTTAACTATATTAGACTCGTCACGATACAAAATTTCCGTAATGAAATAAAAAAAACTGCCATTTCTCGTTAACATTTAAGACACTGTTGATGGCGTTCTTAAACAGCGCTGATTGACCATTGTGTTTACGTGCTCAACAGAAATGACTATGATTGGCTGTGAAGGTCATCAGTTCACCAAATTCACCGCTGTTTACTGAGCGATCCGCTGATGAATCGACTGATCTTCACGGCTTTAAAACGATCCAATGTATGTCTATGTGTGTTTTCAATCTGTGTAGAGCGGCGACTTGATAACCTTCAGTCATTCTGTTGAGCAGTGGTGAATACTACGGCAAATCAGTGGTGTTTATGAGCGCGCTCAGCGGCGCTTGAATGTTAGCTGGAAATAGACGTTTTTAAAACTTCAGTACCGGGACAACATTATTACAGACAACACGAAGATGTGCTACAGAGGACTGCATTGTTTTATTGCTTGCCGGTTTACATAGGCTGAAGCAGGCAAGTGTCCCCACAGTGTTTACCTGGTGCCATGAACTGAAGTCTAGGAAGACACTTAAGCGTATTACTCTTAAAGAGGTTGTGATGTTGTTTGATGCTTAAAATACTTTAAATTGTTTACAATAAACTGAACTGAATGATATTAAAGTGATGTTTACACCATTTCTGCATTTTGAAGTCGCAGCAACAGCTGGAGGTTTGTAGTACACAGCATGTTGTTGCAATGTTTACAGTGCTGATCCTCCACCGCAGCCTCGCTTTCGTGTTTTAAAATGGCGGTCTGGTGAAATAAGCGTATTAGGGCTGTTGTTGTAATGATGAATAGAGAAGTTGCTTCATTCCGTGTTTGTTGGTTTGGTTTCAGTGTCAGAAGTTTGGCCAGTTCAATAAAGATGATCCAAACTCCTTTAGACTCTCCGAATCCCTCTCGCTCTACCCACAGGTAAAAGAATCATTTCACTTGAACTGTATCTGTTCACATGATGTCATATTCAGTGTATTTATTTGGCCACTGCATTTTTTAAGTCAGTCTTACATGATTGTGTGTTTAGAGCAGTTATTAATCTGTTTCATTGATCGATATGAGTTCTCCTACTCTTTCAACTAGCACTGTGATTTATTGAACTTCCTGTCTTTTTGAATGAGCAGCTAGAAGTAGTATCGAATGTATGTTTCATATAAAGAGTGTATTTAACACATCCAGCAGGACTTTGTAGGATCTACTAGTGTTAGAAAGAAAGAAATGTTTATTGCTAATATTAGAATCAAAATCCAGTATTAACTGACAACAGATTTGTATTTATTAACATGTATATATGACCATGGACCACAAAAACTGGTCACAAGTGTTTTTTTTTGTAAAAGATGAATAAATAAGCTGTCCATTGATGTATATTTGATTGGGATTTGATTATATTTGGCCGAGATGCAGCCATCTAAAAACAAATCTAAAAATTGGATATTAATTGCTCATCTTAGTTAAGTCTTGATTCTGTACAGTGGGAATTTTACAGTACATCTTCATGGAACATGATCTTTACTTGATATTGTAATGAATTTTGCCATAAGAAAGCAAAATTTCCAAGAAATATCTGTCATTTTCACCTGTACAATCAATGTATTTTTTGCTATGTCAAAAATATATTCTTGAAAAATAAGTTTCTGGTTTTGTTGTCCACAATAAGGCTGCACAATATATCGTTTAAGCATCGATATTGCAATGCGTGCATCTGCAATAGTCACATTGCAAAGATATCCAATGTTGAGTCAGAATTATATTTAACCAGGGGCTACAGAGTTGTATTTATTCATTGTTTTAAAATGAATTTCTATCATTTATGCATTTATTGTCTTTTTATTTTTTTGTCCAAATATCTACATTTCAAAGCAAAAAGATTTCACTTACCCAACTAGCAGATATTTAGCTTGTTTTAATGATAAACTCTTATTTTTTCACGTATTTCTTCTGATGGTGAAAACAAAACGATACTTGCTTTTTTGGATATTTGGACTAGAAACAAGACAAAATAAAGTAAGAAAATCATTTTTTCCATTGTGATTATTTAATTTCTGTAACTGAATACTGCTAGATTCCCCAGAAAACCATCAAATAGTGCTGTTTACTATTTACAAACTATTTGTGAAACTGTAGTCATATCGCAATATTTATTGCAGAAAATGAAATATCACAATATCAGATTTTCCCAATATCGTGCAGCCCTATTCCAGAAGCACAAATATTAGTACATAAACAAGCTACTATTGAACAAAACATGTCTTGTGTATTTATATGTGTGCCTGTTTAAATAGGCACATTATTTTTGAGATTGAATGGCTTTATTCAGAATTTCTTTCTTCACATACCTTGTTGGAGAATATCCCCTTTCTAATAATGAATGTTTTTAATTTTCTTGATAGTTCATATTCCACTTGAGGAGATCCCCATTCCTGCAGGTGTTTAATAACAGTCCGGACGAGTCGTCCTATTACAGACATCATTTTGTGCGTCAGGATCTGACACAGTCGCTCATAATGATACAGCCCATCCTTTACTCCTACTCTTTCTACGGCCCACCAGAGGTGATTTTTAAACCTATAAAGAGCAATTCCACACAAAATGAAGCTGTTTGTTTAGGCTTGTATTTTATAGTACTATACAAATACTCAAATGTCTCCGTCAACATTTTCATACAATTTGATTTGATTTATTAAACTCACACAAGTGGAAATTTCACATCTGTCACATCCATAATGAAGCTTTTTCCTCAAAAGTGCAAAATTGTCTATTAAAATCTAATTAATCATTGTTGTTTATTTTTGGTTGAGCAGTTTAATTGACAGAATTTCTACTAATTATGTTGTATACTGTAAATTTGTATACTTTATTTTGGTCAAATCCAGGACACATGATTGTTTCTTTCATTTAAAGATAAAACACATTTACAGATTGATTATGTTTTGATCCTGTAACTCTATGGTTAGTTTTGAAAAGTATTTTAAACTGATAACATGTTTACATTCTCTATGAATTAAAGTTACTTTTTTTTTTTACTGCAAATGTCACATCTATAATGCTGGAATTGCTCAAATGCAATATTATGTACAGTCAAGCCAGAAATTATTCAAACCCCTTGCAAATTCTGACTTTAAGTTAAAGAAATATTTTTACTTAAATATATTTTTCCCACAATGATGCCTCTTGTACATAGTCTTATTATCTTTTAGGAGAAGCCTGTGTCATTCCTAGTCCAAAAAAATGTACTTGAGTAACTTTAAGTCAGAATTTGCCAGGGTTATGAATCATTTTGGTCTTGACTGTATTTACTAGAATGATAAATGCAATATATTCATCCATATTTTTTTCTTTGCTTCT
This sequence comes from Danio tinwini, assembly GCA_903798205.1. Classification (NCBI taxonomy): domain Eukaryota; kingdom Metazoa; phylum Chordata; class Actinopteri; order Cypriniformes; family Danionidae; genus Danio; species Danio tinwini. Next base: position 10,483,925 of record CAIGQZ010000461.1, on the reverse strand, counting down.
ATAGCCTGTTCTTCTGGACAGCAGCAGCATTCTTCCTGATCGCATCCTCCTGATGGACACCTTCTTCCAGCTGGTGATTTACCATGGAGAGGTACTAATCCGAATGCTTAAATAATATTAAAAAAATTGAGATGACCAGTTTTACAGGGTTAAACAATGTTTTTCTGAGCCAAAATGTCTTTATGACAAGTCATTACACTCAGCGGTCATCTTTGAAATGCCTCTCGGGCATTCTGTTTTAAAGGGGAAACATCAAATTCTTTAAAATTGCTCGCCAAGCTTACGATTAAATGTCATATTAGTAATCACCAATAAAATTAAACAACAACTCTCTCTTTAGTTTCAGTTCTAAACATTCGAATCACACAAAATCTGCAGAAACTCACGTCTGGTCCGATCCCCTCCCCTGGAGAATCATCAGTCTATATCGATTGATGATTGGCTCCTGTACTAGAAGGCGGAGCTTTATTAGCCATATTGACCGTTACACCTTTCTCCCTACACAAGTGGCATGTCGTATATATTCTAAAGTCTTTATCTGAGTTCAGTCAAAGAGCTTAGAATTACTAAGAGGCGACACTCAATAGAACACTCCATTGCAACAGCAGCGCCCAGCGATTCCGCCATTCTGAAGTGAAAGCGCACAGCCGTTTATTGGATCTTATTGCTGTCACGATGGCAAGCTACTGCTTTGGTTTTTATTTATTCATTTAAAAAGCACATCAAAGCTGAAATACAACGATACAACACTAACAATCATAGACTGGTGATTATCAGCACTTTTAATAGTTTATTTTACAGACTTAATGTTTAATATATTAACCATACTTGTTTTTTTTGAAACTGTCACTTTTAGGTGAAATTACTTTAAATTACTTTAATTTAATAGTTTACGCACTGGCATAATACACATAATACTGATATGTCAATTAAATTAACATGACTTTCCAAATAGGATGTTAATAACAGATTAAGAGTAGTTTTTGTTGGAGTATTATATTAAAATGGTACACAGTATTTTTTCCAGTGTTGTCTGTTAAAAAAAAGACAAAAAAAGTTTTTTATTTAAAAAGCTACTTTCTCCAAATTGATTTATTTTTTATTTTTATATGTATTTTTATTCATGATTTTTAATGCTGTCATTAAAAATCATGGAGGCCATACAAACTCCCAAATAATGTAGTTTTTGTTATGTATACTCGTTTTTGCTTCACCCTAATTTGAGTAAAACAAAACAAAAAAATAGCAATTAAGTTATTTTGTTAACCTTATGTTATGTGAAACAGATATTTTAGATATCAGATGTATTAAACTAAAAGGCTCGTACACATCGGGACGCTTTTCGTTTGCGTTTATCGTCAGTGTTTTCCAAGAAGTTTTTCCGGATTCAAACCCAAGCGATTTTCACAGGCGTCGAGCAGAAAAGTTCGCAAAATCACTCCTTGATGTTAGATGGCGCTACACAACTTTAAGCTTCTGACACCCGCTTGTAACACAGAGAAAGAAGACAAAGTTGACACGCTTGTTGTTATGGATGGTTCAAGCAGCAGCTTTAGCTCTAGCGATGAAGAAATTATTATTGTTCACCAGTGCAATAAGCAGCTCCACGTTCATCACGCCTCTGGGCATCTTCAATGTGCGCTCGCATTGACAGTGTTGCGCTTGAGCGCCTCCAAGTTCTGTTTACTGTAACTTCAGAAGCTCCGTGCACATGAACAAAAGTGCCAATCTGATTGGTGGAGAAGGTTTTGACGCGGCGCATCAAAAAAAAGATTTTTTTTTTAAAAATGAAGCTTTTTGTTGTTGTTGTGTTGTTGTGCACGATCACATTGACGCCCTTTATTTAGTCACGAGGTGTTAAACGTCAACGGAAAATGCGAGCAAAAAACGTCTCTGTGTGCATGGGCCTTTAGTCTTGTCAACATTTTGGAAATTATCTGTTTTCATTGGGATATTGTTTTAAAATGTTACTTTTCAAAGGGATGTATTCATTTTAACTCGTATTTAACTCAATATTGTAATTCATTCTGTCTAATGTTAGTTATCTGTGCTATTGTTCCTTTGGCATTTTTCATTCCAAAATGGCCACCGTGTGACACTAGCGGCAACTAGTGGCTGTTTCCCAAATAGCAACAGAGTGTCGCCTCTTGGTGATTTAGATGCTCTTTGGTTCAGTTTAGTTATGGTGGTGTTCTCGTGTCCTCAGACTATTGCTCAGTGGAGGAAGGCTGGATACCAGGAGATGGCCGAGTATGAGAACTTCAAGCAGCTTCTTCAGGCTCCCCTGGATGATGCTCAGGAGATCCTGCAGACACGCTTTCCTATGCCCAGATACATCGACACCGAGCACGGAGGCTCACAGGCACGCTTCCTGCTCTCTAAAGTCAACCCCTCGCAGACACACAACAACCTCTACGCCTGGGGCCAGGTACACACATGTTTGTTTAATTTGGGATATTGAGTAAAAAGGTATAGTTGGAGATACTCAAATCAGTTTCCCAACACTGTTCCTGGAGGCACGCCGACAGTACACATTTATTTATTTATGCTTAAACCCGCCTGTAGTAAATAGCTAAAAGGAAGCTCAATCAAGCACAAAACTTTTATTGAATGCACACCATGCTAATATATGGTGTCCATCCATTTACCAGGGTGTCCACATGGTTTTAAAATGTTTTAAATCTCAAAAGCAAAATTTTAGGCCTTAAAAAGTTGTGAATCTACTGAAATATTGTGTTGTAGGTCTTAAATCTTTTTTTAACAGGTCTTCATTTTCCTTCATGTATAGCTACCCAATCTGGCCATTAACACCCATACAGTCACCAACAATCCCAATCCTTAGCATTTAGCCCTGTATAAGTCTAAAATTTTATTCATAATGATCTTAATGTCTTAAAGTCTTAAATTGTAACTGGTGTTATTTAGGACACATGTGTCAAAGCCAGTTTCTGGAGGGCTGCAGCTCTGCATAGTTTAGCTTTAACCCTAATTAAACACACTGGATCAAACTAATAGAGCCCTTCAGGTTTGCTTGAGACCTACAGGTACGTGTGTTGAAGCAGGGTTTGAACTAAACCGCAGAGCTGCGGCCCTCCAGGAATTGGATTTGACATGTGATTTAGGGTAATAAAGCTACAGCGGTTTCCCTGGTTGAACACACTTTTACTTAATTTATTTATGTATTTATTTACTTATTTTCTTCCTTTTTATGGAAACATCGCTTTTATTTGCAAATGATTTCTGCTGCGGTCTTCTAACAATGCCTGATCTCTAATATTTCTGAATGTTTCTTGTAGGAATCCGGGGCACCAATCCTCACAGATGATGTCAGTCTGCAAGTCTTCATGGACCATCTTAAGAAACTGGCTGTTTCGAGTTCAGCCTAAGCGTTCGCTGACGAATGATGTATATTTAGAGTGTGTGAAGAAACGGACAAAAAAAAGGATGAACTATTGACCCAATTTTCTGGAAATAACACAACAAAATGCATCTCCTCGTTTGTTTAAGAGGTCCTCCAGAGAAACGGTTGTTAGCTGTTTTCTAATTCTCATCGACTCAAGTAATTATGATTTGTTTTGTCATGTTTGTTTGCTTATTTAATTTAGTTTCGTCTAACAGAAAGTGTTACATGTCATGTTTAATAATGTCTGATTTCCCCTAAAGAGATGATATCTTCCGTCACCACTTTGCTCGTGCTGCTTTTCCCAAGCATGTTTAGACTGAAATTCCTGTAAGGCTTGTTTTTTGCGAGTTTCCTCTTGTCTGTTTGTCCCTTTTTTTTTCTGTTTTTTTTTTTTTTGTATGGCACAGATTGACAGTCTTCTAAACTGTACCTGTGATCTGCTCTTGTGCAGGGAGAAACAGTGTTTGAATGATACCCCTGTTCCTTCCGCATTGTAATTAAATGAATGTAGTATGTAAAGAATCTAAATGTGACTTGTGACCCACATTCCAGTTTTATCTTGATCTGCAATGATGAACTAATGCTATGCATAATATTTATAGAATCTCTTGTAGGTTTATTTCATTTCAAAAGCACCTTGAACGTGCAAACTTCTCTCGTTTTGATCTAAAATAAAATATATATTACAACTTCAATTCATCTTTATTTCTATAGCACTTTTACAATGTAGACTGTCTCAAAGCAGCTTAACATAGAAGTTCTAGTTAACTGAAACTGTCAGTTCAGTTTTGAGAGTTGAAGTTCTGGTTTAGTTTTCACTGCTGAAAGTCCAAACACTGAAGAGCAAATCCACTGATGCGCAGCTCCATGAGTCCCAAACCAAGCAAGCCAGTGGCGAGGAACAAACTTCACCACTTGACGAAAGTGAAAGAAAAGAAACCTTGAGAGAAACCAGGCTCAGTTTTATTTCTCCTCTGGCCAAACTACTTGTACAAAGCTGCAGTGGAGGCTAAAGAATGCTGGACGTCCATCATGGAGAAGCTAAAGGTGTGAATCAACATCAGGCGTCTGTATTTATATGAAGGATGTATGTGTGGTAAATGTGGTTATGAAAATGAAAAGCTACATTGTAATTTGTATTGATAAACTAAAGCTATTTTCATATTTTACTTAATGACACTACCATTACGTTAATGATTTGTCTAATTTATTATAAAAACATGGATTCGAAGGCATGTTTGTGAGCAGTTTTGTGTGTCTTCAATGAGTTATCTTTGAGCAATATACACTCACAGGCCACTTTAGTAGGTAGACCTGTCCAACTGCTCAACGCATATTTCGAATCAGCCAGTCACATGGCAGCAACTCAATGCATTTAGGCATGTAGGCATGGTCAAGACGATCTGTTACAGATCAAACAGAGCATCAGAATGGGAAAGAAAGGTGATTTAAGTGACTTTGAACGTGGCATGGTTGTTGGTGCCAGACAGACTGGTCTGAGTATTTCAGAAACTGCTGATCTACTAGGATTTTCCACACAACCATCTCTAGGGTTTACAGAGAATGGTCCGAAAAAGAGAAAATATCCAGTGAGCGGCAGTTCTGTGGACGCAAATGCCTTGATGCCAGAGGTCAGAGAATGGCCAGACTGATTCCAGCTAATAGGAAGGCAACAGTAACTCAAATAATCACTCGTTACAACTGAAGTATGCAGAAGAGCATCTCTGAATGCACAACACGTCCAACTTTGAGGCAGATATGCTACAGCAGCAGAAAACCACACCGGGTGTCACTCCGGTCAGCTAACAGGAAACTGAGACTACAATTGGCACAGACTCACCAAAATTGGACAATAAAAGATTGGAAAAACCTTGCCTGGTCTGATGAGTCTCGATTTCTGCTGCCACATTCAGATGGTAGGGTCAGAATTTGGTGTCAACAACATGAAAGCATGGATCCATCCTGCCTAGTATCAACGGGTCAGGCTGGTGGTGGTGGTGTAATGATGTGGGGGATATTTTCTTGGCACATTTTGAGCCCCATTAGTACCAACTGAGCATTGTGTCAACGCCACAGCCTACCTGAGTATTGTTGCTGACCATGTCCATCCCTTTATGACCACACTGTATCCATCTTCTGATGGCTACTTCTGGCAGGGTAACACGCCATGTCACAAAGCGCAAATCATCTCAGACTGGCTTTTTGAACATGACAATGAGTTCAGTGTACTCAAATGGCCTCCACCGTCCCCAGAACTCAGTCCAATAGAGCACCTTTGGGATGCGGTGGAACGGGAAATTCACATCATGGATGTGCAGCCGACAAATCTGCAGCAACTGCGTGATGCTATCATGTCATTACGGACAAAAATCTCTGAGGAATATTTCCAGTATTTTGTTGAATCTATGCCACGAAAGACTGAGATAGGTCTTAAGGAAAAAGGGGGTCCAACCAACCAAGTTCTAGCAAGGTGTGCCTAATAAAGTGGACAGTGAGTGTATATCTCTCTGTGAGGATTTCTAGTTATTTATCTGTATCTGTAGAGCGTCCTTACAGTATTGTTACATATCAAAATTACGTTTTAATCGCGTTTCTATGTAATGTATATAAATGTAATAGGCAACAGCTCTTTAAAATAAAACAAATTAAGTAAAATACGGCACAAAAATGAGCGCAAACGTTTTCTTTACTGCGCATTCACTTATTACTTGCGCCCTTTAGTGGACATTTACTGCAATAATTCGTCGAACGGAATAGACATGGAAATCTAAAGTCATTTCAGTGTCTAAACTGTAGATTATTTTAAGTATAATTATAGCAGTGACTTATTTTCTCTGTATATAAATCTGTATGGGGTTAAATATGTGCAAACAAACCGTCAAGTAATCACAAACATCTATAATTAGTTGCTCTTCAACAGCGCGGAGAAAAGTAACAGGCAGCATGTGAGCTTTCTTTTATACGCCGCTTCAGCCTTTAACCGTTTTAACAAATTCATTCATTCGTTTCGGAATGAACCGACAACTTATCCCGCATATGTTTTACGCAGTTTTTGTGGGGGAAACCGGAGCACCTGGAGGAAACCCACACGAACACGGGGAGAACATGCAAACTCAGAAATGCCAACTGGCTGGGGCTCGAATCAGCGACCTTCTTGCTGTGAGGCGAAAGTGCTACCCATTGCGCCACCGTGACGCCCCTCGTGTGTTTTAACAATCATTTTATCAGAATATTTACACTTATCAATATCATTTTATTTTAATTAATCGAAGTAATTAATTTAATTAAACGTCAGCAACAGTAATGAAATGGTAACAAGAATGTATCCCTCACTCAAAGAGCAAAGATAGTGTTTCTTTGCTCCCGTTCTGACTCTTCTGACTGGTCAGTCATACTCTAACAAGGAAGTGACGACACGGAGCGCTGCGGAGGCATGTTTTAACATGGCGGCGTCCTTGAGATTATAGCTATACTTATGTTTATTGTTGTCAATGTAGCCTGAAATAAAATTTTAAGGTTGTATTGCAGATTGACGATAATGGATTATGTAAAATGGCACCGGCGCGCGTCAATGCTATATGCTATGGGCATTTGGACCATGCTTGGTTATTGCTTTTACACATTCAAAAAAAAGCCTCACCTGCCAGGTGAAGTATAACCGTAGGGCAGCATACATCATATGTGATTTGAGAAAATGTTAAATTAATCTGCAGGCGAAAAGATTTATGTTTAGTATAGTTTTACAATGTGTCATTGCTGTTTACTAATCAAAAATCACAATTGAGCTTTACACGTGTGAGGAATTTGTTTTCGTTTCTAGAAGGGATACAGCAGCGGCCGGACGTTCATTCATTCATTTTCCTTTCGGCTTAGTCTCTTTATTAAACAGGGGTCGCCACAGTGGAATGAACCGCCAACTTATCCAGCATATGTTTCAGCTGATGCTCTTCCAGCAGCAACCCATCACTGGGAAACATCCATAAACACTTATACACACGCATACACTACAGACAATTTAGCTTACCCAAAAATCACCTATAGCGCATGTCTTTGGACTTGTGGGGGAAACCGGAGCACCCGGAGGAAACCCACGCGAACACGGGGAGAACATGCAAACTTCACACAGGAATGCCAACTGACTCAGCCGAGGCTCGAACCAGCGACCTTCTTGCTGTGAGACGACTGCGCCACCCACTGTCTGCACTAAACCCAGCCATCACAGTAACGTAAAAACAGTGATTAAACCAAGCGTTATTCATATCATTTATTAAATTACCCATCTAATAGTGTTTTATTATCACCAAACCTCACGGTAGCGTAAAAAATATTCATTATTGTTCTACAGTGTCAGAAAAATGATGCTATATTGATGTGAGCATCTGCGGCTGTATCCCTTCTAGACCAACAGAATGACAGTGACAGAACGAAAACACAAATAATAAAGGAATTTTTAAAAAACAAGAAGTAAAATAGAGAATAAAAACATACAAATTGACAAATGTACGATTATATTACTATATACAATATTGTGCACTGTAAAAACATCTTGCTGCCTCAATTATTTAGTTGAAACAAATTAACTTTTCTAGTTATTTCAAATTAAATCAATCAAACTGACAAAAAATATTAAGTTAAACTTTGCATAACTTAAAAAATGTAGTTGTAACCTGTTTAACCTATCAACATAAGTTAAAGTAACAACAACATGTGTGTTAATGACTTTTTATAATCTATATTTTTCTACAGTGTGTGTGTATTTATAGACCATTTCAATGCGATGTTATTGGCCCATAAACATTTCCTACTTCTTGTCAAACTATTTTAATAACTGTAATAAGAGACAATTCAATCACATCTCAATGTTAAAACAGCTGTCATAATATTATTTATCATCATGTGGACCATTTAGGATTCTCAAAAGCTATGGAAAAAAAAAATGTGAAACAGAAAATACGTTGGGACCATTGGTATTGCTTACATCCCTCAAAATGGTCTCTAGCTGTGTTATGTGCAAATTGAAGTGTGTTGTTAAATAAATAAAAGTGTACGTGTGTCTGTTATTAGTCTCAAGCAGTAGTAATGCTGTTATTGGAAACTGCAGGCATGTGATGTAACAGTATTTTGTTGTTTTCCTTCTCTTTTTTTTTTTTTTTTTTAGAAGAAACCACGACCACTAACAACAACAATGACGACAACACCACCATTGTAGAGAAACATACAACAGCTTTCGCGGAGACCACCGTCATCCACCGGGCCGGCGCTGTGGAATATTACGCCAGGCTTTTTAACCCCTTCAGGTCTGGAAACGACAGCCCTCCAGAGACTAAAATAGATGATGAGAAACTCAAATAGACTTTTTTTCCAGACAAAATGTTTTGATAAATGAATGTTTTGGGATAATAATCTCATTTTTGGTTTCAAATAAGAGAAATGAAGCTCTCTGGCAAAAACATTGCATCTTGATGGTCATCTTTTGAGCAAAGCGTCTGCTAAGATAACTGGCAAATTAAATATCAAGTTGCCTTATTTAAGCCTTTAAGTTGTGGGTTTATTAGTAAATTACAGTATTAAGGTTTGGGTACAAGTGTCAGATTAGTGTTATTAAGACACAGGTACAGTTTATTTTTATTATTATTAGGTTTTTTCCATTACCTGAAAAAAAGAAGCAGAAGAAAACAGGTAAATGCCAAACTTGAAAAAAATCACACCATCTAGTAAAAACAAATTTAAAACTTTTTGAAGCCTTTCCAACAGAATGAAAACTTATTAACAAATATTCAGTGGTGTAAAGTAACAGAATACAAATACTCAAATTACTGTAATTGAGTAATTTTTCTTAGAAATTATAACTTACTAAGTAGTTTTAAAAAATTTCACTTTTTTAAAACTTTCCCTTGAGCATACCTGCCAACTTTTGGTTCGTAAATTCCGGACTGGGGGGGGGGGGGGGGGGGGGGGTGTGTGCGCCAACTGAAGAGCGGGGAAGGGTGAGACTGAGGTTCGGAGAGATGGACCGGAAGAGCACGCTCACAAGCACCAGGTTTCAGCCGGACTGTACCAAAATGCTGAGGAGGGGGGGTGATATTCCGGGAGTTTTCCGGGAGACAGAACAATACGGGAGACGGGTCTGAAATACGGGAGACTCCCGGGAAAAACGGAAGTGTTGGCAAGTATACCCTTGAGTAAATTTTCAGTGCAGTATCTGTACTTTTACTCCACTACTTTCCTTCAACCTGCAGTCACTACTATATTTTTTCTTGTCGATGGGGATTAGATAAGAATCTGTCCCATTATTCTTGTCCATTTGAACATTTTTTTTGGAATTGAAAATCGGGTTGACGTCAATGTCCAACCTAAAATCAACCAAATATCAACGTCTAATAATGTTACAGCTTGACAATGTCTGGACGTTAACAGTATGATGTCTATCAGATGTTGGATTTTAGTTGCCATACCTGACGAATAAATGTCAGTATTTGACGTCATTGTGACGTTGTTTTAAGATGTTGGCTCGACGTTGAATTTTGGTCACTTTCTAACAACCTAAAATCAACCAAATATCAACTAAATTATTTAAAGTCAAAATAATGTTGTCTTTAGACGTTGGCAAGACATTGAATTTTGGTCACCTGACATCGCAACCTAAATCTAACATAACAACTTATGATGTTGTGTGCCTGCTGGGCACTACAGAATGTTACGTTTACACACATCCACAAATGACATGTAAATGCATCAGCTTTTTACAGCATAGTACTCACTATTGAGTACTATTGAAAGGTCTACTTTTTACTCATACTTTAGGTAATATTTACAACAGATACTTTTAGTCTACTTGCACTACATTTTTGGGCAAGTAATAGTACTTTTACCCAAGTATGATTTTTCAGTACACTTTACACCACTGCAAAAATTGCAACATTTTATAGTTAAATAATTGGCACTGGATTAAAACAAAGTAATTTTTATAGGTTTCAATGAGGACTTTTTGTCCAGAAGGTTCTGAAAGGAACTTTTTTGTACCAAGTGTAAAGTGTACCATGTGCTTATAATTGACCACAGCTGGTCCTGCATTAGCTAACACATGATTTACCAATCAGATGATTCCAAAGTCTCCATAAATAACCAGAGTTTCTTACCTCAGTTATCTTCATCTTGAAGAAACCACCCTTCCACCCCTACTTCTCCCTTCTTCCTTGATGGGGCGGCATGGCGGCCCAATGGTTAGCACTGTTGCCTCACAGCAAAGAATGTCACTGGTTCAAGTCCTTACCAGGCCAGTTGATGTTTCTGTGCAGAGTTTACATGTTCTCCCTATGCTCGCATGGGTTTCCCCCGGGTTCCTCCCACCGTCCAAAGACATGCTCTATAAGTGAATTGACCAAAACAAATTGGCATCATAGATAAGCTCTTAGTTAGCAGTATATCTCTCCTTAGCAATCCCTAATTTGTCATTAGCCATAAATAAGCAGAGGAGTTCTTAAGATCTACCTGAGCTCAAACTTGCCCTGCAAATGAGAGGGAGCCCGGGCCAGCATGCCAAACACGATTTATAATCAATTATCATCTAAATGTGAACTCATTCATTCATTTTCTTTTTAGCTTAGTCCCTTTATTAATCTGGGGTCGCCACAGCGGAATGAACGTCAACTTATCCAGCATATGTTTTACGCAGCGAATGCCCTTCCAACTGCAACCCATCACTGGGAAACACCCATACACTCTCATTCTCACACACACACTACAGACAATTTAGCTCATCCAATTTACCTATAGTGCATGTATTTGGGCTAGTTTGGTGGAACCGAAGCACCCGGAGGAAACCCATGCCAACACAGGGAGAACATGTGTTACTAACTCCACACAGAAATGCCAACTGACCCAGCCGAGGCTCGAACCAGCAACCTTTTTGTTGTGAGGTGACAGCGCTACCCACTGCACCGCTCTAAATGGGAACTCTTGAAAAGGAAATTAAGGTGAATAATATTTGTATAAAATACATACCTGAGCCAAAATGTATAATCTTAACACAGACAAAATTATAAAAAATAAAATAAGTGAAATAGACAAAAATGTCCAAAAGGTTGCAGGAGTATTCATTTGTTTAGTCAGTGTTTACATGTTTTTTTTTATTATTATTTGGTCAATTTGCATGTTGGTCAATTTTTATGAAATGTGTGTGTATGTATGTATATATATATATATATATATATATATATATATATATATATATATGTGTGTGTGTGTGTGTGTGTGTGTGTGTGTGTGTGTGTTTGTATTCATTCATTCATTTTCTTTCGGCTTAGTCCCTTTATTTATAAGGGGGTTGCCACAGCGGAATGAACCGCCAACTTATCCAGCATGTGTTTTGTATAATACATATATGCAGTGCTCATCATATATAAGTACACCCCTCACAAAATCTTTTAAATTATTTTTTTTTAATAAGAAGCTTTACAATATTATATTTGTGCATATTAGTTTATTATTATTAGTTATTTAATATTAATATTAGTAATCACCCTTATAGATAGAGTGAGGAGCTCTGTCATCTGGGAGGAGCTCGAAGTAGAGCCGCTGCTCCTTCACTTCGAGAAAAGTCAGCTGAGGTGGCTCGGGCTTCTGTTTTGGATGCCTCCTGGACACCTACCCAGGGAGGTGTTCCAGGCATGTTCCACTGGGAGGCCTCGGAGAAGACCCGGGACACGATGGAGGGATTATGTCTCTCGGCTGGCCTGCGAATGCCTCGGGATGCCCCCGAAGGAGCTGGAGAAAGTGTCTGGAGAGAGTGAAGTCTGGGGATCTCTCCTAAGACCGCTGCCTCCGCAACCTGGCCCCGGAAAAGCGGACGAAAATGAGATGAGAGAATATGTTGTAGGGTGTAATCATTTCTGAAAAGTTTGTTATTTTAAAACTCATAATAACATTTTTGATTCATTCATTCATTTTTTTTCCCCGGCTTAGTTCCTTTATTAATCTGGGGTCGCCACAGCAGAATGAACCGCCAACTTATCCAGCATTTAACATCCAGCACCAATCTGGCAAAAATTTTTAATGCGTTTAGTTATTTTTTTCCTACATTCGAAGTAAAACGTTTTCATGCTGCAAGAAGAAGTGGACAATTCTGTTATAACAATTGTGTAAAAATTTATTCAAAGTTTGTATAAATGGTTTTCATCTTCAGACACAGTAAGAACATTACTGTTATTATTCTCAAATATACAAAGTATTAATCAAGATTGTTGTACTTAGACTAAAATAAGTGTTAATGTTGTTTGAAATAAATGTTAAATAAGCTAAAATGAACTTAATATTAGCAAACAGCAAAACCAGCTGCTTTATACAGCCATAAAAACTATGATAGTGGAAGCCTTGTGCATTTAAAGTTGCTTATTGCGCTTTAATATAAAAAAAAATGTCAAGAATATGTTTAAAGTGTTAAAATCCTAAAAATAAATGTTTGAAATTGCTTTTACCTGACAATTTTTAATTTTTTTATTGAATGCTTGAAAAACATTAACAACAAATGTCATGAATCAAACAACAATTCAGGAGTTTTCAGTCATTTAGTCGAAGATAAGTGCCAAGTCCTTCATCAGAGTTCAAATTGCTTTTAAGTTTGTTGATCCTTCAATACATTCAAAATACATTTTTCATTTCGATTTTAAATTTAGGAATAAAAAAAGGTTTACACTTACAAAACTTGCTCTTGTGAATATGAAATTTGGCCAACAAAAAATAAGGTTTATGAAATAAGTGTTATTTTCCTTTTCACATTCATGGAAACCAAAGATAATATTCTTATATGTAAATTCAAAATCTGTCTTCAGATAATGTTTTATAAAATCAAGTACATCACACCAAAATGTCATTGAATGAGGGCAATTCCAAAATAAATGAAGAGAAGTTTCAGGATTCACTAAGCAAAAGAAACGGTGTTAATATCATGCTTAAGCCGTTTAAGATTACTCTTGTCTGGATAGCATCTATGAATCAGTTTAAAGGTAACTTCTCTTATTTTGTTTGTTATAAAACAATTGTGAGGTAGTGACCAAACTTTTTTCCCAGGAAATATCATTCACAAAACCATTCCAATATGACATTACATAAGGCACAGTAACAAAATCTTCCTAAACAGGGCTCTTATCTGATTGCATTTTGATTTAGATAAAGAAAGGCAGTTTTTAAGAAATATTTTCGAAAGGTCCACTGAATGACAAGTAATAGGAAATGAAAGTCCTTTAGCTTTTACCTGACAATATAAACATGATTTACGCCTTCTTTACGATGTGTCCACTCCACAAAAAGCACACACGATATTGCGCGTGCACGTTCAAAGAGGCGGGGCTTCGCAGAAACCGGAAGATTGTGGTGTTCGAGTGTTACACGTGATTGATTGGAGACCAAAACAATGAAGGCGATCATTCAAAGAGTAACTAAAGCAAGCGTAACAGGTACGTCACAAAACTGCACATTTCTCAGTCAATACTACTGTCAGTCGAACGCTTTTAATATGTACGGTTCATTAATGGATGTTATGATGAAAGAGGTGTGCAGACTTGCTCATGCACACTGTACACCGCTGTCATTCGTGCCACACACTTTAACACCTTCCCACAACAATCATCCAACTCAACAACATCTCATCTTTTAACAACATTGAAGTCTGTTTGTCGAGTTCAGATGTGCCTGTGGGCCTAAAATGTAATTTGAAGCACGCATGTCGGTTTACTGTACGTGATGACGTCAGCCCTTTGCTTTCTAAAACAGTTGGAGAGGAGCAGGTCAGCTCCATCGGCAGAGGACTCTGTGTTTTACTCGGCATCTCAGTGGAGGACACGCAGAAAGATGTTGACTACATGTAAGTACTCGTATATCTGTCCAAAAATGAGCTTGAGGTCCAAAGTCATGCTAATATAATTTTATAATAAAATACCAAATATGGAAGTGTAATTTGCACTCTTAAAAATGCAGGTTTGTTGGCTATTATGCTTCCATTATGAACAACAATTGTAGAATTTGTCCAGTGCTTAAAAGGTTCTTAATGATGTAACAGTTTTTTTATATTATTGATATACAGACCACTTTATCAGGTACACCTTGTTAACTGCTTGTTAACACAAATTTTTAATCAGCTAATCACACTGCAGTAACTCTTTGCATTTAGGCATGTAGACATGGTCAAGACGATCTGCTGCAGTTCAAACCGAGCATCAAAATGGAGAAAAAAAGTGCTTTAAGTGACTTTGAAAGTGGCATGGTTGTTGATGTCAGACGGGCTGGTCTGAGTATTTCAGAAACTGCAGATCTACTGGGATTTTCACGCACCACCATCTCTAGGGTTTACAGAGAATGGTTTGAAAAAGAGCAAATATCCAATGAGTGGCAATTCTGTGGTCGCAAATGCCTTGTTGATGCCAGAGGTCAGAGGAGAATGGCTCTGACTCATGACTCATTACAACTGAGGTATGCAGAAGAGCATCTCTGAATGAATAGCACGTAGAACTTTCAGGCAGATGGGCTAAAGCAGCAGAAGACCACTCTGTGTGCCACTCCTGTCAACTAAGAACAGGAAACTGAGGCTACAATTCACACAGGCTCACCAAAACTAGACAATAGAAAATTGGAAAAACGTTGCCTGGTCTGATGAGTCACAGATTTCTGCTGCGACATTCAGAGGGTAGGGTCAGAATTTGGTTTCAACAACATGAAAGCATGGATCCATCCTGCCTTGTATCAGTGATTCAGACTGGTGGTGGTGGTGTAATGGTGTGGGAGATCATTTCTTGGCACACTTTGGGCCCATTAGTACCAATCGAGCATCGTGTCAACACCACAGCAAACCTGAGTATTGTTGCTGACCATGTCCATCCCTTTATGACCACAGTGTACCATCTTCGAATGGCTACTTCCAGCAGAATAACGTGCCATGTCATAAAGCACGAATCATCTCAGACTGGTTTCTTGAACATTAAAATGAGTTCACTGTACTCAAATGGCCTCCACAGTCCCCAGACCTCAATCCAATAGAGCACCTTTGGGGTGGGGTGGAACGGGAGATTCACATCATGGCTGTGCAGCTGACAAATCTGCTGGAATCCTGTCAATATGGACCAAAATCTCAGAGGAATATTTCCAGTACCTTGTTGAATTTATGCCACGAAAGATTAAGGCAGTTCTAAAGGCAGGTACTAGTAAGGTGTACCTAATAAAGTGGCCGGTGAGTGTATGTGAGTAACATACATGCATAATAATCACTGTGAAAAGCCAGTTTTAGAACTTTTTTTTTTAAGTGGGATGTAATCTTTTTGTTACATCATAAAAAATAGCAATGAAACTTTTCTTTATGTTTGTTACTTGACATATTTTTTAGAACTGGTTCAAGCCTTAAAGTCTTAATTTAAAAATAAAAATAAATATGTATAAATATATATATTATGTATGTATATATGTATGTATGTATGTATATTATTTCATGGCAGACAATATTTAAATAATATAATAATAATAAAAATAATAATATTAATAATAATAAAACTAATAATAATAATTTAAATGAAATAAATAATAATAATTATGAAGTAAATAAAATAAATGAAATAAATATTTCATGTTTTGTCTGGTCAACTTTCTTTTATTTGTAAATATACATCCTTTCCTGTCATTCAGACCTGCAACACATTACAAAAGACGTTGGGAAAGGAGCAGTTTAGGGCTAGCAATTAGGTAAATTGGTTAAATAATGGAAGCTGTATATTAATAATAATAATAATTAATAATTATGACATAATTATAGTAAATGCACAAATGTGCACATTTTTAACAGGTTTTTCATCCCTGCATAAAACAGAGATGTTGTACAGAATGTTCATGCTGCCTTTTCCCATCAGACATTGTTCTGTTCGTTCTGATCAGTGTGATGTTTTTCCTCAGGGTCCGTAAGATTCTGAACTTGCGTGTTTTTGAGGATGAGAACGGCCGTGCGTGGAGCCGCAGTGTGATGGACGGGGAGCTGGAGGTGCTGTGTGTGAGTCAGTTCACTCTGCAGTGTCTCCTCAAGGGAAACAAGCCTGACTATCACTTTGCCATGCCTGCTGAACTGGCACAGCCCTTCTACAACAACATGCTGGAGCAGCTGAGAGAAACCTATAAACCAGAACTCATCAAAGGTGAGCTGTGACTCAAAAAAATAAAAAAAGTACCGTTTAGATATGTAGAGTATACTTAAGAGGATGGATAGAACTATTGTATATATTCCCTTAAAGGGATAGTTCACCCAAAAAGGATGTTTACTCACATTTGTTTCAAATCTTTATACATTACTTTCTTCTGTTGAACACAAAAGAAGATATTTTGAAGAAAATTGGAAACCTGTAGCCATTGAGTTTCATAGTAGTTTTTTTTTTCTATAATGGAAGTCAATTCTTACAGGTTTTCAGCTTTCTTCAAAATATCTTCTCTTGTGTTCAACAGAAGAAAAACTTATAAATGTTTGGAACCACTTGAGAGAGAATAAATACTGAGTGTTCATTTGTAGGTGCACTAACCTGTTTAAGGTTTTCTAACTGGGGCACGCCCCCTCAAAAAAAAAAAAAAAAAAATATATATATATATATATATGCACAGTATATTCATTCATTCATTTTCTTGTCGGCTTAGTCCCTTTATTAATCTGGGGTCGCCACAGCGGAATGAACCGCCAACTTATCCAGCGCGATTTTACGCAGCGGATGCCCTTCCAGCCGCAACCCATCTCTGGGAAACATCCACACACTCATTCACACTCATACACTACGGACAATTCAATTTAGCCTACTTAATTCACCTGTACCGCATGTCTTTGGACTGTGGGGGAAACCGGAGCACCCGGAGGAAACCCACGCAAACGCAGGGAGAACTCAAACTCCACACAGAAATGCCAACTGAATATATATATATATATATATATATATATATATATATATATATATAAAGATATATATATAAGAAATACAATTATTATTTTTATTATACAATTATTGTTCTAAATTAAACTAATATGTAACTGGAAAATAATGTAAAGGCACAACTGGAGTGATATGCTAAGATCATTTAAAAAAAGTCTTGCATGAATAATATTTTCATTTGAATGAAATTCTATAGGCAATTCTATAGAATACCAAAAAGATGTTTAATTATCTGTTGTCTTAGACTAGACACATGGCAGAGAATTAAGTTGATTAATTTTACCTCCCTAACTGCATCCCTCCTTTGTGCTTCATACAAAAAATCTATCAGGAGGCATTCTTAGTAAGATCACCATCATATTGTTTAAACTTTAGTTTTGTCGACTTACAAAACTCACTGTGTGCCGTCACCTGCACATAAAAGACTGTTAATGTCGGTGTTTCACAACGCATGAGCAGCGCGTGAGCAGCGGGTATTTTTTTTGCCGTGCATGGTAACAACCGGGACTCTCACCGGGAGAAGAGCAGCGCATCAGGGTCCAGCAGGAGCTGTGTGTGGGTGTGGTTTTCTGCGCACATGCAGAGATGCTTCCGTTTGTTTTTTGATTAGACTACACTGCTTTCACCAGCGTTGGTTCTGTTGCACATAGGGAATAACGTCTTTAATCCGGGATTACCCCTCTTAATACATACACTTGCATATGAAGTAAATCATATCTCAAAGCATTTTACTGGGGCACTGGCGATTTTTACTGGGGCACGTGTCCCAGTAAATTGGGTCTAGTGACGCCCTTGTTTTCTAATAATAAATTAATTTATGTAACTTGACACGATAACGTCAGTATAGTTATTGCAGATTATTTGTTGGCTACACATCCATTATGCAAATTTTCCTCTTGCACCACCTAGGCATTTTCATCTGCAGACCTGCAACTCACCGGATAGTAAAATCATTTAAATCACTTTTCTTTTTCATTCTGATTATAGGTTTGAAATTCAGCAGTTCGTTTTGACCATGCCTAAACGCATTGTTGTTGCAATGTAATAAAAACAATATATTAAATATATGTATATTATAATATTACCTGTATCTGTTAAAATAATCCTAATTGCAATGCAATTGAAATGCAATGGTTCTTTCTATTTAATATAATAATAATAATTCTATTGTAAATAAATATTTGTATATTTAAAAAAAAAATGTAGTAATTTCTTCAGTCACAAAATTACTATTTAATAAATCAACATACATTGCATTTAATGAGCTGTTAAAAAAATTGCAAAATCAGAATCCATCGCTGTCCTTTCTTGAATGGATTCTGAACAGCAGATGGCGCTGTGTGCCTTACAAACAGCTGTACTTTGCATGCCTCCTAATTCCTTGCAAACACCCCTTGACTTGACTTTTGTCTATTTATTGTCCAGAGATTCCTCTGCCTGGTTAACACTAGCTTGATAGCTAGCTAACGTTACCATAACGTCGTCTTCTATACCCTCATTCTCCCCATCATCGGTCGGTTTGAAGAAGGTGTGTGTATACATAGAACATGCTTCAAAAAAGACGCCTCTCTCTCCTCTTTTTCACTCGCGTGTGCTAAATCCACTTGCCCACTCATTTTCATCTATGACAGCTGCTACACTACAGTCTGCCCAATTCAGCGCGGGTTATTTCAAAACTGACCGAACTCACATTTTGAAATAAAACATTTTCATTTTTAAACAAAAATATTTCCTTTCTATTAAAAGTAAATGTATTTCCAATCTGATATGTAATGGGCAAATAAGAGGAATGAGTTCATCAGACACTGGATTCGAACTGGGTTCATGATCGATTGCATCAAAACATGTTGCCATGCGCTTTACGAGCTACGCCACTCACACTGCTGTCAGGTGCGCTCTTTAGTTATGTTGTTTCTGTCGATCAAACAGTGATGGGCGGAAATCGCTCAAAAAGCTTATTCCAACGAGGTGCGCTATTTGCACTTAGCCTAAGGAGACACTTCAAAATCGTCATCTCCCCCCCCCCTCGCAGTGTCCCCCTGGGCCTTTGCCCATAATGCCCATTGGTTAATCCGGCCTTGCATGAGAACAACAAAAGTAATTAAAGAAACTAAAGAGCAACAGTGTGTAAATAAATACTATTAAAAGTGGCAGTACATGTTTCTGGCTGAGGTCAGAATTGTTTGGAAAAAAGTATAAAATAGAAAATTGATTGCTTTTGTTAGAAGATCAATCGCCTCACAGCAAGAAGGTCGCTGGTTTGAACCTCGGCTAGGTCAATTGGCATTTCTGTGTGGAGTTTGCATGTTCTCCCCGTGTTGGCGTGGGATTCCTCTGGGTGCTCCGGTTTCCCCCACAGTCCAAAGACATGCTCTATAGGTGAATTGACTAAGCTAAAATGGCTGTAGTGTATGTGTGTGAATGCAAGGGTGTATGGGTGTTTCCCAGTGTTGGGTTGCGGCTGGATGGGCATCCGCTTTGTAAAACATATGCTGGATAAGATGGCGGTTCATTCCACTGTGGCGACCCCAGATTAATAAAGCGACTAAGCAGAAAAGAAAATCAATGAATGAATGTTAGAAGAACAAATCAATTTTAATATGTAGTGCATGTTAAAAGTGGATAAAATGGAGAACACATAAGAGAGTGTTATAATGAGAAAGTCACTAAAATAGCAGCTTTGTGTTTCAGACGGGCAGTTTGGAGCAAAAATGCAGGTGCTGATTCAAAATGATGGACCCGTAACCATTCAGCTGGAGTCTCCTCCTGCCCCTACAGACCCCAAACTGGTATCCAGCACATATTTGACTAAATCAATGACTTTCCATCTTCTTTGAAAGCATTATGAAATTCCTTGATGGTTCCTAATGCTACATAAATAGTTTTGGGACATAAAACAGTGTGTCTGTTTTTCTTGCTTCATTCCTCAGCTGTCCAAACAAGAGAAACAACAGCAGAGGAAAGAGAAAACGCGGTCAAAAGGGCCGTCCGATTCAAGCAGAGAGAAGGCAGCGCAACGTTCAAAAGCGGATCCCAGCGCCAGCAGTGGAGCCGAGGGAGACGTGTCTTCTGAACGAGAACCATAGACAACCTCATGGTGAACTGCACAGACACACTCATGCCTATTGACTACTCGCAGAATTCAGTAGGATTTTGACTGTTTGTTGTTCTTGTTACTGTTTTAGCCTCTAAAGTAAAAGAAGTAAACGTTTTTTTTGTTCACAATAAGAAACCGGACCTTCTGACACGCATGTGCAAAGCGTAAACAGCAAAGTTTAGAGGGATACGCCCCTGCAAATATGTCTGATAAATTTAAAACGGGTATAGTTTTGAGAAATCTATTGAAATTACATCCGGCCTCTTTACGTTTCTTCTTGACTTGATTTGTATAGTACTTCACTATGTCACACTCGCGCTCTGATTCGTTGCTGAATAACCAGTCAGAGTGCTCTCTTCAGCCGATGCCGATTCTACATGCTGAATCTGGCCAATGAGCTCTTACGCTAACCTGACAAGAGCTGGAGTGTCCTGGCCCAAAAATGACCCGCCTTCACTAAACATCGAAAATAAAGCGTCTAAATCTAAAGGTGGACGCAGTGGCGCAGTAGGTAGTGCTGTCGCCTGACAGCAAGAAGGTCGCTGGTTCGAGCCTCGGCTGGGTCAGTTGGCATTTCTGTGTGGAGTTTGCATGTTCACCCTGCGTTCACGTGGGTTTCCTTATTGCTTATTGCTCCGATTTCCCCCACAGTCCAAAGACATGCGGTACAGGTAAATTGGGTAGGCTAAATTGTCTCTTAATTGAAATGCTCTAATCTGTTTTGCATGAAGAAACAGCCTCATCATTCAAACTTGTTCAATGTCTAGGTTTTCCCTCACCAGTGTGAAGTTTTTTTATCAATGTTTAATCAGACTCTTTTCTGACTAAAGTAAAGAGTATATTTTCTAATGCTAATATATATAGGAAATGCAGAATTATCAGGCAAATGAGTATTTTGACCACATCATCCTCTTTATGCATGTTGTCTTACTTTAAGCTGTATAGGCTTGAAAGCCTACTACCAATTAAGCATATTAGGTGATGTGCATCTCTGTAATGAGAAGGGGTGTGGTCTAATGACATCAACACCCTATATCAGGTGTGCATAATTATTAGGCAACTTCCTTTCCTTTGGCAAAATGGGTCAAAAGAAAGACTTGACAGGCTCCAAAAAGTCAAAAATAGTGAGATATTTTGCAGAGGGATGCAGCACTCTTAAAATTGCCAAGCTTCTGAAGCGTGATCATCGAACAATCAAGCGTTTCATTTAAAATAGTCAACAGGGTCGCAAGAAGCGTTTGGAAAAACCAAGGCGCAAAATAACTGCCCATGAACTGAGAAAAGTCAAGCGTGCAGCTGCCAAGATGCCACTTGCCACCAGTTTTGCCATATTTCAGAGCTGCAACATCACTGGAGTGCCCAAAAGCACAAGGTGTGCAATACTCAGAGACATGGCCAAGGTAAGAAAGGCTGAAAAACGACCACCACTGAACAAGACACACAAGCTGAAACATCAAGACTGGGCCAAGAAATATCTCAAGACTGATTTTTCTAAGGTTTTATGGACTGATGAAATGAGAGTGAGTCTTGATGGGCCAGATGGATGGGCCCGTGGCTGGATCGGTAAAGGGCAGAGAGCTTTAGTTCGACTCAGACTCCAGCAAGGTGGAGGTGGAGTACTGGTTCTGATCTGAACCCCAGAGAGAACCTGTAGTCCATCAGCAAATGTGAGATTTACAAGGAGGGAAAACAGTACACCTCTCTGAGCAGTGTCTGGGAGGCTGTGGTTGCTGCTGCACACAATGTTGATGGTGAACAGATCAAAACACTGACAGAATCCATGGATGGCAGGCTTTTGAGTGTCCTTGCAAAGAAAGGTGGCTATTTTGGTCACTGATTTGTTTTTGTTTTGTTTTTGAATGTCAGAAATGTATATTTGTGAATGTTGAGATGTTATATTGGTTTCACTGGTGAAAATAAATCATTGAAATGGGTATATATTTGTTTTTTGTTAAGTTGCCTAATAATTATGCACAGTAATAGTCACCTGCACACACAGATATCCTCCTAAAATAGCTCAAACTAAAAACAAACTAAAAACTACTTCCAACAATATTCAGCTTTGATATTAATGAGTTTTTTGGGTTCATTGAGAACATGGTTGTTGTTCAATGATAAAATTAATCCTCAAAAACACAACTTGCCTAATAATTCTGCACTCCCTGTATATATATATATATATATATAT
>CAIGQZ010000461.1:10439700-10461191 GCA_903798205.1 Danio tinwini | reverse complement strand
TATATAAAATATCAATAATATAATATAATAAATAATAATATAGTATATATAATATATATATATATATATAGTCATCAAACTCACAGTAATTAATGGATGCACACATGAGGTCTGTCTAATCAGTGTACTTGATGACAGTAAAGTTTTGCACTGTTTTTAGTAGGGCTGCACGATTTTAGAACAATCTTTTCTGCGATTTATGTATTGTGATATAAATGTCACCAAATTGATTGAATAGCTAATTCTTTTTTTTTTTTTTTGGTGGGGGGGATCATTCATTTAGACCGATATCAGGTGCCTGAAGACTTTAAACCAAGGGTGTCCTGGAGCGCCGGTGTCCTGCAGAGTTTAGCTCCAACTTGCTTCAACACACCTGCCAGGAAGTTTCTAGTATACAGTTGCAATCAGAATTATTTGACCCCCTTTGAATTTTTTTTTTTCATTTTTAAATATTTCCCAAATGATATTTAACAGAACAAAGAAATTTTCACAGTATGTCTGATAATATTTTTTTCTTCTGGAGAAAGTCTTATTTGTTTTATTTTGGCTAGAATAAAAGCAGTTTTTAATTTTTAAAACCCATTTTAAGGTCAATATTTTTAACCCCTTTAAGCTATTTATTTTTTCCATAGTCTACAGAACAAACCATCATTATACAATAACTTGCCTAATTACCCTAACCTGCCTAGTTAACCTAATTAACCTAGTTAAGCCTTTAAATGTCACTTAAAGCTGTATAGAAGTGTCTTGAAAAATATCTAGTCAAATATTATTTACTGTCATCATGTCAAAGATAAAATAAATCAGTTATTAGAGATGAGTTATTATAACTATTATGTTTAGAAATGTGTTTAAAAAAAATTCTCTCCGTTAAACAGAAATTGGGGGAAAAAATAAACAGGGGGGCTAATAAATCGGGGTTAAATAATTCTGATTGCAACTGTATCTAGTAATGGCATGATTAGCTGGTTCAGATGTGTTTGATTAGGGTTGGAGCTAAACTCTCCAGGACACTGGCCCTCCAGGATAGAGTTTGGACACCCCTGCTTTAAACTCGCACAGTTATAGGCCTTAAAAACACATGCAAATGTGCTTTCACTCCATTATAAATAAACTTCACAAGCTAAAAGTGTTCTAAACTGTGGCTCTTGGTTAACTATAATCCAAACATATTAACTCAACATAACAAATTCTGCGTTGTGGCTATTATGAATGCACACATTGCAATATCGATGCTGAAACCATATATTGTGCAGCCCTAATTATTAGACATCTATTCAATTTTTAGCCAAATGTAGCTTTTATTTTGTGCTGGGAAGTATGCAAGCATTCAAGATTTATGTTACCTTTTCCTGTTTATAGTACTGAATTAAGCTGAATCGACTGACACCAAATAGCACTGTCTCCTCATTCTATTTCTTTCTTGTCATGTTTTTAGGATGGTTTCAGACTTCAGAGGACTGCTGCTGTCTTTCTGTCCCTCCCAAATGTCCATTGTAATGCCCATTCTGATTTTTTTCTGAATCTTGGATTGTATATACACTCAAGAACAATTGGCAGCTCCCCAAATACCCGTGGAAGAAAAAGACTCAGGCACATCTCAGTGGTGTTTTAACACCACTTTGAACATCTGAATGTTTACGATGACATCTAATTTATTAAATGTATACATCTCTGTGATGTGTTTTAATAAAAAACAAACTAATGAAAAAAAAATGCAGGTTATTTTTGCTTATTCCATAACTAGATATAATATACACTCACCGGCCACTTTATTAGGTACACCGTACTAGTTCCATGTTGGACCTCATTTTGCCTTCGGAACTGCCTTAATGCTTCGTGGCATAGATTCAACGAGTGGTTATTTGAGTTACTGTTGCCTTTCTATCAGCTAGAACCAATCTAGCCATTCTCCTCTGGCCGCTTACTGGATATTTTCTCTTTTTCAGACCATTCTCTGTAAACCCTAGAGATGGTTGTGCGTGAAAATCCCAGTAG
Organism: Danio tinwini; assembly: GCA_903798205.1. Classification (NCBI taxonomy): domain Eukaryota; kingdom Metazoa; phylum Chordata; class Actinopteri; order Cypriniformes; family Danionidae; genus Danio; species Danio tinwini. Next base: position 10,459,193 of record CAIGQZ010000461.1, on the reverse strand, counting down.
ATCAGCAGTTTCTGAAATTCTCAGACCAGCTCATCTGGCACCAACAATCATGTCACGTTCAAAGTCACTTAAATCACCTTTCTTCCCCATTCTGATGCTCAGTTTGAACTGCAGCAGATCGTCTTGACCATGTCTACATGCCTAAATGCATTGAGTTGCTGTCATGTGATTGGCTGATTATAAATTTGTGTTAACAAGCAGTTGGACAGGTGTACCCAATAAAGTGGCCGGTGAGTGTATACATATATACATTTCATATTTTGAATGTGACTCTACAGTGGCAAAACAAACACTACTTGTTTGTTTATAATACAATTATTAATATTTAATAAAAAAATATATAAAATGGAGAAAACAATTGTTTTTAGCATTGCATATTAAAATTATTTTAACAGATTGGTTATAATATACATATAATTACAATTTGAATTTTATTACATGGCAACAACAGACCTCAAACTTGAGTTTATAATCTTATAAAAGAGTGTGACCAACTAACAAAGCTCAAATAAGCTTATGCAAGGTAAACTTCTTCTTACTGCATGGTTATTTCATAAATGGAAAATGCCAGAGGATTATTCCTAATGTGGAAAACAATGTTACAGTTAATACCCTGGAGTAGATGTTATCCAGTAAAGAGAAGCTGGAGTAAACTTGGGACTGATTGGGAGTGAGTAATGTCTGTTTTTATTGTTCTGTTGTTGTTGTTTCATTTGTGTAACAGTATGGCAATAAAGTAGCTCAATATACAAATTGCTAAATTATGAAAACAGTCTAAAACAAGACTTGAATATTATTCATCAGGTATTTTTACATATAAATATAAAAGCTGTCAGCAGAATTTTACATGTGTTTTACATTAGGAGTCAGTGTTAGCTATGGCTATTTTAGCATCATGTTTTTTATACTATAAGTAGTCACTTTATTTTACTTTTGAATCAGTTTTAGCTTCAATTACTTTAAATTGACTAAGTTTATTTTAATGTAACTTATTTAAAAAATGTTGAAACATTAATAATTTAATAAGTGAAATTAGCATACATTAGCCCCAGCCTCCTTGGGAAAGTCTATGCCAGTGTACTGGAGAGGAGGATCCAGCTGATGGTTCAACCTAGGGTCCAGGAGGAACAATGTGGTTTTCGTTCAGGCCGTGGTACACTGGACCAACTCTATACCCTCAGTAGGATGCTTGAGGGCTCATGGGAGTATGCCCAACCAGTCCACATGTGTTTTGTGGACTTGGAGAAGGCATTTGACTGTGTCCCTCGTGGCATTCTATGGAGGGTGCTTTGGGAGTATGGGGTGAGAGGCGCTCTGTTAAGGGCTGTCTAGTCCCTGTATGAACAGAGTAGGAGTTTGGTTCACATTGCCGGCAATAAGTCAGACTTGTTTCCAGCACATGTTGGGCTCCGGCAGGGCTGCCCTTTGTTACCAATTCTGTTCATAATTTTTATGTGTGACGCAAATAGGATGAGAATCAGCACCTCCAAGTCCGAGGACATGGTGTTCCACCGGAAAAAGGTGGTTTGCCATCTTCAGGTTGGAGGAAAGTCCTTACCCCAGGTGGAGGAGTTCAAGTATCCTGAGGTTTTGCTCACGAGTGAGGGAAGGATGGAACATGAGGTTGACAGGCGGATTGGTGCAGCGGCAGCAGTGATGCGGTCGATGTATCAGTCCTTTATGGCAAAGAAGGAGCTTATCCGAAAAGCAAAGCTCTCTATTTACTGGTTAATCTATGTTCGTACTCACACCTATTGCCAAGAGCTTTGGGTCAAGACAGAAAGGACAAGATCTCAGATACAAGCGGCCGAAATGAGTTTCCTTCACAAAGTGGCAGGGCGCACTCTTATAGATAGGGTGATGAGCTCGGTCACCCGGGAGGAGCTCGGAGTAGAGGTGCTGCTCCTCCACATCGAGAGAAATCAGCTGAGGTGGCTCAGGCATCTGTTTCGGGTGCCTCCTGGACGCCTACCAAGGGAGGTTTTCCAGGCATGTCCCACCGGGAGAAGACCTCGGGGAAGACCCTGGACACTCTGGAGGGACTATGTCTCTCGGCTGGCCTGGAAACGCCTCTGGGTCCCCCCAACACCCCCCTGCCCTCATGACCTGGCCCCGGAAAAGCGAATGAAAATGAATGAATGAATAGCAAACATTAGCAACTTTTTTTTTTAAACAGTGAATGAATAGGAAGAATTAGCAGATTTTTTTTTGCATTTTATATTCAGTAAAATGTTTCTTAAGTTTTAGAAATGTTGAATGTCATTTCTGTCGTGTCAACTTTCAAGTTTTATTTTTATGTTGACGGTCTACCTTTCTTCAAGTAGGCTACAATTGATCCCCTCTTTTGTTGTTGTTGTTTCAAAAGATGGTGTCGGAATGTTTAGCAACCATGAAGCTTTATGACTGTTTTTCACCTTACATGTTACATTATTTTTATTCTGTCAAATTATTTGCCTAAATCTACCACCAGGGACCTACAGCGTCGGTCACGTGACGACACTTTTGCTGCGATCATATGTGACGCGCGTCAAACACTGACAGAGTCACTGGACGGTCATGACTGTCTTGACTTTAACAGCTTTAAACCAAACAGAGCCACTGTCGTCGCCTGATGAAAAGGAGCTAAACACACATAGGTGGGCGTATTTAATATTATTTTCTTATATAGTCTTGCGTAATTATAAGCTAACAGTAGAACAGTTCATCTTAGGCTAGTTTGTTTTTTTGTTTTAAACGTTGTCTTTCACACGAGCTCATTCATTTCTCCTTTAATACTGTTATGTCGAATTGATGAATGAAACTATTCGATATATGTACTTTAGTTGCATTATTAACGCTATATAGCTAACATATGAGGGGGAAATTGTACTGTTCATATATTATTAAGCTGTTCATAATTATATATTTTATCATGTGTTACTAAGGAAAACAATAAAAGAAAAATTGTAACTAATACAAAGTATAACACAAATTTGTGTATTTTTTTAACATAATGTGTAAATAACTTTAAATATAATTTAGTTGTTTAAAATAGACTAATGTAAACATATTTTAATGTCATTTTATTATAATTGTTTCTAAAGAATATATAGGATTTTATCTGAAAACAGTTTGTTTTAATGTAGTGCAGCTTGTAAATACTTTGCAGCAAAGTAAAGTTACAGTAAGTCATAATTTCTTATGGTTTATTTGTGGTATCTCTGATGGTGCCAGCAAACTTGGTTTATACTGGAGACTCCTCTGCAATAATGTGGTCTATCTGTCAGGAGGATTTTTAGACATTCAGCACACCCATTTTTTTCCATGCACTTCAGTGACAGGAAGAGAGTGGAAGATGTATGTGTTTATAAGGGTTGAAAGCTGTAGAGCGTTCACCCTACTGTGCATAAAACAGACTTTTGGCCCTAGACCTTGCTGCCTTTTTTGTATTGTAGTATGCATGGTTTATGTTTTGTCTTCTGTGGTTTGGGTTATTAAGAACGACGTGCTCACAATAGAAATGGGAACTTGATCGATTTAGATTCCTCTTGTGTGAATGTCATTGTTATGTGAAGTGCAATATTTGTGTAATGCTTCCTTTTTCAGTATCTATGTCGTCTCCTTCGATCCATATCTACAGTGCTCAGCATATATACATACACTTCTCACAAATCTCTCTTTTAGATTCATATTTTTAATAGGAAGCTGTACAATATTATATTTGTGCATATACATTAGATTAGTCTGTACTGAAGCCAAATCTGGAGCTAATCTAACAAAATAACTTACGATAACGGTCCAAAAACTCGCCCAAATTTATGTTACAGAAAAATATTAAATACAAATAAAAAAAAGAGGAACAATCTAAAGAAAAGAAAAAAATAGTTGTAATTTATTTTTTGCAATATTTTGCTTGAATTTAATTGTATTATCTTTCAATTTCTAAATATGTTTGGTGACAAAAATATAATTTTATTAAATATATCTGTTTGGTAAATCTGTTTTGTTTAAACTCACCAAAATACTTTTCCTATATTCACTGAGAAATGGATAAACATATTCATTTTCAAAATGGGGTGTACTCAATTATGCTGAGCACTGTATATTCACGCGTACTAACAGTGGAGATTAGTGAATGATCTATGTTAATGTTTATTGTTTAGTCATTTTTTAAGTTATTTTCACATGAGTAAAGTAGTTTAAGGGAAGTAAAATAGTTTTTATGCACAGGCTATTTCATAAGATGCATATTTTCTGAAACACAATGTAAAAAAAAATTCATCAGATATTTGACAAAGAATACTGGTTCAAGTTAGGGAACTTTTAGTTTCACTTTCAGAATCCTCAGTTATTTTTACTATCAGCACCTGCTGGTAATTTCTATCAAATCTGTGTGAACCAGAAGTTGCTAAGACTTTTATTTCAGTTTGTTAATGTACTTCTACTGAAACTGAATATTGAGTAGGGGGTGGGAATTTGTTTTAGCGCATCATTCCCTCATAGCAAACTAACGGTAAGTGGGAGGTGGTTAAGATTTTAAAGATTACCAAAACAAACCTTTATGGATTAACTCAATAGTATCTGGATGCAGCTTTTATGATGCAAGCTGAGATTGCATCACTCAGCGATGTAATGTCAGACACAATGCACTCAATGCGGTGAGTGACATCACTGTGACGGGTAGGGTTAGGGGTGGGGTTAGGTAAGCGCATTAAAAAGCATTGGATGCAGCTCAGATTGCACTGCACCAGGTCTGCATCCAGACCCCTTTCGATTAACTTGCATGGATTAATTGTTTACCTAAAGAATAACAATGTGCACTGGCAAAATAAACATTGTTAAACAATTTTGATTTCACATGGACTTTAATTACCTGACAAATACTCTTTTAACTGGTAGCTTAATGTTCCAAATTTCACTGGCTGTGCAAGATGTTTATTTGTTCTAAAATGACTGAAACTCTTCGACAGCAGGTTTTTCAGATGAAGGACAAAGGGAAGAGCCTTTTAGATACAGCAAGGAAGTTGGTCCTTTTAAATATGTGATTCCTAGAATATTACAAAGCCATTAACTCATTTAAGCACCATAAAAAGCTTGATCATCCATAAAAAAACCCTAAAAAACAAATGCACAAGAATACAGGATAAAGCCGTGGTCACAGTAGGCATGGGCCGGTATATGATTGTGATGGTATGATAACCTTGGATATAAATATCACGGTATCACGGTATTGTGGTTTCTGCTCTAAAGTATATTCTTTTTAAATGTCCGGGGTAAAAAATAAAAACTTTTTTTGTTATCAACCTGCAATAGGTAGTGCTGTCGCCTCACAGCAAGAAGGTCTCTGGTTCGAGCCTTGGCTTGGTCAGTTGGCGTTTCTGTGTGGAGTTTGCATGTTCTCCCTGTGTTCGCGTGGGTTTCCTCCGGGTGCTCTGGTTTCCCCCACAGTCCAAAGACATGCAGTACAGGTGAATTGGGTAGGCTAAATTGTCCGTAGTGAATAAGTGTGTATGGATGTTTCCCAGAGATGGGGTGCGGCTGGAAGGGCATCCGCTTCGTAAAACATGTGCTGGATAAGTTGGCGGTTCATTCCACTGTGGCGACCCCAGATTAAAAAAAGGACTAAGCCAAAAAGAAAATGAATGAATGAACTAATGAACTTGTCACTTTAAATCTGTATGCTTTGCCACTATTTTTCAAACCACTAGGTTTTACTTATTTGTCAGCAATAAGTTTTTAAACATGACATTTTATATATTTTATCAAGTACAGGTTAAAATGAGTAATTAATTGTGTTTCTGTCTCGTTATTAAAAATAAATTGTGTTCCTATAACATTTTTTTTATGTGACTGTAAGAATGTTCTTACTTTGGTTTTATAAATCATTGTGAAAACGTTTTCTAGAGAACATTGTTTAATCTGGAGCCATTTCAATAATCTTAAAATGTGTTTAAAATGTTGCAGATAAAATGTGCTAGCTTTGTTCAAACGTCTTATTGCAAGAACATTTGGTGACCCTTTATAATTACACACTATGAACAATTTATTAAGCATTAGCATCTAGTGAATTCATTATTTGTTAAGCATTAACTCTACACTAATAAGCCTTAGTAAGCAGTTTATAACTGCAGCTACAAATGCAGCATTCTTGACTTACAACCACATTTATAATGTGCTTAATAATTGTACTTTCATGCTTTGTTAATGATTTATTTTTCATTGCTAAATTAAGTATCCCATTATTTACAAACCATTCATATTTAAGAGTAGTCGATGGTTTTTAAGATCATTCAGAATGAGTTAGTAAATGATTAATAAACTATTCAAATTAACATTGATATATCTTATTATTCAAGCATTAGTAATGGTTACTATGTATGTTAATAAATGCTTTACTAACTCAACTTCATGCAGTTTTGTGACCTAATCTAAAGTGAAGACTATTTATGCTTTATAAATCCCTTATAAATGACAATTGAAGGCTTGGGATCAAATGAACAATAATCTTTGCAATCTTATTTAAAAAGAAAAATTACTGTAAAGTTTAAACATTGCTGAATAACAGGAGTGTCAAAATATGACACAAAATTAGATAAAACAACAACAATATATTAATTTAACAGTATAATAGGATGCAATGTTTAAACTGTACAGTAATTTTATATTAGATAAGGTTGCAAAGATTTATTTTTTATTTGATACACTTTCACTTGTGTATCTTCAAATGAATAGAAATTAATGAAGTCATTTATATTTTTTCTTCCTGTTTAGAGCTTAACTGAGCCTTTAATTGTCATTTATACACAGTCCTCACTTTAGATTAGGTCACAAAACTGGATAAAGTTGAGTTAATAAAGCATTTATAAACATACATATTTACTATTAACATATGCCTGAATAGTAAGAATTATAAATGTTAATTTTAATAGTTTATTAATCATTGACTAACTCATTCGGAATGATCTTAAACCACCAACTATGCTTAAATAACTAGTTTGTAAATAATACAATACTTAATTTAGTAATGAAAAGTAAATCATTAACAAAGTATGAAAGTACAATTATTAAGCACATTATAAATGTGGTTATAAGTCAAGAATGCTGCATTTGTAGCTTCAGTTATAAACTCCTTACTAACGTTTATTAATGTAGAGTTAATGCTTAACAAATAATGAATTCACTAGATGCTAATGCTTAATAAATGGTTCATTGTGTTATTATACAGAACATTCTTCAAAGAACATTCCACATCTCACATCTCAATGGCGTTCTTATAACTTTTCTCTAATGTGACTGAGAATGTTCTTAATTTGGTTTTATAAAACATTGTGAAAACGTTTTCTTCCAGAACATTGTTTAATCTGGTCCCTTACCGACATTTTCAAAACATTGCTAGAATGTTCTTGTTCATTGTTTTGTTCAAACATTTTTTTTTTGGTTCAAACATGTTCTTGTTCAAACTTTTTGGGAATTTTCATTGGCTATTACATTAAAATGTTTTCTTTAAAACATTAACACAACCAGTAGGGAATGTTAGCCAAATTTGAGAGAACGTTCCCTTCTAGCTGGGTAGTCATTCAAAGCAGGAGCCTCTAAAGTATTGTATTTAACTGCTGTAACCTTCAGAAATGTCTCTTGTAATGTCTCTTCATTCTACAATTGTTGCAGTTTTCCAATTTTGATCACTGTGTTTTCCACAAAGTAAAGGATTTTTGTTGAAGTGCCTTGGCTGTTTTGTAAAACACTTTTCCATTAGCATGGTAAAGTCACAGTTAAATGGTAAAGTTGGTCTGGATAATACTCTTGTTTATCCGCAGTTTTATTCACTAGTTTAAGCTCCTTCAGTTTATACGTACGAGTCACGTGTGTCTTTGTCTGTTTGCAGCTGCGTAACACACTCACACAGACGCTAGTTTCACTTCAGACTGTGGATGTCTCCAAAGACAGTATCGATAGTGTGAAAATCAGAACAAAGCTTCATTGATGCTGCAATACAGAAAGCAAGAGGTATGACTGAACTGTTTCTGCTTTCATGAACTGCAATTATCTGTTAATAAAGACTTTTTTGCAGTTGAACCGCAGTAATGTAATCTCATTTATATCAACATGCTGTCGTTTTAGATCTAGACACTGTGTTTCTATTTCGTATGCCTTGATTGCAACACTGTATGTTCCCTTGAATGACTTCTGCAAACCTTCTGTTTAAGAGTATGCTGTGCATGAATTCGTGTGTGTCTATTTGCGTGTAACTTTATTTTTGCATACTTGGAAGCTCTTGCATACTCAATTCCACATGCTAATTAAACAAGCATTGCTTTACAAAACATGATTAATATAGTCAAGACATGTTAAGCAGACAGAGCTGTCAGTGTATAATTTTCTCTTTATGGAAATAATTGCAGCTTCTAAACACTGAACCCAGGCTCACAGGCAAAGTCTTTCATCTGCTATAATAATAATAACCCACACAGTTTGACAGCAATGAGAGACTAATGCGTAGCAAACACAGTATGAATGTATGCATCGGTCATTATGAAAAGAAATTTATATCCGAATCGTTTTGATGTAGCGATTTTAATGAGTCCTTTGCCCAACAGGACCTGGAAATAATATCTGGCAATGATGGATTTTTCTGTGCAACCCAGTAGGATGGACAGAAGTGGTAGCTTTCTTCAGGTGAGTTGATTATTCTAAAAAAAGTTATTGTTTTTAGTTTGCAAGATGCTTTAAAGAGCAGTTTGTTTGGAAAGCATCTGTGCTGTACAAAGATCTTTTAGACATCATCAAAAGGTCTGTATTAAAAAAATAATAGAAAAAAAATTAATAAAAATGTATATCTTAAAGAGGTGACGCGGTGGTGCAGTAGGTAGTGCTGTCGGTAGGTAGGTCAGTTGGCTTTTCTGTGTGGAGTTTGCATGTTCTCCCCTGGAAGGGCATCCGCTGCGTATAACATATGCTGGATAAGTTGGCGGTTCATTCCGCTGGCGATTTCGGATAAATAAAGGGACTAAGCCAAAAAGAAAATGAATGAATGAATAATATCTTAAATACTTTTTCTAGACTTCAAATAAACATCCAAATGGAAATGTCTCATAGATGCATTGCAGATGAGCAAGAACTAAACCTTCCAGATAAAAGCACACACATCAAATTCATTTATGAGTGCTGCCAGGTGTGATATTTTGGACAGTTGATATTGCACTTTATTTTATGCGACCAATCACATCCCATTATTTTTTAGCATTATTTCCCTACAATAACAGAACACATCAATCAAGGGCCTCAAGCAAAAGTTTTGGCTAATATTATCAAGAGCTTATAATGTTAACCTAATTTTTTAAGTACTTAATAATTAAAATGCAAAAAAGTGTTGAAATAAACAAATAAGTACAAATATTTTGTCATTTTAAAACATCAAACAAACAAGTAAATGAAAATTTGCATTAAAATAATTAAATCATTTTTTTTTTCTTTTCGGCTTAGTCCCTTTATTAATCTGGGGTCGCCACAGCGTAATGAACCGCCAACTTATCCAGCATATGTTTTACGCCGCAAATGCCATTCCAGCTGCAACCCATCACTGGGACACTCATCCACACTCACACTCATACACTATGGACAATTTAGCTTACCCAATTCACCTATAGCACATGTCTTTGGACTTGTGAGGGAAACCGGAACAGAAATGGCAACTGACACAGCCAGGGCTCGAACCAGCAACCTTCTTGCTGTGAGGCGATCGTGCCACCCACTGCGTCTCCATAATGCCCTAAATTATATTATATTTAAATATATTTATAAATATATATATTTTTTTATTTTAGTAGTACGAAGAGAAAAGTGTATTAATAGAACTTAAATAATTTTTAAATAAAACGCAAGAAACATGTTAGCAATCATATTAAAACAATGCACAATGTCCTAAAAACTTAATTCTAATGGTAATAGTGATCACTACATCTAGATCACTACATTACAACACACTTATCATGCCTGTAGCCAGGGGTTAAACTCTATTAAAACATGTTTACTATAGGCATAAAACATGTGTTCTAACTTTTCAGGCCTGTAGCCTGTCAAGACCCACCCCTTACTGACAAAGGTCCAGAATTTGTCCCATACATGAGCTCATTTGTCCTATTTTGACTGCTATGCCATCATAGTGAAAATAATCCATCGAAAAAAGCTTTAAGACCAAGCGGAATCCTCTGTCGGCTGTTGCTTCAATGGGACTTTAGCTAATCAGTTTTGGCCAATGCTAACAAATATCTTAATTTATAATCTGATGTAAGAGAAGTCTTCTTTTAGTGCTGTATTGTTTTTAAACAGACAAAAAAATGTACAGTTAACTTTGATTATAAATCTTGCACTTTATTCCTGAAATAAAAAATGAGCAAATAAAGGTGTTAATTAAGAGCCAAAAGCGGAGCATATTACATTCATTTTAATATTTTGGCTATTGTTGATATCCAGGAATTTTCAAATGTACTTTTTTTACCAAAAACGCTAGAAAAATTCTGAGAATTCATTATTATTATTATTATTATTATTATTATTATTATTATTATTATGTTTTAATTATAATTTTTTATTGAAATGGCCAAATTGTGATTAAAGACAGTTGAATGCTGGCCAGTTTGGTTTTTGTCTGATAAATGACAGTAGGCTACAGTTTTTTTACTTTAAAACTTTAACAGATTCCTATATTTTCCTAATGATATATGATGTAATAAATTTGTTTTCATTTTTCTTTATTGCAATTTTTTAGGAAATATTTTTAGTACATCAAAAAGTGTGGTTATGACATCTAACTAATCCAGAAAAAAAATTTAAGTACTGCTTAAAATGTCACTAAATGCAGTATTTAAATCTTATAGTTAAATAGAAACTGAGGCGTACAACTGCAAAAGGTCCACTTTTTGAGAAAAAAAGAACCACATTTTTCACCAGGCTGGCTACGGGCCTGCTTATGAATAGTACAGGCCGTAACAGGATTATTTATTTTACTGTAGTGTGTTGATGCACTAAAACACTTTGTACTTTAACTCATTTAACTCATGTTTCCGTACTAATAAACATGTGCTGCCATGGCACTTAGAACTGGTTTCTCTTTCCTTTGGGGCTTTAAATATTTCTGTAATAATTTAATAAGGGCAAGACATGCAGGTGCTGCTACAAAGTCTCATTAGCCAATGCTCTCAGGCAGAGACTGTTTTTGGATCAGTATAAATATCTCTGTTCTCCTACAGTACATTTTCTCTTCCATTGCGTACATTCACTGCCTGTCTGCTGCTCCTTGTAAAAGTCAATGGACAGAAAGAGAGAGAGAGTGTGTGTGTGTGTGTGTGTGTGTGTGTGTGTGTGTGTGTGTGTGTGTGTGTGTGTGTGTGTGTGTGTGTGTGTGTGTGTGTGTGTGTGTGTGTGTGTGTGTTTGTGTTTGTGTGTTTTTGTGTGTGTGTCACTGCATTAGGGCTTGTTGCCCAGACAGGGCCATTCAGGCGTTTCATAATAGATGTGTCTTTTTACTGCAAATATCTCTCTCAATTCAATTCAATAGTTGCTTTATTGGCATGACAAATGTATTGCCAAAGCATTTAGCATTTATAGACTACATAAAAAAGTAACATACATATATATAATTAATAAAAACATTATTATTCAATTACATATCATATTTATGGTGGCTTGAGAAATCATAACTTTCCGCCAAACTGTCAGACTAAAGGTTAAGCTCATTTAACTCAGACTACCAATCTGCCAATCACTGATGACCTTTTAACTTACTAGCCACACCCTAGCAATTACTTACGCCACCCTAGCAACTGTCCCATAGACTTCCATTGTTAAAAAAAAACTGCTATTGACTTTAAATTTAACATACTAACAACATACCACTTCATACTAACAATATACTGATCCATACCAAAAACATACTAATCATACTAACAACATGCAAATTCATACTATAAACATAATAGCAACATGCAAATTCTCTCTCTCTCTCTCTCTCTCTCTCTCTCTCACACACACACATTTCACATTTTTTCATATTTTAGGTGCTTTATTGGCATGACAATTAACTGTACGTTCATATTGCCAAAGCAGTGCAGCGTCGCTGCGTACAAACAAGACAAACAAAGTAGACAGTGCAAAAAGGGCAGTAGTGCAAACAAATATGAATATAAAATAAAATACAGAGAAAATAAAAATAGAAATAAAATTAAATAAGAAAATAAAAAAAATAGGTTAATAAAAATAAAAATAGATTAACAAAATAAAAAAAATAGATTAATAAAAATAAAAAATAGATTAATGGTAATATATTAAACAGGATAAAGGTAATGACAATAGTATCAAAAGTAAGTCCACAAGTAAAGAGTTCCAGTTGTTGTGTGTTGGAGACAGTGGAGCGGGTCATTGTTAGTTCCTCAGGCGGTGGCAGGAGTGCACAAACTGAGCTGCTAACACATAGCAGCACACACACTCCCCCAGTAAGATGGGCAGTTTCTCACTGTTCGGCAGGGACTCAAAGTTGTTGTGTATGTGTGTGAGTTTCTGGTAGAACTTTTCCCGGATCTCAGAGTATTTAGTGCACTCAGTCAGGAAGTGCAGCTCCGTCTCAATCAGCTGTTGGACAGTGTGGGCACAGCCGCTCCTCCACCGGCAGCCATGTTTGTCTGTGTCGGCCCGTCTCGATGGCCAACTGGTGACTCCGCTGACTCTGTATCTAGTCAGGGTGTTCCTCAGACCTTTATCTGTCACTGTGTGAAGATAGTCTGCCAGAGTATATTGCCTCTTCAGGGCCAGATAACACTGCATTTTGCTTTGCAGTTGTGTTTCTCTCTCTCTCTCTCTCTCTCTCTCTCTCTCTCTCTCTCTCTCTCTCTCTCTCTCTCTCTCTCTCTCTCTCTCTTTCTCTCTCTCTCTCTCTCTCTGGTTGCTTGGTGATTTGCAAAAATCTAATATTATAATTACCATATTTTATCTATAACCTACTGAAGAACAAAATAGTAGTTAATAGTAACATTGTTAATAATAAACATTAAAAAAACAACATGTAAATAAAAAGCCATCATATATTAAAGACACAGGAATAATGTCATTATGGCATCAGGTTAAACCTTCTGACACCTTTACGGCACTCACGTACATTAAAAACAAATACAGGTCACCTAGTAGCGTTCTCTAAAATTAAACGATAAATAGATATGGGCCTGTTGGTATGTGTGCGCTGTTGTGTGCAAGGTTTTATACTTATAACTAGGCCCACACGGAATCTGCATGCGCAGAATTCCGCAGATTTTGCGCAGTTTTCCGCAGATTTTAATTAATTCTGTTTATTTACTTGAGTAAATGTGTGTAAATCTGAATTTATTCAGTTTTTAAATTACACATATTTCACATTTTAAGGTTTTAGTTATGAGACTCCCAAAATAATTCAGCAGAAATCCGCAGATTTTTACCAAAATTCTCCGCAGAAATTGCAAAAAACGTCAGCAGATTCTGTCTGGCCAAATCGCCCAGCTCTAATATTTATATTAATGTACAACATAAACCTGATTTAGCGTCCACAAATCTGGATTGAAGCGTTTTCTTTTATAATTAATAAATAAATATGGCCACAGCCATATCACCCTGCAGCCCAGCACTGGTTACTCACTGAAGCTAAGCAGGGCTGAGCCTGGTCAGTACCTGGATAGGGGACCACATGGGAAAACTAGGTTGCTGTCGGAAGTGGTGTTAGAGAGGCCAGCAGGGGGCGCTCAACCTGTGGTCTGTGTGAGTCTTAATGCCCCCGTGAAAGTGAAGGGGACACTACACTGTCAGTGGGTGCCGTCTCTCTGTGGTCATAAAAAATCCTATGGCACTTCTCATAAACAGTAGGGGTGTAACCCTGGTGTCCTGGCTTAATTCCCTCTCGGCCCTTAAGATCATGGCCTCCCAATCATCCCCATACACCAAATTAGCTCTATCACTGTCTCTCCGCTCCACCTATAGCTGGTGTGTGGTGAGTGCACTGGAGTCGTTGTCCTGTGGCTGCCGTCGCATCATCCAAGTGGATGCTGCACACTGGTGGTGGTGTGGAGAGACCCCCCCCTCATGATTGTGAAGCGCTTTGGGTGTATGGCCATAAACAATAAATGCGCTATATAAATACCCATTACATTACATAATTGTACTGACATGTGGCTGTGGTGATGAATTACAGCGATTTTACCGTCTTTATTACAAACATGCGCTGTTTTAATTACGTTTTAAACTTGTGAAACTCATTCTTGATCAAATTTGATGATGATTGATCACAGAGAGCTGAACAGATCTTTTAATCCCAGTTGCTTTGCGCACGTCCTGTCTTGTTGATATGATTATATTCGTTACTACGAAGACATGTTAATACTCGGCTGTCAATCAATTCGATGGGCGGGGAAACCGCACTCCTATGTCACGTCGCAGTCGGCAATGGGAGGGATTTGGATCCTAATTTAACATCAGGAAATTAAATAAAAGAGACGTACTGTGTTTATATAACCCCAGTATGACTGTGGATACACTATACCTACACACAGTTCTTTCCAAACTGCTCACAAAAGATGATTTCCATCATAGGTGCTCTTTAATTATTTTATGTTCAGTTATGTCTACCCCCTCCCCCCATTACCTGTCAGCTTTTCTCTTTCTCAGATTCTTTATTAGCAAAAAAGGGTATTCCCAAAGTGGATTTGATATCTTAATCGGCACTTAAGATATCAATTCAACACACTGCTCTCTGCTTGGATGACTAAGATTTTGCTTCTTTTATTCTTGTGCAGCTTGTTGATGCATTCGCATTGTCACTGGATCAACTGGAGCAGCAAATTGTTCATGCTGCGCAGGAAAAAGACAGAGATCCACACAGATATCCAAACACATCCATGTTCATACAGTGAGTACACAACAAATTCAAAGTCATTATACAGTACTGCAATGAAATTAAACATTGCATATACATCTAGGGCAGTGTTTCTCAACCACGTTCCTGGAGGACCACAAGCTCTGCACATTTTCCTTGTCTCCCTAACCAAACTCACTTGATTCATATCATCAGCTCATTAGCAGAGGCTGAAAGACCTCCAATCTGTGTGACAGACAAAGGAGACATCTGAAACATGCAGTGTTAGTGGTCCTCCGGGAACACACTTGAGAAACACTGATCTAGGTAACTCTTTAGTTTAAAGGCAACTTATTGTGCCCCTTTTTATAAGATGTAACAGAAGTCTCTGATGTCTCTAGAGTGTGGGAAGTTTCAGCTCAAGACACAAATAATGTTTTATAACTCTTTGAAACTGCCGCTTTTAGGCTTTGATCCAAAATGTGCTGTTTTAGTGACTGTCACTTTAAATTTAAATGAGATTGTGCTCCCAGCCCTATTTTAAAAAGAGGGTGGAGATAAAAAAAAAATGCCTATGCATGTGTCTCACTCAGGGCTGTTTATACTAATGAGAGAGATCATCCCTCTGATGACATGTACAAAGGGAGAATGTCATTCAAAGTGTTTTTGCAGGCTGTTTTTATCAAGTGTGATTATAAATAAATTAATTAATAAATTTTTACTTTTAGAGGCTGGCTATATATACAGACTGTTGCAACACAACTGTGTTGAAACTCCTTATAAAAGTGATTTTATATGTTATATTATGTTATGTTATATGTTGCATTATGTTATGTTACCCTCGATTGTAAGGGCCAAAGGGGAAGGGGTAGGGGTAGGGGTACAAAAATAAAATTGGGATTGGGCCTAAATCTCTGGTGTCCCTAGAGTGTGTGTTTAAACACATAGTTAAAACACATGAAAGAAGTGTCTTATGACAACAGAGTCAGCCCACTGTATTCGTGGTGTGTTATTTTTTGCATAATATGAAAAAATGTCCTCTTTAAGTAACAAGTCACACCATTTACTACTAGCTTATTACCTGCCTATTATTAAGATATGAACTTTTTAGTAGCCGTTTAGTAGCTGATAAGATATATATTAAGATATTTAACTGTTTAAGATCTTATTCTACATCCTTAATCCTACCCAATACCTAAACCCAACTACTACCTCACTAATAATAAGCAGCTAATTAGTAGTTTATTGGGCTTAAAGTCTTGGTTAATGCTTTTTTGATAGCATGATTTATACATTAAATTAAAGTGTAATATATTACATTGATATACTTACAATTCCACACAAAAAACTCTTACAGTGTCCTATAGAGGGCGCCAGTGTCTAGTCAGTCCTTTCTTCCATTAAAGGGGACCTATTATGCACCTTTTAACAAGATGTGAAATAAATCTCTGGTGTCCCTAGAGTGTGTATGTAAAGTTTCAGCTCAAAAACACCACATAAATTTTTTTTATAACTCTTTGAAAAGGCCCCTTTTGGGCTTTGAGCCAAATTGGGCAGTTTTGGTGACTGTCGCTTTAAATTCAAATGAAGTCGTGCTCCCAGCCTTCTTTTTTCTAAATTATCTTCATCAGATGGTGCTGCTAAAACTAATGTCACCAACATCACCAACATCCCTATTAGGTGGGGCTTTTCCCCTCATTTAAACGCCTTATAAAAGTGATTTTTGCAAAATAATTCCCATTTAAATCACATGAAAGAAGTGTCTTATGACAACAAAGTCAGCCCAGTACGCATGTGGTGTGTTTTGCTTTCTGTAGGATAGAAGAAGAGACGAGCGCTGTGTGTCTGCAGTATCCTGAGGTTGATGGTGCTTGTGCAAGCAGCGGTGTGAGTGTGTTGGACAAACTGATACACACACACCCCATCTGGCTTCTGCTTTCCATCGACCAGCAAGAGGCCACTGGCGTCCTTCTGCAGCAGCCAGCTGGGGTAAAAGATGTTAGAGGAAATGCTAAAACACCAGGCAGATTTAAAAAAAAAAAAGGGAAATTCACCATCATGCTGTTACGAACACATCTTAGTTTTATGTGAAAAACACATTAGGAGATGTCAAGCTGGTTGTTTTACATACAGTGCTCCCTCATAGAGTACACCCTCTTTTGAAAATGAACGTTTTATAGCCAATATTTTTTGGTGCATTTAAACAGAACATTTGTATTAAACAGTTATATTCATATTATATTTAATATTTTCCCATATTTACATATGTACATATTTTTGGACTATGATTTTAATTTAATCTCTTTTTTTTCTTAGATTAGTTCTTGTTTTGGCTTTGATTCTGACTAATCTAATGTATATGCACAAATATATTATTGTAAAGCATCCATTAGAAAATATTAATTTAAAAGAGAGATCTGTGAGAGGTGAACTCATTTATGCTGAGCACTGTAAAATGGTGGTTTATGCAGCTGCTTTTTGTCTTATTTTCCAGTGCAAATATTCAAATATAGATTTTTTTATTTGTTTATATATATATATATATATATATATATATATATATATGTCTCTCGAATATGATTGACTGATAGCAGTGCAATATTCTGCAATATCAGAACTCGCACAGCCTCCTCACTCTTATGTATTACTCCACCCACATTGAGTGACAGCAAATCAATAAAGTCACTACAGTTTGAAAAATATTGCTGGTGTTGGACAACATAATGTACTTTTGAGGCTTTTTAGGGCAAGAATGTAGTTGTTTATATTGTAACTATGCAGTTTATTTATAAAGATAGTGCCTATTTTAAATTTCGGAGATACACCGCGTCGGCATCCATCAGCCTTTCATACTGAGCAGAGCAAAGACTGCTACTACTAATCGTGTGATATTGCTCATATATCTATATTGAAGTCAGTTGAAGTCAGAGTTATTAACAATAATAATTATTATTATTATTTATAATATTTCCCAAATGATGTTTAACAGAGCAAGGAACTTTTTACAGTATGTCTGATAATATTTTTTTTTCTGGAGAAAGTCCTATTTGTTTTATTTCGGCTAGAATAAAATCAGTTTTAAATTTTTTAAAAAACATTTTAAGGTCAATATTATTAGCCCCTTTAACCTACATTGTTGTTCGATAGTTATTATACAATAACTTGCCTAATTACCCTAACCTGCCTACTTAACCTAATTAACCTAGTTAAGCCTTTAAATGTCACTTTAAGCTGTATAGAAGTTTCTTGAAAATATCTAGTCAAATATTATTTACTGTCATCATGGCAAAAATAAAATAAATCAGATATTGGAAATGAGTTACTAAAACTATTATGTTTAGAAATGTGTGAAAAAATCTCTCTGTTAAACAGAAATTGGGGAAAAATAAACAGGGGGGCTAACAATTCAGGGGTATAATAATTCTGACTTCAACTGTATATAATAAGCACAGATCTATATGTATGTTTTGTGTTTTGTTATTGCTTTGGCAACATTGTGCTTTATTTTACTGTAATGCCAATACATCTTAAAGGTAAAATCTTTAAGAGACACTCCACCCAAAATGTAACATTTAGTCACTATTTACTCTCAAAATACTTCCAAAGCCTTTATGAGTTTCTTTGCTCTGTTTAAAAACAAATGAAGATATACGCAATGAAAACCTGATTTCCCAATTTGCCTTTAATTAATCAGTGAAATTAAATCAAGAAGTAACACAAAGTTCTTTCCTCATTTTCAGGTGTTTTTGGTGTGGAAGTCATCTGTCCTGCAAAAGAAGGTGTTGTCTTTTCAGATGAGCAATGCATCAGACTCTTCTGTGATTCACATCCCTGTAAAGGAGAGCCAGTACAGTATGTTGGGTCTATGATATCACACTAAAACATAACTGATGTTAACACTTTGTGACATCTAATTATGTCTTCCTCCTTACACTATCTGTTCACTAACGTCAGCCGTAAATAATATGTGAGGGTTTCTTCTTTCATTTATGATCTTAAATAGTGGATTTATCTGTTTATGGTTTGTTGACACTGAGAGGATTGTAGCGTTCAGTTGCCAACGACTAAGAGGTCAAAGATTGCTCAGTAATGACTTCACACACGTGCACTCTGTATCAGTATTGTATTGTATTTATGTATCTGTTTATAAATCTCTGTTTTGTGTCAGAATGTAGGATTTCTCGTCTTGTTTCAGACGTAATCTGTTATAATGTAGTGCATGTTTGCTACTGGCTCGCTTCAGAACAAAGGCACCATATTTGTAGCTAAATGTGACAATAGTAACCTGGCTGCATTTCAGGCATTTACAGCAGTGCGGCTCTAAGAAATTCTCCATGTGAAATTGAAGACACACCCTGGTGCTTTTGGCCTGGATGAAACCCAGCTGTGAATATCCTCTGTGTTTTGGAACTGGATGTGGTCTGATAGGCACCAACAGCTTTTGAGCATTTTAGCTGCCAAGTTCAGTGCAGAAATTTCCCTCAAATTTCTAGCAAATTCCCCATAGAACACAACAGATTATTATATTATATTATATTATATTATATTATATTATATTATATTATATTATATTATATTATATTATATTATATTATATTATATTATATTATATTATATTATATTATATTATATTATATTATATTAT
>CAIGQZ010000461.1:10390436-10428207 GCA_903798205.1 Danio tinwini | reverse complement strand
AAAAACACATAAAGAGTCCAGAAAGAAGTGCTGTTTTAAAACGTGATTGTGCTATTGCTACACTTGCACATCCCTGACACTAGAAACATGCTTTGTTGTTTTGAATGGGAGTGTTGCTTATCTGTACAGAGCTGTTGTTATATTTCCTTAGGCTGCTGTGGAAAATGCAGGTTAAAAGGTTGTTGATAGTGTGACAGAAATAGGCAACTTTTCTTCTTAGTTTATCGCAAGTATACAGTTTATGTCGTGGCTATTGTTTTAAATGTCTGTTTTCAGTTCTGTTAATAACAAGTCCTTTGGACAAGGATGCTGCATATCTTTCTGTTGATGTAGTTAGTGAGGTATGTGTGTGTATTTACTTAAACATTTTATGAGACTTATTTGGACCCAAATTTAAGTTTAGGGGTAGGTGTGGGATAGGGGGATAGAATATACAGTTGGTACAGTATAAAAATCATTATGTCTATGGTGTGCTTGTTTTTTGGTTTACGAGGACACAAAGTTGTATGCCTTGTGCTCTTGTGGATCAAAACGCTTAAAAATTATACATGGCATTAAAAATTTGACACAGGTTTCCTGTCAGGGATTGGTTTAAAGGTAGAGCTAGGATAAATCCATATAATAAGTGTTATTTTACAGTATAAAATCTATGGACTGTCCTATATATACAATTGTATATCTCTCGTATAAACCAATATACCTTGTAAATAGATACACCTGACAAAAGTCTTGTAGTTGATCCCAGTTGTAAGAGCAATAAATAATAACTTGACTTCTAGTTGATCATTTGGAAAAGTGACAGAAGGTAGATTTGGAACCCGCATGGACCCAAGATTCTCATAGAAATCAGTCAAGTTTGGTGAAGGAAAAATCATGGTTTGGGGTTACATTCGGTATGGTGGAGTGCAAGAGATCTGCAGAGTGGATAGTAATATCCTTCTAATACTTCAGCCTCCACATCAAAGTTCCTGAAGCAAAGAAGGTCAAGGTTTTGAGGTTTTCAAGGTTTGTCAGACTTGCATATTATTGAGCATGTCTGGGGTAAAATGAAAGAGGAGGCATTGAAGATGAATCCAAAGAATCTTGATGAACTCTGGGAGTCCTGCAAGAACGCTTTCTTTGCCATTCCAGATGACTTTATTAATAAGTTATTTGAGTCATTGCAGAGATGTATGGATGCAGTCCTCCAAGCTCATGGGAGTCATACACAATATACACAATATAAATTCTTTATCCACTGCACCATGACGTTATATTCTATACTGTACATTATTTCGTAAGGCTTATCTTATATCAGGCATAATCATATTTTATTTTGGTAAAATAAGCTAAATCTAGAGCCCTTTGCCTTACATATAAGCCACTTCTGATACCAAATGATCAACTAGAAGTCAAGGTATTATTTGTTGTTCCTAAAACTTGGATAGGCGACAAGACTTTTGTCAGGTAGTGTATGGGGTTGACATGTTTTTAAGTTTTTAATTCATGTGGTTGTCTAGCTGAGTGTTGCTATTATGTGATTGTGGTATGGTTGTATGTACAGTTGAAGTCAGAATTATTAGCCCCCCTGAATTATTATTTCATTAATTATTATTATTATTATTATTATTATTATAAAACTTGGATAGGCGACAAGACAGGTAGTGTATTTACAATGTGTTTTTCTTTTTGTTTGTTTTTGTGTGTGTTTTTTAGTACTACCTACACTGAAAAAAAATATATTTATTGGATTTACTTTATTTTTTTAAGGGCAGTGGTTGCAAACTATTTATATGGGGTTAATTAAAACAAAAAAAAATCAAGTTTAGTAATGGTCAACTTAATTTGTTTGTTTAAATACAGCCCATATAAATTGTTTGCAATCATTTACCTTTAAAAAATGGTAAAACCAATTAATCATTAGCTTATAAGAGGTTATGATTTGTAGTGAAATGTTATGATCAGGCATCCTTAAAAATACATTGAATTCTTAAAATATATTTTCAACTAACAAGAGCTTGTGAGCAAAGAAGTACAAGCATCAATGCAGCTATCTAAAATGCCTTTCATGTTGACCTCCAGCAGTCGCATGAAAATTTTTATGAAAATACTCTGAGAGAGTACAGTGTAACTTCAAGGCCAACCAGATGATATTAGTCCTTCCAAACTAATGGAAAAAGGAACACAATTCATACTGCGGTGCAATCATTTTGACAGAAGATTACATTAAGTGATTTTCTCATTTTAAGTTTAACATAACCTTTTGTTTCTTTGTTTTATTGCTAGGATACTGAAATTAAATGATTCAATTAAATGTTGTAAATGAATCCGACTTTTAAAATGTAAATACTGTCACTTGACAGAACAATGCACAAGATATCTGCAAGAAAATCAAGGTAAAGGCAGGAGCAGCTTGACTAATTTATTCAGCATTGAACTCCTTTCTGTTATAAATGGAATTGTTTTTGTTTTTAATGTAATACGTTGATTATAAAATGTTAAAAATGATACTGCATTATTTAATATGATTTAAAGCAACATTTTCTAGTTATTTGAAAAATATCACCAAATAAATTAGTAAATTACCCATAACAAGTTTAATATATCCGGTTGGTATATACATTTGAAGTCAGAATTATTATAATAATATCTGATTTATTTCATCTTTGCCATGATGACAGTACAGAATATTTTACTAGATATTTTTCAAGACACTTCTATACAGCTTAAAGTGACATTTAAAGGCTTAACTAGGCAATTAAGTTAACTAGGCAGGTTAGGGTAATTAGGCAAGTTATTGTGTAACGATGGTTTGTTCTGTAGACTATCGGGAAAAAATTAGCTTAAAGGGGCTAATAATTTTGACCTTTAAATTGTTCTTAAAAAAAAAAAAAAAAACTTTTATTCTAGCCCAAATAAAACAAATAAGATTTTCTCCAGAAGAAAAAATATTATCAGCCATACTATGAAAATTTCCTTGCTCCGTTAAACGTCATTTGGTAAATATTTAAAAAAAGAAAAAAAAATCAAAGGGGGCTAATAATTCTGACTTGAACTGTATATTCAGCCCACAGCTCTTATTCAAGTTTGCTTTTTGGCCCTTGATAGGAAAAAGTTTGGGCACCCCTAATATAAAGGATGTAAAAGACTGTTTTAAAGATCTTCGTTTGAAACTTCGCCCTGTGCATAAAATTTTAGGACTGTGTAAATACTTTATTTTAATTATACCAAAAGTAATGCCAGCATATTTAACCTAAGGCAAGTAAGAAAGTGTTTAAAGGATAAATCCCTTTGGTTCAGATCCTCATAACTGGAGCTCTTACGTTTGTGCAATTTATTTGTGCAAATTGTTGCTCTCGTACATTAGCTTAAAGACAACCTAATGCTTTCATCGTTAATTATTAATGATTTCTAAAGGCAAGATTTTCTTTGTTTGTTAACTGTATAGAAAAGTCATCACGTCGGTTGAAGTTGCGAATTAGTTAACATAAATAATGGTATACGACGACAAGATATAACTTCAGCAGTAGTAAGACATTTTATAGATTTTGGACGTGACGTTAAACAATTCGAATGTACAGGAATTGAAGAAGTATTTGAGTCACATAGAGGAGGTAATCTGAATAAAAGATTATTACAAAGAGAAGCGTTCTGGATTCATAAATTACAATCACTTACACCAAGAGGAATGAATGAGGAATTGGACCTTTCTGTGTTTCTTTAATGGTTTATTGTTTAGCTATAATATTATGAATTATAGATTTTGAGCATGTAATGATACAAATAATGTGATAAAAATGTATTTGTAATGTTTTGGACTGTCAATGGAATTTCATTGCATTTATTTAGGCAAGAATAAGTGAATGATGATGATTGATGTGTTATTTTCTTGTGAAATAACATTTTTAAGGGTGAAGGTAAATATTTCTAGTGTGGTTAATTATTCATTCATTTTCTTTTCGGCTTAGTCCTTTTATTAATCAGGGGTCGCCACATCGGAATGAACCGCCACCTTATCCAGCATATGTTTTACGCAGCGGATGCCCTTCCAGCGGCAACCCATCACTGGCAAACATCCACACAGACAATTTAGCCTACCCAGTTCACCTATACCACCACATGTTTTTAGACTTGTGGGCAAAACCGGAGCACCCGGAGGAAACCCACGCGAACACGGGGAGAACATTCTCCACACAGAAACGCCAACTGACCCAGCCTAGGCTTGAACCAGCGACCTTCTTGCTGTGAGGCGAATGTGCTACCTACTGCACCGCCGTGCAACCCGTGGTTAATTATAGTATATTGAATTAAATATGAGATTGTTTTTAACTATTGAGTGGCCGTCTAACCAATGACATAATGTGATTGACTGTGGGATAAAAGGGTGGAGTGAGAGGATTGTGTCACACACTGAGGAAGGCATTGTGCTGAAACGTCTGTGTGTTGTATCACCGAAGAATGTGAAATAAAAACTATACAAAGTAACTATTTAATGAGTGTGAATCATGACCTTCTGAATAATATTATTGGCAAGATAAACGCACCAAAAAAAGTTTCAACACCGCGAGCGCGCAGTGAAAACTTTATCATAAACATTACTCACTGCAGTAAATATTGCAATATGAATACAGTTTCAGAAGTCTAACAATACACAGAAATTGAATCATTAAATGCAAAAACAAAAATGCTTTTCTTACTATTTATTTTGTCTCAATTCCAGTCCAATTATCAAAATAAATAAATTCTTAGACCAAGTACAAATATTGTTTAGTTTTCACTGTCAGCCCTGCTGAAAAAAACAGCATATGCTGGTAAGGTATGTTTTGATGCTGGTATGCTGGTTTCAATGCTGGTCTTGCTGGTTTCATTGCTGGTTTTGCTGGTCTTGATGCTGGTCTTACTGGTTTTAATGCTGGTCTTGCTGGTCTTAATGCTGGTCCTGCTGGTCTCAATGCTGGTCAGCCTAGAGACTAGCACTGAAACCAGCAAGACCAGCATCGAGACCAGCAAAACCAGCAATGAAACCAGCAAGACCAGCATACCAGCATCAAAACATACCTTACCAGCATATGCTGTTTTTTTCAGTAGGAAGAAGAAATAAATAAAAAAATTAAAAAAGAGTTTTCTTGCTTGTTTTAAGGAAATGATCTGCCCTTGGGGTAAGTGAAATAATCACTTTTGTCAGGTAGTGTATAATGCTATGTTGCATTTTTCCCTGTACTCAACAAAAAAAAACTCACAAATGTTTTGAAACAAGTGAAAAGTAAATGATGACAAAATGTTAGTTTTTTTTTAGCGAACTATCACTTTAAATGAGTCTTTTGTGTTTTATTTTTTCTCTTAGATCCAGTGTTGGAGAAGGCCATGCACAAGTGTGTGTTGAAACCACTGTACAGCGGTTTACACTCAGCGCTGCACGAGTTCCAGGTGGGTGATGGAGTCTGGCAGACGCTGCTGGAGAATCTGGCCATTGCCAAAACCAAACAACCCAATGTGCTGGGAGTGAACAGAGCACAAACACCAGACACACACGCCATCCAGCGCATCCGCAGAAAACTCCGAGCCATGTGCAGCATGTACTCGCCGGAGAGGAAGATCATGGTGCTGCTCAAAGTCTGCAAACTCATCTACAGCATTATGCAAGAGCATGAAGGTGTGTGTGTGTGTGTGTGTGTGTGTGTGTGTGTGTGTGTGTGTGTGTGTGTGTGTGTGTGTGTATTGGTTGATGCATTTGCAGCTTAACCCTAAAGTGTTCAACGTTTTTTCCCTTAATCTGAGCGGACTTGATTCGACAAATTTAAAGGGATAGTGTACCCAAAAAGGAACTTTTTCAAACCTTTATAAGTTTCATTCTTCTGTTGAACGCAAAAGAAGATCTACTGAAGAAACTGAAAAACGGTAACCATTGACTTCCATAGTAGAAAAAAACAAATACTATGGAAGTCAATGGTTACAGGTTTACAACTTTTTTTTTTTAAATGGGATCACACTTGAGATCTTTGTGACCAAAATTGTCCACATGGGTTAATTAAAGGGACAGTTCACCCGAAAATGAAAAGGTAATCATAATTTACTTACGCTTGTGGGGTTTCAAAGCTTTATGAGTTTCTGTCTTCTCTTGAACAGAAAAGACGATATTTTGAAGAAAGGTGAAAACCTGTAACTATCGACTTCCATAGTAGGATAAATAAATACTATGGAAGTCAATAGTTACAGATTTACAACATTTTTCAAAATATCTTCTTTTGTGTTTAACAGAAGAAAGAATCTCATAAACGTTTGAAACAAGTAAAGGGTGAGTAAATGATAACTGAATTTTAATGTTTGGATGAACTGTCTCTTTAAGTGATCCAAAAAATCCTTAATTTGTGTTCATTGTGCCCCATAATGGCCACCCATAGGAAATGAATGGGAAATAGCAAAATTCTAAGCAGCCTTTTTTATTTAAATAAACATCCAACACAATGCAGATCAAGCATACACCAAAATTAAGGTCTGAGCATATACAACATGCTCAATGTGATAAACACACACATACACACAACTCTATAGTGCAATTCCTGGAGGGCCGCAGCTCTGCATAGTTTTCAACTACCTCCAACTCCTACCTGCTTAATAGTCTCTAGTTGTCTTAAATACCTTGATTAGTTGGATCTGCTGTATTTGATTAGGGTTGGAGCAGTGCTGCGGCTTTCAAGGAATCGAGTTTAAGACTTATGTCATAGTGTTTTAAATAGTTTCTTATATCTGAGTGGTTCAACGCTTGCCTACTTTAAAAAAGTTTGCAACTTAAGGCAACAAAATAGAGGACTTGATTCAACAAAGTTAAGTCTACCATAATTCGAAACCATAAGAAATTAATGGCGAAATATTAAAAGCATTAAATATATAAATGGAAAAAAACATAAAAAAATCTGAATAAAATACATAACTTGATTAAATTTATTTGATCAAAGACAGTGATATGACATTTGTTTTAAAAAAACAGGATCACACTTGAGACATTCATGCCTAAAAGTGTCCACATGGCTTAATTAAAGGGATAGTTCCCCCAAAAATGAAAGTTTAATCATTATTTACTCACACTTGTGTGGTTTCAAAACCTTTATGACTTTCTTTCTTCTCTTGAACACAAAAAAAAGATATTTTGAAGAAAGGTGAAAACCTGTAACCACCGACTTCCATAGCAGATAAAACAAATACTATGAAAGTCATTGGTTACAGGTTTCCAACATTTTTCAAAATATCTCATTTTGTGCTCAACAGCAGAAAGAAACTCTTATAGGTTTGAAACAAGTAAAAGGTGAGTAAAGATGACAGAAATGTCATTTTTGGGTGAACTATCCCTTTAAGAGCTGCGTTGTGAAGTATGCTTGAGGGTTAATCAAGTGGAAGGTGCTTGCTGGAATGGCTTGTGTAAAGGTCACTAATAGATATTTCCTCTGTGTGCGGCAGTGCGGATGTTTGGAGCGGATGATTTCCTGCCCATGTTGACGTATGTTTTGGTCCAGTGTGACATGCCTCAGTTGGACATCGAGATCCTGTATATGATGGAGCTGATAGATCCGCCTTTACTTCATGGAGAAGGTGAGCTATTTGTTTTAGATTAGTTGATAAACCAAAAGGGCGGCACAGTGGCTCAGTGGTTAGCACTATTGCCTCACAGCAAGAAATGTCGCTGGTTCAAGTCCCAGCTGGGCCAGTTGACAAGTTTGCATGTTCTCCCCGTGTTCATGTAGGTCTCCTCCAGTTTCCCCCACAAGTCCAAAGACATGCGCTATAGGTGAATTGGGTAAGCTAAATTGGCTGTAGTGTATAATTGTGTGTGGGTGTGTGTGTGAATGCAAGAGTGTATGGGTGTTTCCCAATGCTAGGTTGTGGCTGGAAGGGCATCCACTGCATAAAACATTATATGCCGGAATAGTTGGCGGTTCATTCCGCTGTGGCAACCACTGATAAATAAGGGACTAAGCCAAAGGAAAATAAATGAATGAATGATAAACCAAACCAAAGCATTGCTGGTTTCTCCTGCCAAACATTTATGTCAATTCTTCTCTTTGGCTCCTTGGTAAATGAATAAATCAGAACGCATTGTATTAAAGTAAATACTTGTGCAAACAGTAGGAGATTCCAAACAGAGCAGCTTTTTCCATTTGTGAAGGACTTCCTAAGTTATGTTCCCCATAGAGTAATTTCCTCCAGGGTGTGAGTCTCCTGTTCTCAGTGCAGCAGTCATTCATGGAAAAGATGTATTGTGCTGTATGAGTACAGTCAGATCTCTCACCTGATGACCTAATGGGACAGACAGCACGTTCTGTCCTTGGTATAGAGACAGTTCCTGCTTGTATCAGTTTCAAAATCTACCAAATCAAATCTCCTTTTAGCCAGGTCTTAAATAATTCATGTTTTTTCTTTTCCCTCTGGTCAGATCTGTTTTAAAATATACTTCTCTAGCATTTTAGGATACACCAGTAGTCCAGTAGTGGTGGTTTTAGTTTAAAGGGCAAACCACTCGATACGGATGCCCTTCCAATTGCAACCCAGTACAGGCCAATATACCGCCCAATATCATTATTAATATGCAATTATTATTCTAAATAAATAACAAAAATCAATCCTAAATGTAACTGGAAAACAATGTAAAGAAAGACACAACTGGAGTGATATGCTAAGATCACTTAAGAAATCTTTTGCATGACTATTAATTATGACAATTCAGTAGAATACAAAAAACATGTTTTATGGAATTACCTGTTGTCTTTGACTCGACTCATGGCCAAGAAAGTCTTACCTCCCTGACTCATTATCTCTCCTTTCTGCTTCATAGCCATACTTAGTCAAAATAAGATCATCATCATATAAACTTTAGGTTTGTCGACTTGCAAAACTCGCTGCGTGCCGACACCTCTGCATAAAAGTTACTCCGGTTTCACAGCGCATAGACGCACGTATTTTAATCGGTGTGACTAAACAACCGGCATTCACACCAGGAGCAGAGCAGCACGTGAGGCGCGCGGGAATCGTTTCTGTGTGCATTTGTCAGTTTGATTTTACCAGCGTCGTGCAAAAGACGCTAAGTGTGAATGGCCCCTAACGTCTTCATTCTAGAATTAACACTTTAAATTAATATACTTGCATAAAGTAAAGTATGGTATCTTAAAGCTTTTACTGGGGCTCGTTTTTTTTCTCTCCCAATCACCGTACTCCCTCTGAGGCCCACCAGCAAGATGCCACCCTAGGCGATTGATCGCCCATATTGCCCATGCCTAAATCCGCCACTGCCAGTAGTAGATTCATAATGTGTCAACTCTGTTATTGTGATATCTCACTGAATTTAAACAATAATATGATCAAAATTAGCATGTTAGCATCTTGAGCTAAAGCACAAAATGGGAGGGTGTCAACTCTGCTATTGCCAACGTTGTTAATGGTTTAAAAAAGTTACGTTTAAAAGTCCAGTGAAATTAAAATAAACTTTTTTAGATGTCAGCGCCAGCATGTTAGATTTAAGGATATCTATAAGCAAATGGGCTCCAAAGCAGTGACAAAATTTGCATTTAGAAAATATAAACATGATATAATCATTCAAAGCTTGCCAGTTTGTCACTTCCGCCTAAATTGATCAACGGGTTTTTTTTGTACATCACCTCATACTTCAGTTTCTCATTAAATCTTTCTGACCAATCAAATGCTCTCTAGTCTCTGACATGCCCCGCCTTCTTCAAATTGCTTCTTATTTGCTTTTCGATTGTTGCACTTGAGCTCAACTACTCTTACTTGCAAAGCTGAGATAAAAACAAAATACTATTGGCTGTTTTTTGAAAAGGGGAGGAGTTTATATAAGCCCCGCCCTGTCATCAATTGAGATTGTCAAACATCAAATAAAAATGCACATTTCAAAGCACTTCATGGGAACTTTAGACAATATTTTAAGCAACAATTAGTAAGAGAGTTAGAGTGTCTCTATCACGTTTAAGCATTTTGCTATATTTTACATTAATAATGGACTTTATTGTTTATTGTAAACAATACATCTGTTGTATGTCATTCCGCCTATGTGCATCTTTTTTTATTATTGTTACACTAGTCTGAAAAAACCCAGTAATTTTCTGCTATTTTATCACCCTCAGTGTGAAACGACTTTTAAAAACCACTTCAGTATTTTTGAAGTTTACTAATATTATTTATAACTGTTATTTATTTATAACTAGACATTTAGCACTGCACTCCTATTTAACAAACTTATTTTTTTATATGGCTCTGCAACCTTCATTGTGATTTTGAATTATGTAAGAATAATAATTGTATTTTGTTTTACCTCACGTGCAGGAGGTTATTACCTCACCAGTGCGTATGGAGCGATGTCACTGATTAAGAACTTCCAGGAAGAGCAGGCCGCTCGAATACTCAGTTCAGCAACACGCGACACACTCCACCAGTGGCACCAGCGACGCACACTACAGAGAAACCTGCCCTCGGTGGACGACTTCCAGGTAAAAAACTATTTTTGGACATGAAGAAATTTCTTCAACACAGGCTTATTGTGGATACCCAGGTATACATTTCTGGAGACCGCGAAATATGTACCCAGAGGTACGTCTGGCTGCATTTCGTCTGTAAAATGAACACTATGAGGTGGTATGATGCCGCCAACAGCTTCTGTTCCTTTTTTGCACTACCGCTGACTGCTTGCCTTCATATGGACGGCTTTTCTGGTGTTACCAGTTTGCCCAGTAGCTCGCCACGTACGCAGATGGACTTGGGATGCAGAGCAGAACGGGAACAGTTCCAGAAATCAGGTTAAAACAAAAGCAAAAAAAAAACAAAAACAAATAAATAACAGGCTGAAACCGTGGTAAAATCTGAAAACATGGTAAAATCACTCGACTGTGATGGTTTTTCTTTTCTTGATTGCTTTTGAAAACACTGTCGGTTGGGTTTAGGGCAGGGGGTGGGTGGGTCAGTCGGT
Source organism: Danio tinwini (assembly GCA_903798205.1). Lineage (NCBI taxonomy): Eukaryota > Metazoa > Chordata > Actinopteri > Cypriniformes > Danionidae > Danio > Danio tinwini. The sequence goes on along the minus strand of CAIGQZ010000461.1, from coordinate 10,417,259 downwards.
CAGTGTGATCAGCTGAAATTAATATTGCAGCCCCTTGTGCATTTACTCAAGACGAGGATGTGCAAATGGCACGTATGTGAGAAATTTGACATCATCAAAAATGTACACACGACCTCTGGTAGATTTGCAAATAACAAAAAACTGCAAGCAGACGTAGCTCTGGGTAGATATTTCAGCGTCTCCAGAAATGTAGACCTGTGTAGATATCCACAATGAGCCTGGGTTGAATTTGTTCGTTGGTAATAAACCTGCTATAATGTCTGTTTGTGTGAAGAACTACATGCGCGTGGCTCTGCAGAAATCCGACAGCGGCTGCACGGCTAAAACCCTTCAGGTTCGTCCTTATGCAACAACAGAAGAAGTGTGTCGTCTCTGCGCACTGAAATTCCGCGTGTCGGACCCTGAAAACTACGGCCTGTTTCTCTTGACAGACGACAGCAGTCAGCAGTTGGCTGCAGACACACACCCGCAGTGGATTAAAGCAGAGTTACACAGTCGACCAAACCGACAGCCCTTTCACTTCGTCTACAGGATGAAACCCAACACGAACACTTCCACCTCTGTATCTTGAAAGCCAGACCCTGCCTGAAAACTCAATAGCAGGAAGGTGTTTGATTTAAGGAATGTGTTTAAAGATGAAAGATGTACTGTTTATGAACACACTGGCTTGGTAATAAGTTTATAATTGGGTGTTTTCCATGAATAGGGTACATTTGGGTTGTTTTATAAAAACAGTATTACAGAATGGGTTGCATATTTCTGTTAAATCGGTTACAATGTATGGAAATCAAGTACTTCAGCAATAATGCAGTATAAGCCAGCTGGAAAACAGTGGATTCAGGCTTTAAAGTTTCTCGTCTTAATCTTGTCTGGATCAGGTGATCTTCAGGAAAGTGGGTACAGAATGACATCTTGGCATCGGACAGTTTACCAGAAATGACTACGATAGGTTATTTTAAAAAAGCACACACACACATATCTATTTTGGGACTAAATGTTGGTTCATTCATTTATTCGCATGCCACTTCATAATTATAGTGGCCGGTTTTCATAACTATAGTGGCCCGCGGTTCGCCAACTGAATAGCCCTGATTTAGATTATTTCATTCACCTATACCACTTGTCTTTGGATTGTGGGGGAAACCAGAGCACCCAGAGGAAACCCATGCGAACACAGGATTTCCACACAGCATTTTGTCCACACAGAAATGCCAAGTGGTCCAGCCGGGACTCAAACCAGCGGGCTTCTTGCTGTGAGGCGACGGTGCCAAACACTGAGCTGCCGTGCCGCCCCAAATGTTGGCTGTATTTGGCAAAAATTAAACAAATAATTGTTGGTCTTATAATTCCTCTATTAACCATAGTGAGGTTGAGCAGTCAAAGCAATCATTTGTGTAAAAAATAAATAAAAAATAAAATTAAATTAAAGCATTTTTTCTTCCCAAATGGTCCAAACCATGTACAATTTTCAAGTAGAAATTATTTACTAGTTAAAAGAAACATTGGTAGCTACAAGCTTTCATGCAAAATGTATGTGAATATTATGCTGTTTGTTTCATTTAAAAAATAAATATATATATATATAATATTGAAATATGGGCGGCACAGTGTCTCAGTGGTTAGCACTGTCGCCTCACAGCAAGAAGGTCGATGGCTTCTTCTGTGTGCTCCGGTTTCCCCCACAGTCCAAAGACATGCGCTATAAGTTAATTGGATAAATAAAAATTGACCAGTGTGTGTGTGTTTGTGTGTGTGTGTGCGGGCGTGCGTGCGTGCGTAAAACATATGACCTAATAGTTGGCAGTTCATTCCACTGTGGCAACTCCTGATAAATAAGGGACTAAGCAGAAAGAAAATGGATGAATGAATGAAATATTTATTTACTAAACTGCAGTATCTTGGCATTTTTGGTAACAAAAATATAACAATACAAACGTTTAAAAGATTTAGAGGGCTCTGTGCCGCATTTTCAAAGTGCACCACATTCATGGAAAGTCCCAATTATAATATGTGCATATTCAAATATAATATATGCATATTAAATATGTAAAATATTGTTACATCACATTAAAAAATGTTTATTAAATCTTTTAGGCATCAGATATAAAGCATTTTTGGACATTTATTGTCAGTGGGGATGCTCCGATCAGGATTTGTGCAGCCGATACTGAGTACCGATTATTTGTCATGGTGATCGGCTGATACCGAGTACCAATTCTGATCTCACCATTTAACTCCTCACGTATTGTGGCTGCTGTAGGCTGTGCATAATATACAGGAGCGTGAGTGTGTGCTTAACTCATAAACACCTGCGATCGGTTCATGAGATCGGCCAGATTAGCGAGTACTGATCGAGTCATTAAATGTAATTATCGGCCAATGCCGATCTTCGGCCGATGGATCAGAGCATCCCTAATTGTCAGGAATGTGGGGTTAAACCTGTGCATTCAGTATGAATGGAAGGGACTTTTTCCCACTGGGTTGCGGCTGGAAGGGCACCCGCTGTGTTAAACATATGCTGGAATAGTTGGCAGTTTATTCCGTTGTGGCGACCTCTGATAAATCAGAGACTAAGCCGATGGAAAATGAAATAATGATTGGAAGGGGCTTTTGCACTAGAGGAACTTGTTTGAAGTTGCAGCCAAACGTAGCCCTAGGCACATATTTCACAGTTCTCAAAAAATGTAGCCCTGGGTACATATTCCCAATAAGCCTGGATTGTCTATTTTTGCATTTTTTATTTATTTGGTTTGTTTTTAAGATTAAGATAGGCTCAAAGGCTGTGACACACTGAGCCAAGCCAAACAACTAGCAAAGACAAAATCACCTCGCCTCCGCTCATGTCTGGATCAAAAAGGTGCACGTGCACACAGCAAACAAATGGCAGCTGACTGAAACAAGCAACACAGGCTCATTCTGAAAACGTAGCCCTATATTCATTTCTGGTGATCGTGAATTATGTAGCCAGAGGTATCTATGGCTGCATTTCATCTTTAAAATTAATGTTACGGGGTGGTATGCCGCCATTCCTTTTCGTTCTTACCAGCTGACTGCTTACCTCCATGTGGACGGCTTTACTGCTGTTACCAGTTTGTCCAGTGGCTCGCTATGTATGTTGGCAGACTTGTGATGTTAATATGAAGTTGACCATAATGGCGGGGTTCGAGTCCCACAAAGAACGATTCCAGAAGGCAGGTAAGACAAAAACAAAAGCCAAAAGTAAATAATAGGTTGAGAATGTGGTAAAATCTAAAAGCGAGGTAAACGTGGCTTTTTTTCTGGATTGCTTTTGAAAACACTGTCATTGGGTTTAGGGACGTGGCCCAACACTGGTTAATCTGTGCTTTGGAAACACTATTGGAAGGGAGGAGAGTGGGTCAGTCGATCAGTCAGTCAGTCGACTGTGGCCTCTGGTGGGTTTACTCGAGAACAGCAAGCACGAATGGCACTCGCGAGAGAAATTTGAGATCTGAAAAAGCATACACAGCGGCCTTTGGTAGATTCTTGCAAACAAAAATTGCAAAAAACCTGGCTCCTGGGACATATTTGGTGCTCTCCAGCAATGTATACAGGGATATATTTTTAGAATGAGCCTGGGTTGGAAACGAGAGGGCACATTCTGCGCCTGTGTGAGAGGACGTGTCAGTAGCCTGTTTTCTTGTTCAAAATGGGAAACCGGAACTTCTGATGCAAAGTGTAAACAAAGCAGCGTTCAGTACCATTATCACCGGAGAGATTCGCTATTGCAAATATGCCTGATAATCTAACAATCCAAATCATTTGCAAATATTTGAGAAGTGTAGCGAAATTACCTCTTTGCGCTCCTTCTTGACTTTAATTGTTTACTTGCTGCGTCACTTCACTACTTGCTCTGATTCATTGCTGAAAAACCAGTCAGACCGCTGTTGATTTTACATGCTGAATCAGGACAACAAACTTCGGTCACACTTTATTTGGATGGTCCGTTTATTGAATGCAAGTTACATTGCATCTACATGTCAAGACAGGGGTTGGGGTTAGTGTAAGTTGACGTGTACTTGCAAAGTTTCTTATAGCCAGTCTGTTGAAGAGCAGTATCAACAGATATTAAGCAGACAGTCTACTAATACTCAAATGGACCATCAAAATAAAGCGTTACTCAAAACTCGGGGTTAACCCGACAAAAGAAGAAACCTAGCCGGACCGACGGATCAACGAAACCCAATGGCCAACCATCGGCTTGGTGTGTCCTGGCTGTAATATATGACTTTTTTACCCAACACTGCCTATAACAGCTCTTTCAACTACGTGATGCCAAAGCCCCTTTGGTTCAGCGTCTGTCTACAAAAATGGCAGTACAGTTATGAAAGCCATATTGTGCAACTGTTGTGTGTATATACAAAGAGGTGTCAGGCATTCTCTGTAGTAAATAGACCTCTGTACATAATCTGAGCTGTTTTTGCATTCAGGTTGAGTGTCGAGAGATTTGCTTTGTTGAAGGAACCGTCACTTCTGCTGTCACATATCTCAGTCAACCGTGATGTGAAAAGTCCTTCAAGAAGCTTTCAGAAATTCAGAAATGTGATTTACTGTATGATCATGGGGTTGCTTTTTCTTTAGCACAATAGGGAGGCATTAATGCAACCTTGCAGCATCTTTTCACTTTGTTCTTTGTCAGACAGGAACGTTTTTGTTGCTTGTACTTAATGTTTAAATGTGCTTTACTGTAAAAAAAAAAAAGTAATATATTTTGTGCTATGAGATGTATGATGCACTTAGTGCTGATTTTTTAAATAGTTTTCTGAGCTGTCTATTATAGTTTGAACACTGAATCTGTGCATATTTTACTTTGGTGGTCATTAAAGGTAATAAAGAGTCTTTATTCTTTTTATTAACCTAACCTCAGAATGCTTATTTATTTTATTACATTTCATTGTGAAAGGTTTTGATGAGTAACCTAAAAGTATAATGCAATTGTCTTATTCATTTTATTATTTATTTATTTATGCATTTATTTATTTATTTCAATTATTGCACTATACCGCTGTTTTATACTTAATCCTGGCCTTTGACTATTAAAATATAATTTAAAATGAGAATTTTATAAACCGCTCCATTTCTTCCTTTTTTACTTGCTAATACAATGTAATAATTTATAATTATTTTATATTAATTCATTAAAAAAAACACTGCAAAAGTGTTTTCAAAATTCACCTAAATATTATTTAATTAACCAGTCATATATGAATAAATCCACTGGGATACATAAGATTACAACAAACATATAATTAGCATTATAAAATGTATGAATACATTTTATTATTTTACCAAAAAACTGTTTTATGCAACATTAATGAACAAACCAAACTTTTTTTTTTAAATACAGAACATTTCAAAAAGGTTGTCAATATTAGGAATTTAAATAATTATATCAATTATATTTTCCTTTAGCTTTATTTGTTATATTAATATTGTATGTATGTTTTGATAAATGCATTCATTTATTATCCCAGTTGGGTAACATGAGAAAAATAATTTGAATTATATTTATTATGTATTTGTAATTATTAATATATACGAAAACACTTTAATATTGTAAATATACTTCAACATTGTTTTTTTCATTTAGTTTTTTTTGTTATATTAATATTGCAAAAAATTAAATACCTAATGAATGCACTTATTTGAGGTAAGACAGTTATATTAATATTACAAAAAATAATGAATGTAATTATTTGAGTTCAGACAGTTATATTAATATTGCAAACAAACAATACTCAATGAATTTAATAGTTTGAGTTTAGCCAAATATTGCACGAAAAATTACTTAGTGAATTAAATTACTTGAGGCTAGATATATATATATTAATATTACAAACAAAAAATACTTAATGAATGGAATAATTTGGTTAGACAGTTATATTAATATTGCCAAAACAATTACTTAAAGAATGAAATACCTGAGCTTAGACAGTTATTTTAATAATACTTATGAAATGAAATGTTTTGAGGTTAGACAGTTTTATTAATGTTGCAAAAAAATATTTAATAAATGAAATTATTAGAGATTGGCAGTTTTATTAATTATTGACAGTTATATTAATATTACAAAAAATAAAATAATGAATACAATTATTTGTGTTAACATTAATATTGCAAAAAATAATGAATGAAATTATTTGAGGTAAGACAGCTTTATTAATATCGCAAAAATAATATTTAATGAATTAAATAATTTGAGGTTAGCATGTTAGGCCTATATTAATATTACAATCATTTGAGGTTAAATCAATTTATGTAGAAAAAAAAAAACGTATTTGAAATGTAATGAGATTAGAAAGATTAAAGAAGATAAAGCTGTTTCTCTTGTACAGTACAGGCAGCTCCCCGTGTGTATTTCTGCCAGTGTGTGTCTCTTCTTCACCCCCGCTGGAAGACAGGACTCCTGACAGCGCTCCCCGGTGGAGATGCAGCATCCGCGGTGACACTGCAGCCTCAGCACCGCAGATCTCCCAGAACCTTCCGCTGACACTAGCCTATATTTCCCCATCAAGTGTGATTTGATTCCATTTGATTTCCTCGCTCGGTGCATGTGCAGAAACACATTATTTCACGCTGTCTGCTGCCGTGCGTGATGTGTAGACGTGGTGACGATGCGTCCACGCCGCGGTGATCCACGCAGAGGCGGGGAGAGGAGGGGGGTTGAGCCCTGATGCTGAAGCTGAAGCGCCCGAGTCGACGAGCACCGCGATCCGAGACGCACGATCCTCCACACCGCTTTTAGCCGAAGATGGTAGCGGTGCACGCCTCTGCACACTCCGTGGCCTCCGCCGAGTGGATCATCTGCCTGGACAAGAGGTGAGTGACTCCCGGTCACATTAATGTCCGGAGGGGCTGCAACAAGGTGACAGGCGGCAAAAAAAAGCGTCAATTCTGATGCACCATCTGCATCTCAGTGTGTTAAGCTTGTAGATTAATATGTTTACTGACTGGACATTATTATAGCTTTATTATTATATTTTAACAGTATTTCCCTGTAGGAAGAGTAGCCTATCATGTCTCTTTCTACAGTCAGGGACAATGAATGACATGCTGGTTCATGATAACTCGATTGCATTCATCAGCTATTCAATTTTGTGTGTAATATTATTTTAATATTGATATAATATTTATTGAAATCTGAATCTCTGTTAATTTGATTATTTAAACTGCAATCAGTAATAATAAACCATTGCGTTTAGAGTTTATATATATATATATATATATATATATATATGACCCTATTATATATTCAAAACCTGATCATTTATCAGCTGTTCAGTTTTTGTGTGTAATATTTTAATATTTCTTATTGAAATCTGACTCTCTTTGTGTTAATCTGACTATTGAAACTAATACTTCATAATAGACCAACGCTTTTAGAGTTTTTTTTATTTTATACACAGTATAAATAGTAAACTTCTTTAAGTCTCCCAATATTAACATGCTAATAAAATATCACTTTACCTTCTGGCAGCCCCTCCTAGCTCAGACAGGTTACCATGGCGATGGGAGGGAAAAGTGAGATCACCTTACTGGGTGTGATGAGGTTTTTTTTTTTCGGATGCTGATGTTTTAATGGACTCGAGCACGTTGTCTTTATACTGATCAATGCAATGCTTCTTAAAAATTGTCCATGGTCTCATTTACATCCGACACCGGTATTGTGGAGATCGATAGAGGTGCAGCCACACACACGCACACACACACACACACACAAAGGAAAAAAAGCAGACTGCACTGTTGGATGATACTCGGCTGCTTTGTGCTGTCCTGGCACTTTCTGCACATCGTGGCATTGGGAATAGTCTGTACTGACTGTGAAACAGCTGATCTCAGACGGCGTTTAATATTGAAGAGCTGTGTGTTGGTGATTTTGATGCTTTATAGTGAGTATTCTGTTATGTGCTGGATAATGAAAGAGTTAAGCATGGCTGGGATGATAAACTGACTCTGTTTTTTGTTTCTTTGATATTCATGTATGCAAAATGATGAAGCCACCTGCCAGAATAATGATGCTGTACACTGTACTGATGCTGCAGAGTTCATTTAATTTTACTTATTGTATATAAAACACTATCTTTATGTGTGTTCACACACACACTGTAAAACCCAACAGTCAGCTTTATCAAATGAAATGAGTAAGTCAAAATTAACTGAAAGTTAATTCTACTCATTTGAAAAGAGTTTGGAACTCAGTGTTGAAGGTAATGAGTTAATTAAATACCTCATTACTTCAACTTAAATGGAGTAAGTTCACAGTACTCATATAGATTCGTTTTTTAAACTTAAATTGTTTGTAGCAATCGTTTTCCTCAAACAGTTTGAGTTGCCTTAACTTATTGGGTTTTACAGTACTCAGTTGGTTTGAGTTCTCTGCATTATCAGGTTTTACTGTGCTCAAATTGCTTCGTTTACTCAAATGTATTAAGTTCACAATACTCATTAGCATTAGTTTTGAACTTAAATGGTTTGTTGCAATCGATTTCCTCAAATGGTTTGAGTTACCTTCACCTTTTGGGTTTTACAGTGCAGGATTGATGAGATGTTTTGTGATTTTTTTTAAAGAAGTATTTTATTCTCAGTAAGGCTGTATTTATTTGATCAGAAAAACGGTAACATCATGAAATATCATAAAAAAAATTAAGATAACATTTTCTTATACCCAGTTGCTGCTTTATTTTAGTTGTAAACTAACGGTTATGTCCGTTCAAAAGCATTGTTTTACTTTCTACATAAAAATATTTATATTTTTATTTAAAAGGGACATATTCAATTGATGAAAATAACAGTTAATAACTGTATAATGTTTCAAAAGATCTTATTTTATAGCAAAAATCAGTCCAAGGCACTTGAAAAATGTGGAAAAATATTAAAAAGCTTTATTGTCATGGCTATAGGTGTCACAGTGGCGCAGTGGGTAGCACAATCGTCTCACAGCAAGAAGGTTGCTGGTTTGAGCCCAGGCTGGGTCAGTTGGCATTTCTGTGTGGAGTTTGCATGTTCCCCCCGTGTTGGTGTGAGTTTCCTCTGGGTGCTCCGGTTTCCCCCACAGTCCAAAGACATGCGCTAGGTGAATTGGGTAAGCTAAATTGACCGTAGTGTATGAGTGTGAATGCAAGAGTGTGTGGGTGTTTCCCAGTGTTGGGTTGTGGCTGGAAGGGCATCCGCTGCGTAAAAACTATGCTGGTTCATTCCGCTGTGGCGACCCCAGATTAATAAAGGGACTAAGCCGAAAATAAAATAAATAAATGAATAAATGATATGGCTATTCCTTTTTTATTCCAGTTTTGAGGAATAGCCATGTGAATAAAGGCTTTTTAATATCTTTCCACATTTTTCAAGTGCCTTGGACTGATTTTGGCTGTTTATTCTGATGAATCCCTTACCCAAAGAGCACCGACACGTTATTTAAGCTACCCCTGAGCACTTTTTGTGTGATTTTGGATCTTATTTTTATTTTTAAAAACTTTCTATTTGTCAAAGCATCCTAGGAAAAAAAAGGGGGGGGGGGTGATCTTAATATTAGAAATATAATTATGTTTGTTAGGTAATTATTTTATTAATTATTAATTTCATGAGGTAATAATGAATTAAAACATAAATTATTGTAGGTCATTTTTACGAAATCTTGCATTTTATAGTAACAATTATTTTTATTTCAGTTTTATTTAATTGTATTTCAACTTTTTTCTAATTAATTAACTAATAACTTTATTATTATTGTTAATATTATTATTATTATTATTCATTCATTCATTCATTCATTCATTCATTCATTCATTCATTTTCTTTATTAATCAGGGGTTGCCACAGCAGAATAAACCACCAACTACTTCAGCATATGTTTTACACAGCGGATGCCCTATCAGCTGCAACCCAGTACTGGGAAACACCCATAAACACTCACATTCACACTCATACACTACGGCCAATTTAGCTTACCCAATTCACCTATAGCATATGTCTTTGGACTGTGGGGGAAACCAGAGCACCCAGAGGAAACCCACGCCAACACGGGGAGAACATGCAAACTCCTCACAGAAATGCCAACTGACCCAGCCGGGTCTCGAACCAGTGACCTTCTTGCTGTGAGGTGACAGTGCTAACCACTGAGCCACCGTGCCACCCTATTAATATTATTATTATTATTATTATTATTATTATTATTATTATTATTATTATTATTATTATTATTAATAATAATAATGACCTGTGCAATAAAAGGTGCATTAGCCTCAAAGATTTTTTTTCATAATGTTCAATTGCTCATATTACAGATATGCTCTTCCTCTACCCCTAAGGCACAATCCAATATAATGCATATTTCAAAAAGGGTAAAACACCTGTCAATAGTCAATACATAATATTAATTAACGATCATTCGCACAAAGACTATAGATATACAAACACAGTCGAAGCGCATTACTCTGAATGGGGAAAAGTGCAATTCCCAGTATGGCCGTCACAGCAAAGGCAGTCCTGCTTACTGGTCAAAATATACAATTATCAATCTTTAGCCATGCTATTTATTGAGGTAGGAGTCTGTACAGATCCACTTGTTTGTTATGGAAAGCCCTACCACTGTATGGGCATGAATTGATTTTGACAGGAGAAAGCACATCACATCACATCACATCACATCTCATCAGATATTGAGTCCTTCCGGTGTAATCCTGTAGTCTTTGCTCCGGGTTCTGTCTTTTTTCTTCCAGTGTTTGTAATCACAACACTTTTTCATACAGTTTATTATTTATTCATTTTTTCCTTCGGCTCTAATTTTTCAGGGGTCGCCAGAGTGGATTGAACCGCCAACTATTTCAGCATATGTTTTATACAGCGGATGCCCTTCCAGCCGCAACTCAGTACTGGGAAACGCCCATACACACTCACATTCACACACGCACTCATACACTACGGCCAATTTAATTAATCCAATTCACTTATAGCGCATGTCTTTGGACTGTGTGGGAAACCGGAGCACCCGGAGGAAACCCACGGCAACACAAGCAGAATGTGCGAACTCCACACAGAAATGCCAACTGACCCGGGACTCCCAGCGACCTTCTTTGCTGTGAAGTGACAGTGCTAACCACTGAGCCACCGTGCCACCTCATTATTAGTTCAATTATGTTAAAAGTATGTAGGTATATGTCAATTTGATATGCAATCAGAACACATAAATCTTATTTGTGAAGAATAAATATTTGTTTGAGTGTAGAAAAAAATTACAGAACCACAAACGGAGAGTGCTTTTTACAAAAAGGCTCTTTGGAGAGATGAAGAAAGCTTCACAATAAGCTGGAACTGAATGAGAAAAAAAATGTAGATGAAAAGAGAGAGAGAGAGAGAGAGAGAGAGAGAGAGAGAGAGGGAGAAAGAGGTTTGGCTTTGTACTGGCGGCCATTGTAATGCAGTCCATTCTGTGCCCAGCAGATATACGCTGGTAATGTGTTTCCACTCCAGTGAATCTCAGCACAGAAGGTCAAAGGCACTCTCACCATCTCACATCCACAGAGCACACACAGACTGATCCAGATCACAGAAGATCAGCCTGATAACAGCATAATTATAGAACTATAGTTCATGTAAATGATGCTCATCTGGTTCTCAGTGATGCACTGAATGCATGGACGCTCACTGAGATTTATATATACGGTTGAAGTCAAAATTATTCACCCTTCTGTGATTTTTCTTTTTTAAATATTTAATAACAGAGAAATACATTTTTTACAGTATTTCCTACAATATTTTTTCTTCTGGAGAGAGTCTTATTTGTTTTATTTAAGCTATAAAATAAAAGCAGTTTTGAATTCTTTAAAAACCATTTTTAGGTCAATATTTTTAGCTCCCTTAAGTGATATATTTTTTCGAGTGTCTACAGAATAAACTATCATTATACAATGAGTTGCCTCAATAACCAAATTGAACTTGCCTTATCTAAATTTGCCTAATTAACCTAACTAAGCCTTTAAATACACGTTAAGCTGAATACTAGTATATTGAAAAATAGCAAGTAAATATTATGCACTGTCATCATGGCAAATGATAAAAGAAACCCCTTATTAGACATATAATAATAATATCATGTTTAGAAATGTGTTACAAATATTTCCGTTAAACAGAAATCGGGGAAAATATACAGGAGGCTAATACCTGTATATAGATCATACAACAGTTGATTTAGCTTCTTTCTTTGGTTTCAGAAAGTTCAAGCTCTGGAATTGATATTGCCTGTCTCTTAAGTCTTGCTTAAGTGAAAAAAATATGCTTGGTATCTGCATAGCTGTTAAAGGGATAGTTCGGCCAAAAATGAAAATGTATTTTTAAGAAAGCTGGAAACCTATAACCTTTGACTTCTATAGTAGAGAGTAGAAATACTATGGAAGTCAATGGTTACAGGTTTTCTGCTTTCTTGACCATATCAGTAACATTTATAATAACTACACACTATGAACCGTTTATTAAGCATTAGAATATGTGAACTCATTATCTGTTAAGCATTAACTCTACATTAATAAACGTTAGTGAGCAGTTTATAACTGAAGCTACAAATGCTGTATTATTGACTTATAACCACATTTATAATGTGCTTAATAATTGTACTTTCATACTTTGTTAATGATTTACTTTTCATTACTAAATTAAGTATTGTATTATTTACAAACCAGTAATTTAAGCATAGTTGGTGGTTTTTTAAAATCACTCAGAATGAGTTAGTCAATGATTAATAAACTATTCAAATTCGCATTTATAATTCTTATTATTCAGGCATACACTAAAAGTTATTTGTATGTTAATAAATGCTTTATTAACTCTTAACCTTATCCAGTTTTGTGGCCTAATCTAAAGCGAGGACTCTTTATGCTTTATAAATCCCTTATAAACAACAAATAAAGGCTCAGTTAGATTCTAAACAGGAAAAAGGAACATAAACAACTTTATTATTTTCTTTATTAACCCCCCCCCCCCCCCCCATCTCCTGAATCTAATCTCCTAAAAACTGTAATGTCTGTTGCATTCATCCTGGAAGCCAGAGGGCGCCCTCACACAGAAAGTCCACAAGTGAGACTCACAAAAGTAAAAAAAAAAAACATAGTTGTTTTAGTTTATGTGGACAAATGAATCCAACTGCATTTAATTATAAGGAAGGTCTTGTTAATATACAATAGTACAGTGATGGGCAAACTTGATCCTGGAGGGCCGGTGTCCCTGCAGACTTTGGCTCCAACTCTAATCAAACACACCTGCCTGCAGCTTTCTAGTGATCTTGAAGACACTGGTTAGTGTGTTCAGGTGTGTTTGACTAGTGTTGGAGCAAAAGTCTGCAGGGACACCGGCCCTCCAATATATATACAGTTGAAGTCAGAATTATTAGCCCCTCTGATTTATTTTTCCCCAATTTCTGTTTAACGGAAAGAAGATTTTTTTAACACATTTCTAAACATGATAGTTTTAATAACTCATTTCTAATAATTGAATTATTTTATCTTTGCCATGATGACAGTAAATAATATTTGACTAAATATTTTCAAGACACTTCTATACAGCTTAAAGAGACATTTAAAGGCTTAACTAGCTTAATTTGGTTAACTAGGCAGTTTAGGGTAATTAGGCAAGGCCAGCTAGTAAAGTGCTGTGCAGGTAAACCCCACTCCTCTGACCTCTAAAGGTGCTCTACCGACAGATGTTAGAGGCCATGGTTTTTAGCCTCCTTGGTAGAGCAATCGACTCCCATGCGGAAGGTCGCCGGTTTGATACCAGCTCAGAGCGGGTTGGGTGGTGTAGGACCGGCGGGGTTACATTGGTGCCGTGACCCGGATGGGAGTAAGGTTTAGGGGGGTGAGTGTAACGGAGGCCAGCTAGTAAAGTGCTGTGCAGGTAAACCTCACTCTGGCCTCTAAAGGTGCTCTAGCGACAGACGCTAGAGGCCATGGTCTTTAGCCTCCTTGGTAGAGCAACCGACTCCCATGCGGAAGGTCGCTACCAGCTCAGAGTGGGTTGGGTGGTGTAGGACCGGCGGGGTTACACAAGTCATTGTATAATGATGATTTGTTCTCTAGACAATCACAAAAAATTGCTTAAAGGGGCTAATAATTTTGACCTTAAAATGGTTCTTAAAAAATTCAAAACTGCTTTTGTTCCAGCCAAAATAAAACAAATAAGAATTTTTCCAGAAGAAAAAATATTATCAGACATACTGTGAAAATTTCCTTGCTCTGTTAAACATCATTTGGGAAATATTTAAAAAAGCAAAAACAAATTAAAGGGGGGCTAATAATTCTCTAGTGTATATATACTGTATATAATGTTGCCATGGGTTTCCTCCGTGGGCTCGGGTTTCCCCCACAGTCCAAAGACATGCGCTATAAATCAATTGAATAACATAAATTGGCCCTAGTGTGTGTGTGTGTGTGTGTGTGTGTGTGTATGTGTGTGAATGAGTGTGTATAGGTGTTTCCAGTACTGGGCTGGAATGGCATCCGCTGCATAAAACATATGCTGAAATAGTTGTCGGTTCATTCCGCTGTGGCGCCCATAAATAAGGGACTAAGCTGAAGGAAAATAAATAAATGAATGATGTCAGTTGTCACTACCAGAATTAGAAGACATCATATTCAAAATGTAACTAAATAACAGCTTATACACTAGATAGGGCGTTCTTGTGTCGCATTATATAAAACAAGTGTAGCTACATGAAAAAAAAAATTGATTGCTAAAGTTCTTTCATGTTTTTATGTTTGTTGCAGTTGGAAGGCCAGGACAGAGTAGTTCATTGGGAATCTTTTGTGGAACTTCATTAGCTGGATTAGTCTTCGTATGAAGTCTGTCCCACTGCCCTCTGTTTAAAAAATGCCTTTGAAGTCTTAATTTCTCCATGTTGTAATCTCCATAGCAACAAGGCATTTCTGTATAAAAGGAGTATGAATTACAGCAGCACACTCACATCATTAAGAAAGCCAGTTTATTCACAAGTGCACACACACATATACATGCCACTTAATGAGCTAGGAAGTGCGAGCTTGGCTAAATTTATGCACAATGAGAAGTGGATCTTT
The DNA here is from genome assembly GCA_903798205.1 of Danio tinwini. Lineage (NCBI taxonomy): Eukaryota > Metazoa > Chordata > Actinopteri > Cypriniformes > Danionidae > Danio > Danio tinwini. The sequence continues at coordinate 10,402,182 of CAIGQZ010000461.1, read as the reverse complement.
ATTCATTCATTCATTTTCCTTCAGCTTAGTCTCTATTTCAGAGGTCGCCACAGCAGAATGAACCGCCAACTAATCCAGCATATGTTTTACGCAGTGAATGCCCTTTCAGCCACAACCCAGTACTGGGAAACACCCACACACACACTACAGTCAATTTAGTTCATTCAATTCACGTATAGCGCATGCGTTTGGACTGTGGGGGAAACCGGAGCCAACATGAACATCATGCGAACAACTGGGAGAACATGCAAACTCCACACAGAAATGCCAACTGGCCCAGCCGGGAATCGAACCAGCGACCTTCTTGCTGTGAGGCGACAGTGCTAACCACTGAGCCACCGTGCTGCCAATGTGGATCTTCATGCAGTAACTCAATCTCTCGTACGTCATTAGAAAAGAATGATGCTGTCTCCTACTGAACGTAATCGTTTAACGATTATGAACTTTTAATTGCACGCTCATCCACACACTATACGAGCACTAATAAAGAATGTCTTTACGTGTGTAGTATTGATGTACAGTAATCCAGACTTTTTACATTTGTCTTGCTGTCATTATCATGTTACCTACTGTGTCAGCTGCATTATATCCCTGTCACAAATCCTCTCCCACTGCCTCCTGGGATAGTAAAATGTCAATCACACTTCAGAATCTTGCAGGAGGTATAGTAGGCCATGCGGAGGTTTACTCTTTGCCTGTCAAATCAGATGTCTTACTTGTGAATCTTTGATTAAGTCCTTGCTGTGATTATTGTAAATAGTCACAATATTGGTGCATGAGTAAAAATAGACACTTTTTTTTTGTTTATTAATTTAGCCGTTTTGCCTTAGGCAGCATGGTGGCTTGGTAGGTAGCACTGTCGCCTCAAAGCAAAAAAATCGCTGGTTCGAGGCCTGGCTGTGTCAGTGGCATTTCTGTGTGGAGTTTGCATGTTCTCCCTGTGCTGAGGTTTCCTCCGGGTGCTCCGGTTTGCCCCCACAGTCCAAAGACATGTGCTATAGGTGAATTGAATACGCTAAATTGGCCATAGTAAGTGTGTGTGTGTGTGTGTGTGTGTGTGTGTGTGTGTGTGTGTGTGTGAAAGCGAGAGTGTATGGGTGTTTCTCAGTGCTGGGTTGTGGCTGGAAGGGCATCGCTGCATAAAACAATATGATGAATAAGTTGGCGGTTCATTCCGCTGTGGCGAGCCCTGATTAATAAAGGGACTAAGCCGAAAAGAAATGAATGAATGAATGAATTTCTTTAGCCTGTGGTTTCTGTGTTTATGAATCATGTTAGTACTTCATTTTCTTTTGCAATTACCTCTTTTGACTGTCCTCATGTAATATGAGATTTCAATATCAGCAAAATGCATTGGATGTTTTCAACATTGATAATTATAAGAACCACTAAAAATAGCTGATCACTAAACTGCTCCAAATCAGCATATTTGATGATTTCTAAATATTGTTTTTTTGTTATTATTTTTTGGCTTGCAATTTTGCTGGTAAACAAATAAATAAATTTTTGTTTATTTTATATTATTATTTTTTATGTTTCATCTTCAAGCTGAAAATATTTTTTTTTTGTAAAGTCCATAATGAGAACAAAAAAAAATATTGAAAGTGAGTAATCTGTTAAACATTACTGTGCTTCGGGAGGAAGGCGTTGGCATGTATAACATACAATTAGGATTGGGCCCTTCTTATTGAGTTCACCTGTGCCTTGTTTAGTTTCTTGTTAAACCTGTTTAAGTATTGCCATGTGCTTGTATCTTGAGTTGTTGGTTGTTGTCTGTGCATGTAGTTTGTAATAATAGTTCTCTTTGCTTGGGAAGGTGTGACACTTAAAATCTGGGTCACCAGCCATAATGTTTTTCCCAGTACAGTCCAGTATTTTTGCTCTATTTTTAGTCACTGTGTTCGATTCAGAAGGGCTCATCACTGTTCCCTAATCCATTTGACCCTCTAGAGTGACAGCTTCAAATGCATTAGGGCACAGGGCTGAGTCCTTCTGAATGGAACACAGTGTGTAAAATTAACTTCCCTGTGCAAAGGATTATGGGAGCCTGAATTGTCCATTAGTTTTACTCCTTTCAAAATCTTTCATTCCCAAGGTCCCTTAAAAGTGGCTAGGTTTAAAGGGGACCTGTTATGCCCCTTTTTACAAGATGTAAAATACTGTAAGGGCTTACTCACACTATGCTATCCGAACCGTGCCCAGGCCCGTTTCCCGGATCGTTTGAGTAGTGTGAGTGCTCTGAATTGGGCTCAGGCACGGTTCACTTGGGCAGCCCTGGCCCGGTTGGAAGAGGTGGACCTGAGCGCGGTTCATTTGGGCTCAGGCGTGGTATGCTTACAGTGTGAGTGCAAGCGTGCCTAAGCCCGAAACTGAAAGTGACGTGACTTTTAAGGGTCTGTTTAATATGGATTAATTAATCATTCTTAGGACTTTATGATTGTTTATGAGCGTCAAAAGTGGCTGATCTGTTCAGCGAAATATTAGACTGCGTGTCACCGCATACCAAACAACGTAAACTATATAACTAAAGAAATGTCCACAGTGCTGAGCGAGAGCGCTTACTGAACAGCACATCATCGATGACGTAAGCGCCCAGGCCCGAATGTAATGTGAGTGCAGGCCGTCGGGGGAGACAGGAGGGGGGACAAGCGTACTTTGGCCCGGTTCAAGGCAACTGTATATAGTGTGAGTACAGTCTAAGTCTCTGATGTCCCTAGAGTGCGTATGTGACGTTTCAGCTCAGAATACCACACAAATAATGTTTCATAACTCTTTGAAAGTGCCCCTTTTAGGCTTTGAACCTAATTATGCCATTTCGGTGACTGTCTCTTTAAATTCAAATAAGATTGTGCCCCCAGACTTCTTTTCAAAAGGAGTGAAGCTATACATCCCTATGTGTCAGCATAGTAGCAGAGTCAAAAACATGACTAACTTCCTATGCTAATGAGGGAGAGATCATCACTAATGAGCAGGGCTTTCCCCCTCTGATGACATGTACAATGGAGAATGTCTATCAAAGTGTTTCTGCAGAAGAAATGAATACATATTAAAATTAATACACTGTTGCCACACAAATTGTGTTTAAACCTTATAAAAGGGATTATTGCATAATAGGTCCCCTTTTAAAACCGTTTGTAACCATTTTTCAATATGGCAGCTTTGATTGTTTTACAATTCTAAGTGCCCTTCTGAGGGTGATATATACCATTTGGAATGCAGCTTAAATAAAATCTATACACTTTTTTCTCTTATTTGATCTTTGCTAAAATTTCTCATATAATTGCTGAATCAGTGTTTTAAAACAATATGACACCAAAAATATTACATTTAACCCAGGAAATTCATTATCAAAAAGTCATAACTTTGAATTAAAAAAATTACCTCACCGGCCACTTTATTAGGGACACCTTACTAGTACCAAGTTGGACCCCCCTTTTGGTTTTCAGAACTAAAAATATTCCTTAGAAATTGTTGCTCCATACTGACATGACAGCATCATGCAGTTGCAGCAGATTTGTTGGCTGCACATAATGTGAATCTCCCGTTCCACCACATCCCAAAGGTGCTCTGTTGGATTGAGCTCTAGTGACTGTGGAGGCCATTTGAGTACAGTGAACTCATTGTCATGTTCAAGTAACCAGTCTAAGATGACTCACGCTTTATGATATGGCGTGTTATCCTGCTGAAAGCAGCCATCAGATGGGGATGGACATGGTCAGCAACAATACTCAGGTAGGCAGACTCATCAGACCAGGCAACATTTTTTTCAATCTTCTATTGTCTAATTTTGGTGAGCCTGTGTGAATTGTAACCTCAGCTTCCTGTTCTTAGCTGACAGGAGTGACACCCGGTGTGGTCTTCTGCTGCTGTAGTTTATATGCCTCAAGGTTGGACATGTTGTGCATTTAGAGATGCTCTTCTGCATACCTCAGTTGTAACGAGTCGTTATTTGATTTACCGTTGCCTTTCTATAAGCTCAAACCAGTCTGGCCATTCTCCTCTGACCTCTGGCATCAACAAAGCATTTGTGCCTACAGAACTCACTGGATATTTTCTGTTTTTCAGACCATTTTCTGTAAACTCTGGAGGTTGTGCGTGAAAATCTTAGTAGATCAGAAGTTTCTGAAATACTCAGAGAAGCTTGTCTGGCACCAAAAACCATGCTAAGTTTAAAAAAAAGTCACTTAAATCACCTTTCTTTCCCATTCTGATGCTCGGTTTAAACTGCAGCAGATCGTCTTGACCATGTTTACATGCCTAAATGCATTGAGTTGCTGCCATGTGATTGGCTGATTAGAAATTTGCGTTAACAAACAGTTGGACAGGTGTACCTAATAAAGTGGCCAGTGAGTATATATATATTTATTAAGAGAGGGAGATTTTGGTCTGGCCAGAAACATGTTTAAGTACATCTTTGTTACTTTCACAAACTTAATTACAGTCCTGCACAAAAAATGGAATGACAACAAAACCAAAAACCCTGATCCCATGTATACACATTCCTCAACCTACATGGGACACAACTCTGCTTGTCCTGGGTTTGTTTCCTCAGCAGTCTCACGGTCACATGCATCTCTGCAATGTCCTGATTGTCTTGTAGGTCAGTTTGGTATATGAGAGTGTCTAGACTGTAATGTGTCTTTGTCTCGCTGTGGGTTTCAGGCCAGCTGAACGCTCGGGAGAAGACGTGGACATAATTCTGGCTCGGCTGAAGGGTGTGAAAGCCTTCAAAAAGTTTCATCCTAACCTGCTGCAGCAGATCTGCATGTGTGGCTTCTACGAGTACCTGGAGAAAGGCATCACCTGTAAGAACCACATTTATTGTTGTTTTCATCATTACGATGCTGGATTTGGTTGCATTTTTTGTTTTTTAAACTAAGACCTGTCAGGAAATGTGTCTGTGTAGGTATGACAATTATACTAATCTTTTTTCAACGTGTGATTTTTTTTTTATTTGAGCACTCCATTATTCAAATGATTTTTATTTTTAATCAGCAAGGATGCATTAGAGCAGTGTTTCCCAACTCTGTTCCTGAAGGCACACCAACAGTACACATTTTCAACCTCTCCCTAATCAAACAAACCTGAATTAACTCATCAGAACATTAGAAGAGACTCCAAAATCTAAAGTTAATGCTTCAGACAAGGGAGATATCCAAAATATGTACTGTATCGGTGTGCCTCCAGGAACATAGTTGGGAAACACTGCATTAGAGTGATTAATAGCAGCAGTAAAACATTTATAGTGCTAATTTTTTATTTCTATTTTACATAAATAGTTTTTTCCTTCTATGTATTAAATAAGCTTGAAAGAAAAAGAAACGTGTCATGATTTCAACTAAATCTTGACTATCACCTTGTAATGTTGATAATAAGAATGATAATACATGCTTTTATATCAAATTTGACACTAAAGATTCAACAAAATTCAACTTTGTCATCACAGTTACGTTTTAATATTTATTTACACAAAATAAGTACAAGTGGGTGGTTCATTCCACTGTGGCGATTATTGAAGGGACTAAGCCAAAAAGAAAATAAATGAATGAAGTACAACTATAATAATAGGCCTTTTTCACGGACGGTCGAATGCTCGTCCGCTAGAGCGATAGTTGTGTATCGATATTTCCCATCGGAGCAATGGAGTCAGATGTGCTAGTTTTCACTACCTCTTTGAAAGCTGTGCCAACATTTAGCATTTACAGCGGATGTCATATGAGGGTGAATCATTTTGTTAATATACAGCCTTGGTGAGCATAATATAAAAGATTTTGTAAAACCTTTGAAAGTTAGTAAATTAGCATTCTTTAATAAGCTAGAAATAAGATTCATTTATTCATTCATTTTCTTTTCGGCTTAGTCAGAGGTAAGGGGTCGCCACAGCGGAATGAACCACCAAATTATCCAGCACGTGTTACGCAGCGGATGCCCTTCCATCTGCAACCCATCACTGGGAAACATCCATACACACTCAATCACACACATACACTATGGACCTTTTGGCTTATTCAATTCACCTATAGAGCATGTACTTTGGACTTGTGGGGGAAACCGGAACACCCAGAGGAAACCCACGCCAACACGGGGAGAACATGCAAACTCTATACAGAAACACCAACTGGCAGAGATGGGGCTCGAACCAGCAACCTTCTTGCTGTTAGGCGATTGTGCTACCCACTGCGCCACCGTGACACACAAGATTTAGATTTTATTCTAGGCAATTAGTACACAATACAATATTGTGCTTTTTTTCCAACGGCTGTAAAACTGTTTCTATTTTAATTCACTGTGTAGAATGGTATTTTGACCACAGCGGTTCAACTCTTCTGCAATCTTATACCAAAAACGGAAATAAGGGCAGTATTAATAGCTAAAAATGTGGGAGAGCGTTGATATTATGTGATTGTATTGTATTGTATAAATGTTTATTACTAACTCTTCTATGAACAATAAGATTATAACTGCAGATCAATAACAGTGTGAAATAGCCTACTGTAACGTCTGCAATTATATAAAATAAATAAATAAATGAACATATGTGAACACATACAGACCCTTACAGTCTCCGATATGTTAATAATGGCAGAAAAACTACACACAGCATACATTTAGTCCTTATTTGGGTTCAAAAACAACACTCAACATAGCCAGCCTGATCTCACGAGGAAAAGTAAGTATTTTACGTTTTGTAAGTTTAGTGGCTAATTCGTACAAATTCGTATGAGTTCAGTCGTACGAAAATGTACGATTTTAAAAAGGAGGCATGGCACCTAACCCCACCCCTAACCCCAACCGTCATGGGTGATGAGAAAATCTTACTAATTTAATTAGATCGTACGAATTTATACGAATTAGCCACTAAACCCAAAGTTACGAATTACTGTAAGATTGCGTTGAGATAGCCCACAGTCAGTGCAAACCTCTCATCTGTAATGTCTGTAATCTTCACCAGCACATGTAACCTCTGTTAGAGAGTCATTCTGTCATTCCCAGTTCATAATAGTCCAAAAGGCGATGATAAACATGGCAGTTTGTTTGGGATTCAGGTTACTGAAACAATTTGCTCCTGTGTTTTGTCGGACTTCTCCTTTGTTTGTTTCTCCTTTGTTTGTTTGCGCTTCACTCTCGTGTTTGTCCTTTGCTTTTCTGAACGGATCAGACGTCGAAGACACTTCAATAATCACACACACACGTTATTATCATCAAGATGTACATTATATCAAATATAGACGCGATCGTGAGCTCCCTGGAGAAAGTGAAAACCGCTCACACTTTTAGACTCATAAAACAACAACAGGACATGGCAGATTTTGTTCTTCTTGGCTTTGTGGCTGTACATCAAGACAACGACAAGGTTTATTTGAGCTCGGGTCATCCATGGCTCATTATTATATGCATTAAGTATTACGATGTAATGTCTCGGCTGTATTTAAAACATGGCGGCTCCTTTGTTTTCATTCTGGCTAGCTCTTCAAGCTCGTGACGTCGCTTTGTAACCAATCAGCATTCAGCTGCACGTGTAGCTCCACCTTATGGTATTCTTTCTCATGCCGAAAAGTGGTACGATACGGTTCGGTACGCCTTTTGACAGTGGAAACGGCCAGAAAAGCATACCGAACCGGACTGTACCGTACCGTACCACTCAGTGGAAACGGGCAACAAAAGTGCAGTAGGTGATCTTTACACATTGCTAACCGGTTAGCATAAATGTCTGTCCCTCCTCTGCCATCCAGAGCCATGCCTCCTGAAACACACAAAGATGACAGCAGAACCCTCTCTCATGTGTAAAAAACGCAATTAATGCTTGTCCGGTGGTGAGCAGGAATTACACTAATTACTAAGCCATACTTACATGCTATTTTAGAGCAAATATTCAGAGTAGCATGGCAAACAATATAGGGAGCACATCACAGGTTGTCATTGTTCAAAAATGAACCAATGTGACGTGAATATAAAACCAACTTCAGCTCAGTAAAGCAGGCTAGGCGGAATAGCGCTATTTACTGATGTTTTGTCGTTAAATTAAATAAAATCTACATTATCGATGCTGTAAAAGGTCCTTATGAAACTGAAAATAGTCACATCAGTCTTTCACCTGAAGATTTCAGTAGCTGAACAACACTTCTAAGCAAATAACCCATTTGTAACAGCAACATCTAAATCAGCTTTGCTTGAAGCTAAAATAGTTTTAAAACAGAACATTACCTGTCTAAAAGAAATCATTCAGTCATGGTGTCGTCCTTCCTCCAGCGTGCAAAAGTAACTTCAATATTGATTCAGGTTTTTAAAAAGTTTTGATTCAGCATCTTTACCGCTTGCGCGCGCTCTCTTTCTCATGAACGCGCAGCGCATCTATGCACAAACGGCGGATCTGCGTATCTTGTTCAAATCTGTATTTGCTGACAAACAATATTTAATTGGATGAACATTTTTTTTGTTTTATGCCTTACCCGGAATATAAAAATCCATATAAATACATTCAGATCATTTACTTTAATCAATAATATTGGGCTGTGAAGAGTCTTTCAACCAGCACAACGAAACATGTTTGTGAAGACAATCATCTACTGCACCTATAATCTGGCAACCTGCACTTGCGTTTGTTTTGATCCAGGAATGCAATACCTAGTTCAACCACTGGGTTTTATACTTACATACTGCACCTTTAATTCAGCAATCTACAAGTCACTGCTTCCAATTAGCAGTATATATTAAAGATATTACACATTGAAAAGGGTCATATTTTGGTTTTATGGGTCTCCAACAACATACTGATATGTATGCAAGATCAAAAAACACTTTCATGGTCTTATAATATGCATTTGTTTTTACCTAATTATCTCAGCGACTCCCATATGAATCGTTCAGCGATTCATTTGTTCCCAAACCCCTGCTTAGCGCGAAGCTAATCTGCGCTGATTGGACCGATGACAGCCTGTTGCGATTGGTCGGCAGCGTTTAGTGTGAGACAGTAAAATGCCCAGCGCGGTTTATCAAACCCCTGGGTCGCCAACATTGGTATAGGATCCGATTGCAATGGACGTCCGAAACACGCTTCAAAGTACACTTACTAACACCACAGTAAACAGTACCCGGTTCTCAACAGTGTTGTTCAGACACCTCAGCGCCGAAAGCAGTGCAGTTAAACACAAGCATATTGCTCTTGTTAAGTATGACACACATTCAGTTTTAATCCACACAGCAGCAAAAGCTGAACTATTCTGAACCTTGACCGCTGCATTTGTGCATTCAGCTAACGGTGGCCATAGCAATGACAAACAGCAGTGGAACGAGCTCACGAAAGCATTTAAATCTGTAAACAAAGCAGCACGCTTCGCGTTTACAACGTGGCATTAGACGTGATATGAGAATATAAAGAGTTAACCTGATACAGTACATGAGGTTACTAGTAACAAAACATGTAGATCATTTCTGTTTGCAATCATTGCTGTGGCACCTCGTCCGTGAACTGCTATATGTTCTCAGGGCTTACCTGTACTCTGCTTTTCTAAACGATCACATCCCCAGCCAGGAGGTTGTAGCATCCTCTGTCCTCTGACAAGCTATCTCTGCGGGCTCCCGCTCTCCCTTCACAAGCCTTTTTAGTGCTGCTCACCAGCCCGAAGCCCAGCGTTCAGCAGCCTGCCGGTGTACCTAATAATTTTGCCTGCACCCCTGGTGTATTGTCTGTCCATTACAAGATGAAGGAAGAAACTAATGCATGAGCTGTGTAGTGATAAATGGCCCATTGTAAGCGTGCAGATTTCTGAACGACTCCTTTCCCTCACACTTCCAATGATATCCAGGTAAACACAGCGTCTTCATGAGCGTCTTGCTGCTGTGTTAGTGAGCGGGGCCGCAGGTTTGAATTTTGCCGGGTCTGCGCGCGCAACCATTATGTTTCGTAAAGACGTCACGCCGAAATGGCTGAAGACTCGATATCAAGACGATTCATTTAAACCACTATGAGTCGACTCTTTTATAGATGAATCAATAGTTTTAAAAACTGTCCACTTTCAGATTTAAGCTTTAGCTGGATATTTCACTTCACTTAGAGCTGTGTTACACACTACATGGAAGGTCATTTTCAAAAACCCATAATAGGGGCTCTTTAAGAGATTTGGCCAGTTCAGAAATGTGTTTAAATACATCTTTGTTACTTTAACAAACTAAATTACATAAATCATTTGAACAAGCAGCTATTTTTTTGTGTGTGTAAGTGTTAAAACACTTACTGTTAAGCATCTCGCCTTGAATCTGTGCTAAAGCTAGAATCCGCCTCATAATGAGACAGTAAGAACCACATGTCACTTTAATAATCAAAGGTACTGTTTCAGAATTCAGAAGTTCTCTGCGATTTGCAGAACGGTATTCATAGACTGTGTTTGCTTGCCTTGCAGTGTATCGACAGGGCGACATTGGCACCAGCTGGTACGCCGTTCTGTCTGGATCTCTGGACGTCAAAGTGTCTGAAACAGCCAACCATCAGGTAAACACGACCTCGATCGCAATCATCTAAAGCTTCAATCTGCTGGGAGTCTTCTGGGATCAGTCATGCTTTAGTCTTGCAGATGTCATTTACATTCATCAGCGTTTGAGAAAGTGCTGCAGCAAGTGGGTGGACGCTTCACGACCGGCCTTGTTAATAGTCTGATATATGAGGACGTCGGGGCTTTGCTGCTGGGGATGAAAGCATCTTTCTGTGAATCCACTGGGAATACAATGAGTCACACTGTCAGATGTGTTTATTGGCCCTAAAGCACGCAGCACACACTCCCACACTGTTAAAAGAGGGACACTCCAGAAACATACAGCTTTTACCATCTCTATAGACAAGTACAGTTGACGTCAAAATGATTAGCCCTCTTGTGAAAATATTTCCCAAGGACAGATTTTTTTGTTGCACATTTTTTAAGCATAATCATTTATTTTGCTGTTGCCATGGTTACAGTGCACTATTTTTCCACCCATTTTGCAAGATATTAGTGTTCAATTTCAAGACTTATATTATAATATAAGGGTTATTATAATAACTAGGCAATTGAAGATAATTAGGCAAGTTATTGGACAACGGTGGTTTGTTCTGTAGATAATTGTAGACAACAGCACTAGGCTTTATGACTAATTACTTTAGTCATGTGACCTGATGTTTCAAATCACTTTAGTCACGTGACCTGGGTGTTTCGAATAACTTTGGTCAGGTGACCTGGGTGTTTCGAATCACTTTGGTCAGGTGACCTGATGTTTCAAAACACTTTAATCACGTGACCTGGGTGTTTCGAAACACTTTATTCACGTGACCTGGGTGTTTTAAAACACTTTAGTCAAGTGACCTTATGTTTCAAAACACTTTAATCACGTGACCTGTTTTTTTTTTTAGTACTTTAATCACGTGACCTGGGTGTTTCGAATCACTTTAGTCATGTGACCCTGAGTGTTTTGAATCACTTTTGTCAAGTGACCTGATGTTTCGAATTACTTTAGTCACATGACCTGGGTGTTTCGAATTACTTTAGTCACGTGACCTGGGTGTTTCGAATTACTTTAGTCACATGACCTGGGTGTTCCGAATCACTTTAGTCACGTGACCTGGGTGTTTCGAATCACTTTAGTCACGTGACCTTGGTGTTTTGAATCACTTTAGTCACGTGACCTGGATATTTCAAATCACTTTAATCACGTGACCTGTGTGTTTTAAAACACTTTAGTCACGTGACCTGGGTGTTTAGAATCACTTTAGTCACGT
>CAIGQZ010000461.1:10378874-10390426 GCA_903798205.1 Danio tinwini | reverse complement strand
GTGACCTGGGTTTTTCAAATCAATTTAGTCATGTGACCTGGGTGTTTTGAATCACTTTAGTCACATGTCCTGGATGTTTTGGATCATGCTTCGGTGAATTGTTTCGAAACTCTTGCACTTCAAGATTTCAACACTGATGTCGAAAACATCAGTTTGACAAAACTTTGAACAGTACTGTAGCTTTTCAGGGATGTTTTTCTTCTGGATGAGTTGTTGTCAAAGTTCTTCTGGATTGAGTTTGTCTCAGACAATAATGTACAGACAATGATCTCGCTGTATAATTACAATTAATGGCAAAAATAATGTTTGGAAATGTAAACTAATATTTTCAACTGACATGCTACAGAAAAACAAAGAAATAATCGACTTTAAAATGAAAATACTTTGATGAAAATACTAGTGGTCTAAGACTTTTGCACAGTACTATATATATATATTAAAGAAGTTTGGCCAGAAGAGAAATGGTCATGCCCAACTGAGCCTGGTTTCTCTCAAGGATTTTTTTCCTTCACTTTCATTAATTGATGCAGTTTGTTCCTCGCCATTGTCGCCACTGGCTTGCATGGATTGGGACTTGTGGAGCTGCACATCGATGAAATTGCTCTTCAGTGTTTGGACTCTCAGCAGTGAAAATTAAACCACACTGAACTGAACTAAACTGACCTTCAACTCTGAAAACTGGACTGACACAGTTTCAATCTACTAGAACTACTATGTTAAGCTGCTTTGACAGTCTACATTGCAAAATTGCTATAGAAATAAAGATGAATTGAATATAATAGTTCATTATTATTTCTATTATTACCTATTTAGTAAGATAAACATTATGAAAGCTACTGTATTTGTAAGCAGTTATAAGCACTTTGTCCAAAATCTAAGCACTTTTCAAACCTTGCAAAAACTAGACTAGCATTTTCAAGGATTTTCAGCATTAGTGAAAAGCCTTACAATAATATAGACAACTATAATACGCCGACAAGCAGTTTACATGCCAAAACCGTGTATCCTGATGGGCAAAAATCTAGCTGTGATGTTATGTTAATGCTTTATGTGCTTTGACCTTTGACTGACAAGCTACCAGTGTCGCTGCAAACCAGGCTCCTGCAGTACTCAAAGAATACATAGAGTTTGCGGATGCATTTGAAAACATAACATTCTGTATATAGACAGAAGGTCAATGATCGCCTCATTTAGTTCCGTTTCTCCTCAGGAATTTTAGCAAAATTACATAAAACAAAAACAAGACCTCCACTATTTTTTCACAGCCAACTTTAAATAATAGTTTTTCTTCTGAGCCTCTTTTGAAAGCACCGGAGCATTAATATGTAAAACATTCTGGTTCATACTTGCTAGATTACATGCACAATTGGGCACAGAACTGACACAAGGCATCAAGTTATGCTTATTTTTCACACTTCTGATGTTGCCCTGCAGCGATAAATGTCCTGCACAGCTGAATGTGTGTGTGTGTGTTTGTGTGTGTGTGGTTTTCTATGCATATTATGTACTTTAGTGTCTCCATTTCATTGATGCAATATTAACTGCATGTGTGTGTTGCTCCAGTTTCATGGAGTGATCCACTAATTTAGTTTGCTGTATCATGCTGCTCTGGTCAAATCAATATAAACCGCACTGAAGGATGCAGAATGTACACTTTTGCATGCAATTTAAATATGTGATTGTCTGGTAATTTGTTAGGTGCAACAATTCTTACTTATATAATGCATGTACAACCAATGTGAAATGAGTGGTGGTCTATTTATGACAATTTAAATAGGAGTCATTATTCTTTATAATGTTTAATCAGATATTTCACCCTCCCATCTCTTTTCTGATTGGTAGTTACAGAGGTGAGGGTGGGGTCAATCTGTTAATCACATGATATTTGGATGGGAGACCACATGGGAAAGCTAGGTTGCTGCCAAAATTGGTGTTAGTGAGACCAGCAGGGGGCACTCAACATTCAGTCTGAGTGGGTTCTAACGCCTTAGTATATTGTAGGGGACTCTATACTGCTTAGTGAACACCGTCATTAAAACCGACTCTCTGTGGTCGTTAAAAATTTGCCCACTGGCCTCTGTCCATCATGGCCTCCTAGCCATCCCCATATCATACCTGGCTTCATCACTCTGATGAGTGCAAGTGGATGCTGCACACTGGTGGTTGATGAGGAGATTCCCTTGAAAAATGTGGGGTATAGTCATACCTGCCAACACTCCCGTTTTTCCCGGGAGTCTCCCGTATTTCAGACCCACCTCCAGGTTTGTCATTTCTCCCGGAAAACTCCCGGAATTTTAACCCCTTCCCCGGTCCTCAGGTTATTGGTACAATCTGTAACACCCCATTCACATGGGGCTTCTGCGTCAACGCTTGACAGAGGGCGTGTCTAAATTTAGGGCTAACGCGATCATCATAGCAGCGTAAGCCAATGAAATTAGTTAGCAATCGGCCACTCTGAGCTGGTGTATTTGTATACAGCGATCTGATTGGCTGGTGCTTCCGTCGGCACTTGAAAAGTTGAGAAAGTCCCAACTTCTGCAGCGATCAACGCCACTAAAGCGGTGCCGACGGATCCACAATGCAGTTCGGCAATGCCTGTCGTCACCTATTCAAAGTGAATGGGAAGCGTTGAAGCTGACGCCCCTGCCCTGTAAATGAGGATTTTCAGAGACAAATGTTGGCAGGTATGGGTATAGTGTATATAAATTTAAAGAATTATTATTATTATTATTATTATTATTATTATTATTATTATTATTATTATTATTGTTATTTATGAAGATTTAAATTGAAGTCATTATTCTTTATAGTATTTAATCAAATATTCCCCCTTTTCCTTTCCTTTTTTGCAACATCTCTTTTATGATAGTAGTCACTGATGTGAGCGTGGGGTCAATCTGTTAATCCCATGATATTCAGCATCCAATTAATTCCGCATTGACTAAATCAACAATGCTGTCCTCCCAAATTTCAGTTCATACAATTTAAAGACAAGAAATTAATAATGACATTTTAGTCACCATACTTTCTGTTTCTGCTCAATGTCAATGACAAAAATAGTTGAAATAACCCCATTTTGTTCAATTAATCTGCAATCTGAACAAATTGGTTGAGCAGATGATTCAATTGATTGTAGCAAACTAGCTTAAGGCAGAAATATGATCAATCATAATTAGTTTTAATTAATTATAATATTTTGCTAAGCTATACGCTTTTCCTTTTCGTCTTTGGGTCAAGTGTTTATTCGTTCAAAGAAACTGCATTACTACGCTAAACATAATCATCACTACATAATCATTCATAAAACCAGCAGTCACTTACTTAATTCCTGAATGAATCGGTCCTTCTGAATGATTCAATGACTCATTCGCTAAGACAGTCACTTCTTATCACCACCTACTGTACTTGTGGTTTTATATTTGAAAACAATTTTTTCCTCCTTTCACATTTTTTAAATATTTATCTCCTTACATTGTACACTGTAAAAAAATCTTAGTTGAATCTAATAAAAATGTAGTCATCTCAACTTACAATAGTCATGCTGACTAAAAATATTAAGTTGCTGAAACCTGATTAACTTATTAAAATAAGTTTAAGTAACATAAAAATATTTGTTGTCATGACTTCAAATAAAATAGCTTAAAGTACAGACTGTGTTCAGTAAAATCATCTAAAGCCACTTAAGAAGCAGTTTCTGCATGGATTTTGTTGATGCTGATTTATTTTGACTGGTAACAGCTTTTAGTGTATTATTACTCAAATTAATTTGACATAAAGATGATACATAAAATTAGAAGGAATAAAATATGTATGGGCAGAATCATTTTTATTCTCACTCCAAGCTGAACCTAAAAGATAGCAGTGTTGGTGTCATGCCAACTTTTCATTTCCTTGCTTTTCATTTCCTTCGGCTTAGTCCCTGATTATCAGGGGTCGTCACAGGGTAATGGACCGCCAACTATTCTGGCATAAGTTTTATGCAGTGGATGCCCTTCCAGCTACAACCCACTACTGGGAAAATCTGCTTTCCATCAAAGCCATTCTGGGGTGCGTTTCCCAAAACCATCATTAGCCAACTAAGGTCGCAAGTTCCGTCATTACAAACATAGTTTGATGATTTAGAAGTTAGAAACATAGTTCCTGGCTGTGTTCTATTCTCAGTTATCTCCCCTATGCCCTATTCATTTAGAACATTCTAACATTTAAACTTGAAATGATAAAAAAAAGCATTAAAGTCATCTCTCTTACATGTAATTTGCTTTGCTGTATTTTTACAGTTCAGTTTTTTTAGCGATCTTCATGTTTACAATTGTGCTCCCTTCACAGTGCACTTTGAAAACATTGATGTCATTTTAAAACCGAGCCCCATGACGAATGCTATCACCTATTATTTAAACGCAGAATTTATTTATGTCTCCAAAGCTTGTGAAAACAAAAAACATAGCATACGTTAATGCTTTTAATTTATAGAAGGTTATTAAGTATCTGTACTGTATATGACATGGGCCTGTTGGTTAGAACATTTCTACAGTGGTTTAATTGGAGTCAAATTGTAAAAGTAGACTTTTCAAAAAAATTAAAATAAACAATATCCTACTTAATAATAATAATAATAATAATAATAATCATCATCATCATCATTAATATTATTAATATTATTATTAAAGTAGGATTTTTTCATTTCCTAATAAATCATAAATAAGAAATAAAAAATTTTTAATAAATCGCCTCATTATTTATTTATTTATTTATATGATGTGTATATGATATTAGAATACGTGTTAGCTTTTGTGTGTGATTTTATGTTAATTTAGAATAGAATATGTACTATTCTCAATAATATTCGTAAAGGAAACATTGGCCCTATATATGCCATATACATATATTTCAATTAATATGGAAAATAAGTGCATGTTTTTAGCAAAACTAATATTGGATTTTTTTTTAAATGCGTGTGTGTGTAAAACAATATCATTTGCACAAAGAAATTATGGGGTTCCTCTCTAAAGAAATAGTTACTCCACCTCGTTTAGAGCATCATTATGGGCATTTTACGTTATAACTAACATGTCAGGTTTTGGGAAACACTCGTCACTACATTGTTCTTTTCCCAACTGATGCATCGTACTATGTTAGTTCAGCCGCAAGTTATGTCGTTGTTTGGGAAACACACCTCTGATTTAGAACAACAAATGGCTGAACAAATAATAGCACAGATTTTATGTTTTGAATTACATACAGTAGATGTTATGGTCTTTCTCTCTGTACACTGTAAAATATGCTGGGTTCCACATGGAAAAAATGATGTCTGCAAAATTGTTGCAAACAATTTATATGTGTTGAATTAAAAAAAAATAAAATAGTAATGATCAACTTAATTTCTTTGTTTAAATTCAGCCCAAATAAATTGTTTACAACCACTTAAGTTATAATAAAATAATTGCAAATCCAAGGAATTATCTTTGAATCATTTTTTTCAGTGATCACAATCCCTTCCTGTTGTCCCAATGCAAATCGATTAAGTTAATCTAATGGTTTTTACAATTTTAAGTTGATTGAACAAGCAAAAATTTGTTGTTTCAGCTCATTTTATATAAGTAGTTTGAACAAGCGATAAATGATTATTTTTTACATCTCTTTTTTTCAGGATGCTGTAACAATCTGTACTTTGGGAGTGGGAACAGCATTTGGGGAGTCCATTCTGGACAACACTCCTCGACATGCCACGATTGTCAGCCGAGAGAACAGTGAACTTCTGCGCATCGAGCAAAGGGAGTTCAAAACCCTGTGGGAGGTTCGTTTGTGTGCAAGTGTTACTCATTGTTTTTATTACAGCTGCTATGAGCAATGAACACTCATAATGGCTGACAGACAGAACTAAAAAAGCACTTGTAAAAAGCAAAAAAAAAAAAATAGTTTGTTAGGAATGATCTGGTCTTTAATAATCTTGTGTTGTCACACTGTAAAAAATGCTGGGTTCCGCACAATTCCTTCAAGTTGTCCTAACACAAAGGTTAAGTTAACTTAGTTGTTTTCATCATTTTAAGTGGATTGAACATAAAACAATTAAGTTGTTCACCAAAAACACAACAATTGTGTTGATTCAGCTCATTTTAAATAAATAGTTTGAACAAGCAGAAAAAAAATATTTTTTCAGTGTACAAGTTGTTCGTGGAATTTTTGGTTTGCACTGGAACTATTTGTTTAGACTTGTTGTTTTTTTTAAATGTTGCAGTTTGTTTCAGTTCTGAGTACATACATTGATAAAAGGTCAAATAAAATCCAGTCCACAATTACTTTTCACATGGAAAATATGTCATTTTGTGTGCTTTTTTCATCAAGTCAGTGGCACCATTTATAAACTTGGCAATTAACAAGTTAGAATCCTGTTATTTTCTTAGCAGTTTTAGTAGCTTTTAGCAGGACTGAGGTTGATTAACAGATTTAGGCAAAAAATAATAATAATTAAAATATATATTTATCTGACGCAATTTACAAATTAAGTGCTGCATTTTTTTTGTATTTGTACTAGAAAACAAAGGAAATAAATATTATATTTAAAGCAATAATATTAATAATATTATAAAACATGTAAAAAAATTATTATATTTTAAAAAAAATTTGCAGCTTTAATTTTGAATATGTTTCGAGTATGTACTCTCACTATAATTGCAGTAATTTTAAGTAAATTATTTATTTATTTTCAAACAATTATAAAAGATATATCAAAATTTAACAAAATATTAAGGAGTTTTCAGCACTGATTTAACACAGTATTATGCTGTTTTTTTAGTAGCTCAATCATAGTCATTATATCAGTAACTGGCACTTTTTCAGCACTGAGTGTCAGTAACACTAGGAGGCGCTCGACTGCGTCTTCTTCAGCACATCCCACTGCCAAATCCCAGGCTTTAACAGGCTTTCACAGAGTGTGTGAATGTGCTTGTGTGTATGTGGGAAATGTAAGCCACTGGTCTCAGCAATAATCGATTCAGGAGTTATGTGTTGGTCTTTGAAATTTGTCACATTAACTTAGCAAAGAACTTGGGGGATGCACTGAGATATTGAAAAAAGGAAAGATATCTGCATTCTTCGCCTTAAATGGATTCGGCAAAGTTGTTAAATGTCAGTATATGAGAATGATGTTCATTTCACACTTGGAAATGGTCCTCTTTTCACTTCTTATTAATGCTGAAATCATATATAATTGTTTCTTTTACTTTTGTCTTTGCCATGATGACAGTACATAGTGTTTAAGTTATTTTACAAGATACTATTTACCTTGAATCCTAATTTAAAAGCTTAACTAGGTTAATTAGGCTAACCAAGCAAATTTGGTTAATTAGGCAAGTCTTTGGACAACAGTGATTTGTTCTGTAGACAATAAAAAAAATATATACAGTTGAAGCCAGAATTATTAGCCCTGCTGAATTATTAGCCCCCTCCCCCTCCCCGTTTATTTTTCCCCCCAATTTCTGTTTAACGAAGAGACGATTTTTTTAACACATTTCTAAACATAATAGTTTTAATAATTCATTTCTAATAACTGATTTATTTTATCTTTGCCATGATGACAGTAAATAATATTTGATTAGATATTTTTCAAGACACTTCTATACAGCTTAAAGGGACATTTAAAGGCTTAACTAGGTTAATTAGGGTAACTAGGCAGGTTAGGGTATTGTATACCAGTGGTTTGTTTTGTAGACTATTGAAAAAAAAATAAAGGGGCGAATAATTTTGACCTTAAAATGGTGTTTAAAAAATTTAAAACTGCTTTATTTTATTTGAAATAAAACAAATAAAGACTTTCTCCAGAAGAAAAATTTTCTTGCTCTGTTAAACATAATTTGGGAAATATTTAAAAAAGAAAAATTAAAGAGGGGGCTAATAATTCTGACTCCAACTGTAGTTATTTATTTATTTATTTATTTATTTATTTATTTATTTATTTATTTATGTATTAACTGGGTAATATTGGGCAAATTCTCTCTTTTTGACTTCTCTGTCACCATTTGTTTCACCTTTGCAGCAGGGATGGGTTTTGATGTTGTAACAAACAATTTGATTACTTTCTGGCGTTGATTAATTAAATTTTTTAATTTTACCACGTTATATAAAAACACTTGTTTGATGTCATAGAACACATTTTTACCTGCAGTTTTTCCCAATCCGTTAAAAAAAAAAGCTTTGTTTGCACGATTTGATTAATATCATCATATCTAAATCCTTTATAAATAATATTAATACATTTATAATATACTCCGTTGTTTATTGTTTTTGGAAAATATCTCAAATCTTTTTTCATATAGGCCTTTGTAAAATTAAAGTTCAAAAATGGCTTAATTCATTTATATTATACTGTATATTCCTCGTTATAGCATTTGTTTGTTTTATATTGGTTTATTTGATGTTTTTATTATATCCGATATTTGTATATCTTTAAATGATTTCAACATAGCTTAGGCTATTTTTATCTAGATCTATGAAATTGTGTTACGCCCTCAAAAGTGGACACATAATTTGTAAAGTTTTATGTTTTTCTGTTGTATTCATATGTGAATACAAATATGTATTCCTTATCTCCAAAATAAAGAAAGAAAGAAACCCAGCTGCTCGAGGCATTGACTGAGCAGATTCGAGCACTCCTGCCACCTGGTGGCTATTGCGTAAAGCACAAAATTGTTTTTTTTTTTTTTTGAAAAGGCAGCTTTTACAGCAGTAAAGCGCATGACTGCGCGTGACAAATTGCAGTACTGCACGTGAAGAAACGCGCGTTCTCAGTAGCCACATCTGTACTAGTTTTTCCTTTTTTATATCTACATTTTTTTTTATTCCAGCCAAAGTAAAAGAAATATGTTGTTCTCCACAGTAAGTATTTACTATATATAATGTATTACATGTAATATCTCACAATAACATATTCTTTTTATAAATGACAGCTCATATATCTTACAATATGTAGGGATGTTACAAATTGTCACTCTGAGTTATAAAATAAACATTATAATGTAAATGATGGGCGACACGGTGGCTCAGTGAATTGAATTAACTAAATTGGCCTTAATGTATGAGTGTAAATCCATGTGCGCCCCCGCGCCGCCCCTATAGTCATTTTAACAATTTAATAATGAGGCATTGGAATCAGAATGTGAAAACATATAAATACTAATAATAAATGTTTACAAAAAAAGTGCACGGTAAAAAGTAACAGAGGCTGCGATATCTGCTACTAGATCTATTTTCAGTTGTCAGACACCTACATGAACATACACTATAGTAATTTATAGTAAATACTTTAGTGTGTTTTTTGACCATACTGACACCTGACATCTCTAGTAGAGATAGAGATGCTGCACAATCAACTAAAATGTTGCTCGAATTGTTTTTTTTTATATTGGTGATAATATCGCCGCGATATATATTGCATCACCAAAAATGATTGAGGTCATGTCCGTGTGTTGTGCTATAAGTTCATATATTGATTAATGTGACAGGCCTAGCTATAGTGTTTAGAAAGATTGAACAACATTTGTGGGTTTTGAATCTCCTGTTTTATTTGTCATTTTCACAGTTATGAGAATATATAACCAGCATAAAAATAAGAAATTTAAGGGATAGTTCAACTAAAAATTTTAATTTCCTTATCATTTTCTCTCCCTCGCGTGGTTAACCCTTTAACCTTAACCTTTTAAGAGTTTCTTTCTTCTGCTGAACACAAAAGTAGATATTTTGAAGAATGCAGGTTACTGGCACCCCTTGACTTCCATAGTAGTCAATACATCTGATCAATAGCACCATGTTTTAGTGTGCAATGTAAAGTCATTTTTGATTCAGTAATGCTGCTTCAGTGAAAAATAGTTTATTTCATATTTATTGCTTTTAGCTTTCTAAAAAAAATACAATAAATGATGAATTGTGGGTGAGAAAACATGGTTCAACTGACAAAACAATAACATATATACTGTAACAAATAACTATTATATGACTATTATGTATATATTCATGATATAACGACTGCACTGAGTATTGCAGTTTTGTCATTTCTTTTATTCTTTATTTTGAAATTTACAAGTATTCGATAAATATTCAGTATTATGCCAGGACATTATACATTTTAGGACAGATTTTTTTAAAAGTGTTGTTTGCTCATATTTAGAAATGTGTTATTACAGTAATCAATTCATTTAATTATTTTATTTTATTTTATTTTATTTTATTTTGAGGTGCATAAAATATGGAGAGGCAGAATTTTCTCAGATAAAAAAAAGAAATGAAAATACCTTTAATCCTCCACTACGATCTCATATTTTAAACTTTAGTTGATATGTAATGTAGCTGTGTGAACATAAACAACATCTCTGAATGTAATATGCTTAAAGTTCAATGCAAAGGGAGACATTGACTTTTACAAAGTTAGCTTATCAAAGCCTACAGCAAACAAAGTTTGGGGACTACAAAAATATACATCCGGGCTAGTGAGATTATAAAGGCTTCAGTTTATGCGCATTCATACACCCTGAGTAGCAAAGGGGTGTGGCCAGAGGCGCTGTAATGTTGTAGCAGAGCAAGCTAAAATGGCTTCCAAACGCTTGTATTTCCACAGAGCTTCTTCTGTTTCTGTATTTGGGCTTCTAAAGGATACGACACAAAGAGAAGTGCTTACACTTTATTTTATTTTTACTATGGTCCAGAGAATTATAAATAAATATGTAGCTAGCATTTGACAAAGGACAGCTTCCAGAATCTCTCCCAGTTCAGTGCTGGATTCGGCTAAAAACTCCTTAAAGGAGGAGCAGCTCCAACCATAATAGAAGAAGCTGTGGATTGTGAGCCACAACCTGTAAGTAGATTTATTTGTTAAAAATGATCTATTACATGCATAGTGTTTAGCATTAACGGTATGTTGTAGCAAGGAGGTAAACAAGGATGTAAACAACAGGAAATGCTGTTGGGCACCGTTAACAATTTAGCTGCAAATTCATATTTATCCATCAAACCGCTGTAAACACCTACAATCTTCACCAGTGCTGCAGTGTCTCTCTCTATGTGAACGCTTTCCCTGCGTTCTACATCTCAAATAATGAACTCTCAAAAGATATGTGAACGTTTTATATAGTTAGGCTGCATTTACACTGCATGGTTTAAGTGACCTAATTCCGATTTTTTTCTGTCATGTGGCACAGATCGGATATAGCCCATGTACATGTACGCAGGATGGATTCTGATTTACTCAAATCAGATTCAAGCCTTGTTCATAAGTGGAAATTTATTCAATATGAATCAGATCTGTGCCCTTGTGTCTGCAGTGTAAGCAGGTAGATCAGATTTTTACCTGTCAATGCAAGTCGCGTAATATTAAAAACTAGCAAATGACATCAACTCTGATGCTTTCATTTCAGAACAGACTTTAGCAGAATCCCAAACCTTAAATCTCATACACGAGGACTTAAAAAGCTTTTATATTGGCATGTAGCACAAGTATTTAAGCATGTTGAACGAAAGAGAGAGAGAGAGAGAGAGAGAGAGAGAGAGAGAGAGAGAGAGAGAGA
>CAIGQZ010000461.1:10368484-10378864 GCA_903798205.1 Danio tinwini | reverse complement strand
AGAGAGAGAGAGAGAGAGAGAGAGAGAGAGAGAGAGAGAGAGAGAGATCAACATCCGCAACGTAACCAATATAAACTAATATAAAACTGTTGCATACATTACGCCCATAAATCATGCCATGGACATTACGATTAAGATGCCTACTGGTTTAAAAAGGCCTAGATTAAAAGAAGATGGCCAAATGAGAACTTTTCTGTCATAAACTAACGTAAAACAACCTGTCAAAAAAAATAAAATAAATAAACCCTGCAAACACATTAAATACAGGAATGGAGAAAAGAGCGCTCTTTTATTATCAGCTGTCAGTCAGCGCCTGCTCTTTTTTCCCCCCCTGCTCATTGTGCCTTTGCCGTTGCTGTGTAAATGCAATCGGATACGAGTCACTTTTAAAAGATGATGTAAGCAGGTGATCAAAAGAATCGGATACAGTCACACAATCGGAATTGACCATCAAGATCTGCAGTGTAAATGCAGTCTTAGACATGCTTATAACCGCATATATGTGGAAGACACTTGCCAGGTTTTATTTTAGAGAGGAGGCATGAGTTTCAGCAGTGTCCTCTGTGTCATTTCCTGTCTCATTCAGGCTCAAACTGATACGGCTAACAGCTACTCTGACTGACAGTATTTACACAGCAGAGGCGCAGCAGGTGCTAGTAGAGGCATGACGCTTTTCCTGGTGACGTGAAGCCGATCACCTTATAAACACAACCAAGCCTTAAAAAATACACTGTGGACCACCCCTTTAATTTGTGTTTTTAAAGAGCCCCTATTATGGGTTTTTGAAACTGACCTTCCATGTAGTGTGTAACACAGCTTTAAGTGAAGTGAAATATCCAGCTAAAGCTTAAATCTGAAAGTGGACAATTTTTAAAACTATTGATTTATCAAAAAAAAAAAAAGCCGACTCATAGTGGTTTAAATGAATCGTCTTGATAACGAGTCTTCAGTCGTTTCGGCGTGACGTCGATACGAAACATAATGGTTGCGCGCGCAGACCCACAAAATTTAAACCTGCGGCCCGCCCACTAACACAGCAGCAAAGACAAACAGATCCTGAAGTCATAAGTCATAAAGACGCTGTGCTTACCTGGATATTATTGGAAGTGTGAGGGAAAGAAGTGCTTCAGCAATCTACATGCGCACAATGAACTTTCAGTACACAGCTCATGGATTAGTTTCTTCCTCCATTTTGTTTTATAGATACTAGTTTTGAACAGTTCATTCCAGTGCATTAATGTGAGAGTATGCTGTAGGAGCGAGTTCAAGCCAAACTGTGAGAACAGCACCTACTAGGGTCACAGAATACGATGCTAACAGAATTTGGTGTAACAAGTGCAAAATAAGGGCAATTTATTAGGTACAAGTCAAACAAAGGCAGGCTGGACTTCCAGCTGGTGCACAGCACTGGAAAGGCGATGGGAGCCCGCAAAGATAGCTTGTCAGACCCCCGGATGTGATCGTTAGGCAAAGCACAGTACAGGTAAGCCCTGAGAACATAAAACACGCAAGAGGTGCTACAGCAATGGTTGCAAATAGAAATGATCTACAGCTGAGAAGGGAGAAAAGCTCCAAAATGAAAGATAATTAATGAAATGAGACCTGGCCCATGACACATTTCATAAGTGTAAGTAAATAGCTGCCTCCTTGTTTTCTCTAGCTTGTAAAGTATGTATTTAATTGTGTTGTTACTTGTAACTGCTTGCACTGTATCAGGTTAACTCTATATTACCATATCTCGTCTAATGCCACATTGAAAACGCGACGCGTGCTGCTTTGTTTAAGGATTTAAATGTGTTTGTGGTGTTTAACTGCACTGCTTTCGGGGGTGAGGTGTCTGAATAACACTGTTGAGAACCGGGTACTGTTTACTGTGGTGTTAGTAGGTTTACTATGAAGCGTGTTTCGGGCATCTGCTGCGATCGGATCCAATACCAATGTTGGCGACCTGTGGGCTTGATAAACCGCGCTGGGCATTTTACTGTCGACCAATCGCAACAGGCTGTCATCGGTCTAATCAGCACTAAGCGCTAAGGAGGGGTTTTGGAACAAATGAATCGCTGAACGATTCATATGGGAGTCGCTGGGATAATTAGGTAAAAACAAATGCATATTATAAGACCATGAACGTGTTTTTTGTCCTTGCATGCATATCAGCCTGTTGTTGAAGACCCATACAACCGAAATATGACCCTTTTTTAATGTATAAAAGGGACTCTTTAAAAGTATTGTGATAGAAGTTTAGATCCAGTGAGGTATTTTTCATTTTTTGGCTCTCTTCAAGTGCTCTCTTTAAGTAAACAGTGTGCAAGTACAATGTTAAAAATACATTTAAAAAACACACAAAATATATACAAACAACACTGATGATAAATCCTTTCTGGAAAATCTATTTAATTAATTAACTTAGTATTGTCACAATACACTACTACAATACTTTATAGTATACTGTTGGAATATTTGCATTTTGCACTTCTTTAAGCATTAAACATGAGGTGTGTGTGACTCAGTGTTTGTGACACACAGAGGCTGTCAGGCTTCTGTCATTAACACCCGCTTTGTAAATAGTGTCACCCGTGTCTCACAGCTCACCAGTGACCATATGTGCTTTATTTTTGTTGCATATCTCTCAAACACACACACACACACACACAAACGTACTGCATGAATTATGTATCAGTCTCTGCTGCATCAATGGAACAATGTAGGCGAAGATCACGCTTTCGCGCTCTACTATTTCCCTCCTCTCCGTCTTTGTAAATCTCTCCTCATTCAGACGAGAGCTCGTGAGAGATTGTTTTTGTTTGCGGATGAGTAGCGTGTGGGTTTGTGTGAGTGTGTAAATGACAGAAAAGGTGATAGAGTTCATATATTTGTGTTTGTGTGTGCTGTCCACCATTTCAGACCTTTTCAATCTTGATGAATAGGGATGTTCTTTGTACGCTAATACTAATATGCTAATAGTATGCTAGCATAGTCTGTAGAATATTCAGCAGACTTGATTGGATGCTTTTACAAAAGTAAATGGCAAATAGACAAGGTTTATGTTTTATATTTTTCCATACCTGCCAACAATTGTCTCTTAAAGTCTGGGAGAACGGGGGGTGGGCTGGGCTGACGATTGTGTGTTTGTCTAAATGACACAGTTGAGAACTGGGTTAGGGGAGAGCGGGGCACAAAGTAAAACTTTTTGGTTTTGGTCAAATAATGAACAAAGTAATAGGGTTAGATAAAGCATATTTTTTTACCAACAACACAAAAGCCTCTCCTACAAATAAGCACTGGAATTATGATTGCCAGACCTATGGTTTCTGTGCAGTATTGCCAAAAATGCCAGCAGTATAAATGTTACTATTTACCTCACCTGCGGGGCAAGTTGTAACAGACAGGGGGTTAATTGTAACATGTTTATAAAGGCAGATTTCACACCTTTATATAAAGATAGCTAGTTTAAATAGTAGCTATATTTCCTCAGTAATTAACTCATTTTATTTTTTATTCTACATAGCACAGTATGTTTATTTATTTATTGGATAAACACATTTGGATTTATTTGGATTATTATCCATTATTATATGATGCATTTATTTGCATTATTAACAATAAAATATATTTTTTGTCTATTAAAAAAAATTCTATTAAAAAACATTTTATTTAAAAAGTTCTCAACATTACACTCAAAATTCAAAAATGATTTTGTTGTTTTAATTGGTGTCCAACAATGTATAATTTAATTGTAACACCCTGTTACAACTAACCCCGCTGTGTCATGTTTTCCTCAAAACTGGCTATCTTTCAAAATGGTTCCATCTTTTAGCCTAGAGGACGGTGATCACAACAATATACAATTTTACCAACATACTTTCACAGATTTTTTTTAAATAAAAAAATATCGACTATAATAAAAATACTTTTATGCTGCAAAAATGGTTTCTCCTGTGTTTCTCATGCAAATTTAGCAGAACTTTTAATAATTGGCAGGAAGACGTCTGCCGACACTGTGGTGAAAACCTCGGAAGCATGCCATGGTTAACCCTGAGCAAATACCTTAAAACTCTGTTACATTTTACCCCACGTTACTTTGTGCCCCGCGCTCCTCTAATAACTGTATGGTGTGAGTAACTACAATGAAACAGGTTTTGGGCGGATCGCATACTATACCAAAGTTGGTGACCTGGAGGTGTTACAGACTGTACCAAAAAGCTGAGGACTGGGGCCAGGGTGAAATTACTGGAGTTTTCCGGGAGAAATAACAAAACGGGAGCGTGGCGGGAGATGGGTCTGAAATATGGGAGACTCCCGGGAAAAACGGGAGTGTTGGCAGGTATAATTATTTCATTAAAGAATGTTATTCAGTTCAAAGTGAGCACGTAAAAAAAAGAGAAATGATTCCAATACAGGCTCATTGTGAAAATGTACCCCTGTAAACATTTCTGGAGAGCACTAATTATGTAGCCAGATCTACGTATGGCTGCATTTTGTCTTTAAAACAAATGCTACAGGGCGTTTTGATGCCGCAGACGGCTTCTGTTTCTTTTCGTGTTACCAGCTGACCGCTTACCTCCATGTGGACAGCTTTTCCGCTGTTACCAGTTTGCACAGTAGCTCGCCGCGTATGCTGCAGACTTGAGACACAGAAAGCAGTTGACTGCTACAACAGGGTTCAAGTCCAGCGAAGAACAGTTCCAGAAAGTAGGTAAAACAAAAACAAAAGGCAAAAAATAAACAAGTAAATAACAGGGTGAGAACGTTGTAAGATCTGAAAACGTGGTAAAAATCAGGCGAAGGCTTTTCTTTTTTTGGATTGATTTTGTAAACACTGTCGGTTGGGTTTAGGGAAGTGGATGGGTGGAAGTCGGTCGGTTGCTCAGTCATTCAGTCAACAGCGGCCTCTGGTGGATTTACGTGAAATCAACAGGCTTAAATGGCACTCGCGAGAGAAAATTGAGATCTCAAAAAGTGTACACAGCAGCCTCTGGTGGACTTGTGAAAACAAAAACTGCAAAAAATGTATCTCCTGGGACGTATTTTGCGATTTCCAGAAATGTATATAAATGTATATATATGTACGTATCAATAATGAACCTGGGTTGCATGATTCAGGTTCAGTTTAGGCTTTTATTTGCATATAAACATCAATGATTACAGCATTCAGATTTGATTGAGCAGCTCAAGTATGCTTACTTGACGCTCAGGGACCAATGAGGTTCTTTCTTGAGAGTCACATGGCATCTTTGAGGTTCTTCAAGAACCAGTGAGGTTTGTTTTTGCACTCTCAATAGTTAACGGTTGAGCTTTTGTTTATGTTTGCTGATCTATGCTTAAAAGCGATTAAAGGCTAAATGACATGCTAATCATAGCTTTTGTTTACTTGATTTGCTTTTATTATCCTGATTTGGGCCTTGTGGTAGCACAGTGGGTAGTGCTGTCGCCTCACAGCAAAAAGGTCGCTAGTTAAAGCCTCGGCTGTATCAATTGGCATTTCTGTGTGGAGTTTGCAGGTTCTCCCCGTGTTGGCGTGGGTTTCCTCTGGGTGCTCCGGTTTCCCCCACAAGTCCAAAGACATGCACTATAGGTGAATTGGGTAAGCTAAAATTGTCCGTATAGTGTATGAGTGTGAATTACGTTGGATGTTTCCCAGTGATGGGTTGCATCTGGAAGGGCATCCGCTGCGTAAAACATATGCTGGATAAGTTGGCGGTTCATTCCGCTGTGGCGACCTCAGATTAATAAAGGGACTAAGCCGAAAAAAGAAAATGAATGAATGAATGTATAGCCTACACATTATTTTTTAACCCATGACCTCTATACTTTATGTGGGAATTTGACCCATAAGTCTCATTCAAGTTATTGCAGGTCCTGTGAAGTGGTTTTGAAAGTGCTTTTTTTTCTTTAATGTTTGATATAATCTCAACTGAAATATAAAGAGAGGGCGGGACATATATAGTAGCTCCTCCCCTTTAAAAACAGCCAATAGTGTTTGTTTTATCACTGCTCTGCCAGTCAGAGTGGTTGATCTCAATTGCATCAAATGAATAGCAAATGAGAAACGTCTTGAAGGGGCGGGGTATGTCAGATACTAGAGAGACTTTGGTCAAGATTTGGTGAGGAACTGAAGCATGAAAAAAATTGTTGATCCATTTAGGCTAGTGACAAACTGCAGGCTTTGGATGTTTGAATCAGTTTAATATTTTCTTATCACAAATTTTGGAGCACACTACAATAAAAAAAAATCTGTAATTTTATGGTTTATTTCTGGCAGCTGGGGTGCCGGAAAAAAAAAAAACGTAAAATAACGGCCGTTAAATTCCAGAAATTTACTGTAAAATAAAAGAGCTTGAATTACACAGATTTACCAGAAATTCAAATTTAAGGAAATTTCTGTCATTTAACAGCCGTTATTTTACAGTAAATTTCTGTAATTTAACCACAGCTGCCAGAAATAAACCGTAAAATTACGGATTTTTTTTATCGTTTTTTTACCAGATTTTTTTCTACTTTTTTATTTTAATTTCAGGCACCCTTAAATACTACACTGTAAAAATTTATTTGATCAATTAGTCCTGACAGCATTTTTTAGTTCATTGTAACTTATTAAACTAGGTGAATCATGTTCTAACGTAATTTCATTAGTTACTCAAGCTGTTTTAAGTCAGTTTATAAGTTCAGCTTAAAAATTTAAGGCGAGCAGGATTTGTTTACAGTGTAGTAATATATTAAGAATAGTGAAATTTTACTAGGCTCACAAGTAGTTCATAAACAGACTGGACTTGGTCTGTAATGTGAACAAAACAGAGTCCTCTTAAAGTCTTTATTAGTGTACACCAACCTGACTTGAAAACAACTGAACTGATCCTCAAATACAGACTCCTCTCCTCTCTAATGTGATAACGGTGATTTTACAAGAGCTGCAGGGCACACACACTCACACTCATAGCAGTCGGTTCGGTGTAAATACAATTTGATACCCTTAATAATTGATGAAGCCACGAGCTTTTGAGAGCCTTTTAGCAGCCCTGCTCTCACACTCATGTGTAATGCTGCAGTTCAGGGTGAATTGGCCGAACGCAGCTCTCTGATTGGCTGCTGCTATTGCCTGGCAACGGCCACTGAAGTCCAGTCAGATGCTCGACAAGAAAGACCCAAAGAGAGAGCAGCACATCATCCATACATGTGTCTGATTCAGTGTCTGGCTGAGAAGAGAAGAGTTTTCCTGGATGATGCTGCAAAGTTTAGGAAGTGAGCGGTTATCACATTTCTGTGGGATCCTCTGTTGGATTACACTACTACACACACTTTTATTAGGGTGAGTCATGTAAGACTAGTATCTAAGAATTGGATGCTGTTTTTGTGTCTAACCATTGATATTAATACCAGCAGGATTGAACGCCGCATCAATATCACATTGGTTTTTGAGGTTAATGATGTCAGAGGTCTTTTTCAGCAGTATATTGATTCTTGTTAGTACTAATCATTGTGTTTTGCGTACAACCTGATTTTAGAGCTATTTCTGAATATATGCATTAAATGTAATTTTAACTAATCTGTCGGGTTTGTTCATATTTGATGTAAATTATAATAAAGAGATTGTTCATCCAAATGTGAACATTTTCCTCACAATTTTCTCACACTCAGGAGTTTCTAAACTTTTATGATTTTCTTTCTTCTGTTGAACACAAAAGAAGATACTCTGAAGAATGTTGTGGGGACAAACAGCAGAATAACAAAGGAATACATACAAAGCAGCCTTTGACTTCCATAGTATTTTTGTTCCTACACTCTCAGAAAGAAATTGTACAATGTTGTACCAAAGAAGGTACAAACCATTGTCACTGGGGCAGTACCCTTTTATGGGACAGAATTATATCTTAAGACAAAGCAAATTTATACTATTGCAGTTTGTATAAAATCTACCTTTGGTTTTTAAAACCTGCAGATACAATATTTTACATTCATCAAAGGTACAAATGTAATCCATGAAGGTACCACTACAGGGACAATACACTTTGTACATTAACAGTGTCAAATGTGTTCCTTTAAGAACTATTTAAAGGCAATTGCTATATCCAAAATGTGTCAATTTATTTTCAGTATATATAAAACATCAACAAATACATTTATTAAACAATGTTTTTTTATTTCTTTGTGTGTAAAAGCACCTTTTCCATTTACAATAAAGAGTAAAAACACTTTAACATAAATCAAAAGATCTATTTTTTGCTAAACATTTCACAACACTTTACACAAAAATGTTACAGTAATACATTCTCCCGTGTACAATATAAAACTTTTTTCTCCAATTTTCACACAATACCTTAGTAATCACTTAAAGGTTCATTAAATGTAATTTTAAAATAGAACCAGAATTATGCAAAAGTACTGTAAAGAGATATGCACAATGTTTGAATAGTTTTACTAAAATGTCTGCATGAACACATTGCATATGCAGGACACGTGCATAGTGGAACGCAAACGCCAAAAGGTGCAGATATCAGTAATGAAAATGTATTTATCAGAAAATGCTTACCAAATGTTAATTTAAAATGCCTTAAATGTTTAGTTTACAATACCTATAGCTTTACCAGTTGTTTTGTATAATAGAACGTAATAATTAATGTTTATGAGTTTCTTTAAACATATGCTTTTAAATGATGATTCATGTTTTAATATGGAAATTATTCATAAATCACTTTGACTTTCCAGTAACATTTATTTTCATAGATATTATGTAACTTTTTTTTTAGAACAATTGTGCACCTTCATTTCAGTTGTAGGTGCAGAAAAGTATCATAAGAGGTCTTTTCTGTACTGTACAGCTTTTACAAAGTTACAAAACTGTTAAGGAACATTATTTGTACTGTACCACCGTTTATCTTTTTTTCTGAGAGTGTAGGAACAAAAAGTACTATGAAAGCCAATGGCTGCTCTTTTCAAAACATTCTTTATATGTTCTAGTATATATTCCTTTGTTTTCAACAGAAACTCAAACAGGTTTAGAATAAACTGAGCATGCTGAATTTTTGGTCCTACTTTATATTAGGTGGTCTTAAACCCCAGTCAGATCACACGATTTTTATTGTCGGCTATGAAAGTCACTATGTTAGATTATGCTTATTATGCTTATTATTATTTTGTCTTTATAAAATGTCAACATGTATTATATTTATAACTAAATGTATATTTTTCAGCCAAGGGGTTGCTTATTAAACACTCCCTTGCCTGAACGTGACGCGAGTGAGACAGATAAAATGAAAGCACATCAGCACCAAGTAAAAATCAGATGCTCAAGACAAAATAATGACATATTTAAAAAATTTTACAAATATATGACAGAGGTTTGTATAAATATGACAATTACAGTGAAGCTTTAATTAAATCCTTATTTTCTACGGAGTTGAAAAAATAATTCAGCACAGCTGAGTAGTGGATGAGCACAAACAAAAATAAAATTCATATATTTTTCTTGGAAAAATGTTCTTTTTGAAACGAATTTCGTCTGGTATAATTTGTATCTTAATTTTAATGTATTGGTCAGTTATCTAGATAAACAAGAATAACAAATAACATCTGAGGTGACATGCTTCAAAACCAGTTCACTATAGTGCCAAAGCACAAGCTGGTTTGTTAAATAAAATAAGATCTAGCCTAAATAAAATTAAACTAAAATATTCATAGTTTCAGAGAAACCTATACTAAACAGTTTTCATTGTTAATGACATTTCATCCATTGCCAGTGAGTTTCAATTTAATTAGTTTAATCAAGTAATTTGAATAAGCAGGGCAGGCTTTTACAATGTATTCACACCACTGAACGTGTTTCCAGATTACCTCGGGAGAACAAACTCAGTCGGAAGGCTGAGAGAACTCAGAAACTCATGAGAATGCAGATGTCTGCATATTTGTGCCAGACTGTCAAACAAAATAGCTTAAAACACTTTAATATTTTAGAGAAGTATAGTTAAAGTTTGCATAACCAATGATTGATCTTTTCCACCCGAGACCCACCCATAAGTGAATATGCAGCCTGCTTTTTGATTACCTGACCCACGTATTAAAGGCAGCACCCACACATATAACTGAGAAATTATGTGCTAATATTGCCCATTATCACCCACATGACAGAACTCGTCGTGAAGATTAACAATTAAACATGCTAGACTTTCTGCGATGGTGTCGTGAGGCATCGCAGGCACGCAGGCATCGTGAGGCATCGCAGGCATGCATTGCAGGCAATCCAGGCATGGATTGTTGTGAACTATCCCACACTGTTAAAAAAATGTATGGTTTATTTCTTGCAGCTGGGCTGTCAGGAAAAAAAAAGTAAAATAACGTCCATTAAATTACAGAAATTTACTATAAAATAACAGACATTAAATTACA
>CAIGQZ010000461.1:10340198-10363484 GCA_903798205.1 Danio tinwini | reverse complement strand
ATTCTGATTGCAACTGTATCTTAATATACCAAAGTAATTTTTTATTCAAATGTTAACATATTAACGGTTGCACTATATGCTCCATTTGATAACAGACAACACATAAAAAACTGAAGTACTCTGGACGTTAGTAACAGCTTAGCAGCAACCTTTAGCCTTGTTGAATGTTTCAACATAAACAACAAATTATTATAATATACCTATAGTATTTGGGTTAGTTTCTTTATCTTAGAGAAATTAAGACATTTATTCCACAAAAATGCCTAAAATTGATTTTTTTAATTATTAATGGTGCATTTTGCTTAAATTTATTTTCAAAATGTATTAAATAAACTAAATTCTAAGCCATGCAGAATAGATTTCATTTGATTTTCATTTGATTGTTTTCTTATTTTTAATTTTAATAAAAAATATATATTTTTATTTAATGTTTTTTAATTTAATATTTAATTAAATTTTTATTATTTAATTGAATTTAGATTTTTAATGGATGATTAAACTATACTGAGGAATACTAGGCAACAAAAAACTAATTAACTAAATTATTTACTCATAAAACTCTATTCATGCCAAATAAACTGATTTCTAAGTCATTCAGAATAGAGCTTTTCTTGAAAAAAACTCATTTGATTGTTTTTTTTATTAAAAAAAGGATTTAATTAATT
This sequence comes from Danio tinwini, assembly GCA_903798205.1. Lineage (NCBI taxonomy): Eukaryota > Metazoa > Chordata > Actinopteri > Cypriniformes > Danionidae > Danio > Danio tinwini. The sequence goes on along the minus strand of CAIGQZ010000461.1, from coordinate 10,362,819 downwards.
TATGAAATTTAAAAAATATATATTTTTTTATTTAATTGAATTTTAATTTTTAATGGAGGATTAAATTATATTGAGGAAAACTAGGCAACAAAAATACTAATTAGCAAAATTATTTACTCAAAAAACTATTCATGCCAAATAAACTGATTTCTAAGTCATTCAGAATAGAGCTTTTCTTTAAAAAGTGCAGTATAATGGGTGTCTAAATTGTAGGTGAGTTTTCTATCAGTGTCTCATTCATGACCTGCTGTTCCTCAGCTGCATGTGCCTCGTCACCATGGCGATATGCAGAGAAAAAGAATGAAAACATCTGAATATTCATAGTCATCGTTGCCAAGCCACAAAAAGAGTGTGATTGGTGGAGCTCAGCATTATTTACTACATCTCTTTCAGTGTAATGTGAAGGCAGTTCACCTGTGATGACTCAGCAGATTTAAACTTTATCTTAAATAAATGAAATAAATCTTCATTGTGTTGCAGAAATACAGGCAGTGCATGGCAGGGCTTCTTGCTCCGCCATATGGAGTGATGGACAGTGGAGCGACTAATGACAGTGAGTATGACATGCCAACTTACACACACTCGTGTCAAACATCGACGATTGTTTCTGAAGCGTTTATTCCTTTGTGACGCAGGAATGCCGGACAAAGACAATCTCAGCAACGATCCTCTTAATTTTATGTCAAAAAACCTGAATAAGGTAAGATTGATGTCTGTGTTGGTTGTTTTTGCATATCTATTTACTGTTTTCAAAGGGTCGTAAACATGTATATGATTTTATAATGTAGTAGAAAGGTTTTTAATTTAGAATGTTTTATGCTATTTACTTTAAGTTTTTTACTGCATTTATTTAATAAAAAATTCCAGGAACATTATTGCTTTTTTGTGAGAATTAAAATAGCAGTTTTTTTTTTCTTTACACTGATTTATTCCTGTAATGTTATAATTTTCTGCATTATTTTTTCTTGGTACTCTAAAAATGTGCCCAGAAGAAACAAAAAAAGAGTTTTCACAGTGATGCCATTTTAATGAAAAGTTCTTAAAACACATTTTTTTAGATTTTTTATCATTTAAAGCAGGGGTCACCAATCTCGGTCCTGGAGGGCTGGTGTCCCTGCAGGGTTTAGCTCCAACTTGCCTCAACACACCTGATTAGCTTGTTCAGGTGTGTTTGATTAGGGTTGGAGCTAATATCTGCAGGACACCGGCCCTCTAGGAACAAGTTTGGTGACCCCTGCTTTAAAGAAACGTTTTGCACTATTAAGTGTGCTTTGTGAAATTAAATGGTTCTATGAATGTTAAAGGTTCCTTTTACAGTAACTTGCTGGCAATTTTGGTTGCCAGACTGTAAATTTACAAGCACACTATAAATTAACAATTACAATTTACTGTAAAATTTACAGTAACCTACTGGCAATTTTGGTTGAAAGTAAGACTGTAAATTTATGAGCACATTGTAAATGAACAAGTACAACTTACTGTAAAATTTACACTAGCTGGCAAATTTGGTTGCATGTAAGACTGCAAATTTATGAGCACAGTGTAAATTAACAATTACAATTAACTGTAAAATTTACAGAAATATACAGGTAATTTTGGTTGCAAGTAAGACTATATTTACCAATTTACTGTAAAATGTACAGTAACTTACTGGCAATTTTGGTTGCAATACTGTAAATTTACCAATTTACTGTAAAATTTACAGTAACTTGCAATTTTGGTTGAAGAAATCACTGTAAATTAACAAGCACATTGTAAATGAACAAGCACAACTTACTGTAAAATTTACAGTAACTTGTAATTTTGATTGAAAGAAAATCAGTAAATTAACGAGCACATTGTAAATGAACAAGTACAACTTACTGTAAAATTTACAGTAACTTACTGGCAATCTTGGTTGCATGTAAGACTGCAAATTTATAAGCACATTGTAAATTAACAATTACATTTTACTGTCAAATTTACAGTAACTTACTGGCAGTTTTGGTTGCGTGTTAAGGCTCATACACACCGGGACGCTTTTCATTTGCGTTTATCGTCAGTGTTTTTCTAGACGTTTTTCCGGATTCAAACCCAAGCGATTTTCTCAGGCGTCGAGCAGAAGAGTATGCATAATCACTCCTTGACATTAGATGGCGCTACACAACTTTAAGCTTCTGACACCCGCTTGTAACACAGAGAAAGAAGACAAAGTTGACACACTTGTTGTTATGGATGGTTCAAGCAGCAGCTCCAGCTCTAGCGATGAAGAAATTATAATTGTTCACCAGTCCAATAAGCAGCTCCACGTTCATCACGCCTCTGGGCATCTTCAATGTGCGCTCGCATTGACAGTGTTGCGCTTGAGCGCCTCCAAGTGATGTTTACTGTAACTTCAGTTGCTCCGTGCACGTGAACAAAAGTGCCAATCTGATTGGTGGAGAAGGTTTTGACGCGGTGTGTCAAAACAAAAAAACGAGCATGAGACGTTTAAAAAAAAAATGACGATATTGCGGCTGGCGTTTTGCACGTTGGTGTGCACAATCACATTCATTCATTCATTTTCTTGTCAGCTTAGTCTCTTTATTAATCCGGGGTCACCACAGCGGAATAAACCGCCAACTTATCCAGCACGATTTTACGCAGCGGATGCCCTTCCAGCCGCAACCCATCTCTGGGAAACATCCACACACTCATTCACACTCATACACTACGGACAATTTAGCTTACCCAATTTACCTGTACCGCATGTCTTTGGACTGTGGGGAAACCGGAGCAAAACGCGAGCAAAAAACATCTCGGTGTGCACGGGCCTTAAGACTGTAAATTTACGAGCACATTGTAAATTAACAATTACATTTTACTGTCAAATTTACAGTAACTTACTGGCAGTTTTGGTTGCAAGACTGTAAATTTACCAATTTACTGTAAAATATACAGAAACAAACTGGTAATTTTGGTTGAAAGTAAGACTAAATTTACCAATTTACTGTAAAATATACAGTAACTTGCAATTTTGGTTGAAAGAAAGTCTGTAAATTAACGAGCGCATTGTAAATGAAGAAGTACAACTTACTGTAAAATTTACAGTAACTTACTGGCAATCTTGGTTGCCAGACTGTATATTTACCAATTTAATGTAAAATTTATAGTAACTTACTGACAATTTTGGTTGCAAGTAAGACTGTAAATTTACAAGCACACTGTAAATTAATAGATTTTACGTTTTTTTTTTAAGTGAATGACAGGAATAGGAATGACAGGAACAAATAACATCAATGCTGCTTAATATTTCAATCAATTTTTTCAGAATTCTTTGATTGAGAATGTTTAAATTAATAAATGATGCAGAGTTTGATAAAAACTTTTTTTTGCAAAAATTCTAAATGTCTTTACCATCACTTTATTGGACAATTTATTGATCAATTTAACCTTCTTTTCATTAGTGTTTGCCTATGGGTAGATTGTTGCTTTTTTTTTTTGATTATCAGTGGATGTAATCCTGGATTTACATCTATGTTGATCCAGGAACATCATTCCTGTTTAAAAAAATGCAATCCATATCTAATCCCTACACCTAAACCTAACCCTAACTGTAAATTATTTCCAAAATCAGAAGGGAATAATAGTTGGATAACAAATATGTAGAAGCACATAACCCGAACTGTAAGCCTACACTTAACATAAACTATAAACATTTCCTTTAATATTTGATTGGCTGATTGGAATGTTGTTCCAGGATCAACATAGATGTTAGTTCAGGAACATGTGCTTAGTAAAAACACACTGACTGTAATCTTCATGCTCATAACTCAGTTTTTTATGAATTAAGTATAGTTCATTGTATTTAAAACACATCATCTTCTAACAAAAATATATTTAATGTGATTTACGCTAGCGATCGAGTGCAAATAGGCCATTTGTGAGTGTTTTCTGTGTCTCGCTCTCCACTTCCTCTCTCTCTGTCCCCAATTTGCTTTAGGTGCCGTCAGAAAAGATTTTGAGGGCAGAAAAAGTGTTACGTAATGCAATACTGGCCAGAGCTCCCCACATGATCAGAGACAGAAAATATCATCTGAAAACATACAGGTGTGTGTTGCTAAAGGGTAACAGTTTTCACCATATTTCAGGTGATTGATTTATTGGTGGATTGATGGATGGATTGATTACATTAAGATCAGAATTTTTTGTATTACAAGATTTCTAAATGTTATTTTTAAATATCCAAATGATAATTTTTTATATATTATTTCATAAGTACGTGGTAATTTGCATGCATGTAGTTAAAATCGTGAACATGGTCAACTTGTTTTATTTCTTGACATCAAAGGTTTTTATGAAGACAATTTGATGTGTCTGTTTTACAATATCTAATTCAGAAAATACTGTGAACAGATTGAAAAATTATAATGTTCAATGTATTGGTACACTGTAAAATATATCTGTTAATTAACAGTTTCTGTTTATTTATGATTGCTTACGGGATTATGGGATGTTGATCTCTGCTCTGTCGACTTTTGATGTTGAAAATTTAACTCTGCAATTTAACTATGTGACTTTTATTGACATTTTAGTACTTTGAAATAATGTAACGTATAAGAGATAATATAGAGAGTAATACGTCTGTAAAATAACAGAAAATGTACTGGCAGTTTGTTACAATGTTTTTGTAGCGCAATATACAACACAGGCCCAGACAATATGTCACTTTAAACAATAAAACATTTTAATAAAAGTTTTTTTAACTTTTCAAGGTTAAGGCCCAATTCTATTTTTGTACCTCTACCACTTCCCCTTGGCCCTCGAAAGTTTGAAGGGGAAGGGCTTCCAAATTTACCCCTAAAAAATGAGACAGCACTACAACACTTGCACACGTCATCATACATCATCGCGATCTCTTCCTTCACATGAGATCAGACGATCGCGACTGCTGTAGTTATTCCAGTTGCGTTATATTTTGGTATTTATCTTTAGGAGATCACTGAAGGCATATATTATGTTATCATAACGATCTAATGTGGCAATAAGATTAACTATTGACCTTATTCTTTAATATGGAAGTGTGCTCGTTTTTGCGATTATTTTAAAACTTCCGATATAGTTGTCTATGGGAGAAATGATTAGGAATAATAAACGGCAGAAAACAGTCAAACTACTCACTCTACAAACAAGTGTTTGCATGACTAAACAGACAAAATAGAATAATATAATAAGAAAACATCAGTTTGCAACATCAAGCAGCAAAACGAGCTGTTTTTAACGTCTAAAAATGAATGGAAGTGAATGAGACTGGAAGTCTTTAGCCAAAATAATTTAAATGGCTGCGCCCACTCATACATGGATAATGAGGTGATATTTACACAGTGGTTATATTCATCTATGTAAACACACAAAATAACAACATTAACATTATGTTAGACACTGTAAAAAGTTAATTTCTAGCCACTAGACTTTTCTGATAGGGGATTCGAGTGTCATCAAGTGTCAGAATGTTGTGTGACTGCTGTACAGGAGTTATTATTAGGGATTATAGATCGCCAAATTTAGTGTTTTTTATTTTAGCGTCTTTTTTAAAAAGCATGACGGTAAAACACGAACGCGGTTATGAATATATTAAAACATGTTTGTTTGTTGTAAAAATTCGTAATAATGACAAAAAAATACTAATTTGTGGATCTCCTTACTTTTGGGTGCAGCGAAACTGCCGTTGTGGCAGGTGTATTCTGGGACATTTTCTACCCCTTGGTTTCAAGTGTGCTCCTGAAAAATCTCAGTTCGAAGGGGTAAATACCCCTTGTCCTTAGCCCTACGCCTTCAAGCTAAAAAGAATAGGGACACCCCTACCCCTTCACGTGAATGCGCAAAACGAGGGGTAGGGGTAAGGGGAAGGGCTAAGGGGTAAAATTGGTATTGGGATTGGGCCTAAAACTTGTTGGAAGAAAGATCAAGGTCCCATAATGCAATTCAAAAGCATAAATAGACAGGAGGAAATGAAAAATAAAAACACAAAATACAGAAAATTGCTATTTTGTGGATATTTTTACAGTGTAGAATAAAATGTTGCAGAAAATCAGGCAAATTATGTATGAAGGAATCCTATAAAAAAACTAATCAGAAAGCAGATGTGCTAAAAACTTGTGAGTGTATGTAGAAGTGTTTATATTATAATTGAAAACTACAGACACAAAATGGATAAATAGCGACACAAATGCTAAAAAATGTATCATGGATGTATTCTTTACATTAGGCTTAAAAAACACTTTAGCTCAAATGGTTATGCCTGCAGTGTCTCACCTTAGGACAAATGTAAAGTACCATGTCATATGCGAGGTTTATTTATCTGCAAAATCGGCAGTGCATGTGCTAAAATTGATCTTTGTGTGTGTGTGTGTGTGTGTGTGTGTGTGTGTGTGTGTGTGTGTGTGCGTGTATGCGTGTGCGCGTGCGTGCGTGCGTGCGTGCGTGCGTGCGTGCGTGCGTGCGTGCGTGCGTGTGTGTTTGTGTGTGTGTGTGTGTGTGTTTGCAGGCAGTGTTGTGTGGGCACTGAGCTGGTGGACTGGCTGCTTCAGCAGAGCTCATGTGTTCACAGTCGGGCTCATGCTGTGGGAATGTGGCAGGTGCTGCTGGAGGAAGGAGTCCTGAATCACGGTACAAAACAAACAAACAAACATACCTGCAATCTGCTGTATTGACACACAGATATACTGCACACTAAAAGATTCATCTATTGGGTGATTTTTTACAATGCATTGCATCTTTATGTGTCTATAAAACATTTTTATTTTTTTATGTAATTTTTTATGACATTTTAAATGTATACATGTTTATAGTTTTGGACACACTGTAAAAGATTGTTGCTGCCTGCATTTTTTTATTTTTTTTGTTAAATCTATTTAAATGTTAATAGTAAATACTTTTCATCTCAACTTACATCAGTCCAACAAACAAAATATTAAGTTAAACTTTGCATAACAAGAAAAAATTGAGTTGAAACCTGATTAACTTTAGCATTCATGAAAACAAATGACTTTTTCATTCATTTATTAATTTTATTAATCAGGGGTCACCACAGCGGAATGAACCGCCAACTTATCCAGCATATGTTTTGCACAGCGGATGCCCTTTTAGCTGCAACCCAGTGCTGGGAAACACCCATACACTCTCACATTCACACACAAATACTACGGCCAGTTTAGTTTATTCAATTCACCTATACCTCATGTGTTTGGACTGTAGGGGAAACCGGAGCACCTTGAGAAAACCCACGTCAACACGGTAAGAACATGCAAACTCCACACAGAAATGCCAACTGACCCAGTCGGGACTCGATCCAGCCACCGTGTTGCCTTTATGACTTTTTGTCATCTTATTTTACAGTGCATACATTTTAAATGCACTATATTGCCAAATATTTTAGGACACCCTTACAAACCATTGCATTCAAGTGTTCCAATCTCTTCCATTTGGCCACAAGTGTATAAAATGTGTACAAAATGTCCTGACCTCAACCTGATTGAACCCCTTTGAGATAAATAACAGCAGATAATGTGAGCCTTTCCATCCAGCATTAGTTCTACAGTAGAAAAATGGTCAAGATTTCCTTTGGGGTCAATTAAAATTTTTATGATTTTAATTGACTCAAAAATAACTTTAGATCTTGTTTTTGCAACCTTTTCAAATCTGGTTAAAAGGATAGTTCACCCAACAATAAATCTAAAATACTCCCTATTTACTCAATCTGAAAGCCTTAAAGCTGAAAACCTGTAAACATCAACTTTCAGTATTTGATTTTCCTACTCTGAAAGTCAATGGTTATAGGTTTGCAACATTTTTCTAAATATCTTATTTTGTGTTTAACAGAGGAAAGAAACTCATAAAGGTTTCTAACCACTTGAGGGTGCTCAAATAGAAAGTATTTTTTATTTATTGTTGGGTGAACTATCCCTTTAACCAGATTGAAAAAGGTTGCAAAAACAAGATCTAAAGTTATTTTGAGGTGAAATAGAATCATTAAATTTTGTATTGTTATCCACAGAAGAAAAGAAAAAAAGGAGAAACACATACACTGTATTGCCAGAAGTTTTGGGACATCTGTCTTTACATTTATGTGCTATAACAGCTTCAACCCTTCCACAAAGTTTAGGAGTGTGTTTATGGGAAATCTTGACTATTCTTCTAGATCCGCACTAATGTTGGATGGAAAGGATCACATTATAAGCTATGATTTATTTTAAAGGTGTCCAATCAGGTTAAGGTCAGGACATTTTGTACACCTTATATACATTTTACACACTTGTGGCTAAATGGAAGAGATTGAAACGCTTGAATGCAATGATTTGTAAGGGTGTCCTAAAACATTTAGTACTATAGTGTATATATTTAAGATGTCATAAAGTTCAAGGGTGTCACGATGGCGCAGTGGGTAGCACAATCGCCTTACAGCAAGAAGGTCGCCGGTTCAAGTCTCGGTTGAGTCAGTTGGCATTTCTGTGTGGAGTTTGCATGTTCGCCCCATGTTCGCGTGGGTTTCCTCCGGGTGCTCCGGTTTCTCCCTCAGTCCAAACACATGTGCTAAAGCTAAATTGTCCGTAGTGTATGTGTGTAAATAAGAGTGTATGGATGTTTCCTGGTGATGGGTTGCAGCTGAAAGGGCATCTGCTATGTAAAACATATGCTGGATAAGTTGGCGGTTCATTCTGCTGTGGCGACCCCAGATTAATAAAGGGACTAAGCTGAAAAAAGAAAACAAAATTTTTCTGTTTTGGGTGAACTATCCCTTTAAGTTTTAATTATCTCAGTGCCATTTGCTCGGCTCTTGCCGTTTGATTTCTATACTTTATAATAGGAATAACCCTTTTAAAGTTTGACAAAACAACCTCGTTAGCTTGACTCCAATTAAAGCATCTCTTCATCTCTACTTTTCTTTCTCGTTATGTGGACAGTCGACCATGAACTCAACTTTCAAGATAAGTACCTCTTTTACCGTTTCCTCGACGATGAGGAGGAGGATGCGGTGTTGCCTAGTGACGATGAGAAACGCGAAGCTGAGGAAGAGCTGCAGGAGATGCTCCTCTTCCTCTCTCAGATCGGCCCTGACGCGCACATGCGCATGATCCTCAGGAAACCGTGAGTCAACCACAGCGCCCTTTGCTGGGTACATTAAAATGTTCAGTTGGTATGTAATATACAGTTGCAATCAGAATTATTCAACCCCCTGATTTATTAGCCCCCCTGTTTATTATTTTTTTTCCCAATTTCTGTTTAACGGAGAGAAGATTTTTTCAACACATTTCTAAACATAATAGTTTTAATAACTCCTCTCTAATAACTGATTTATTTTATCTTTGCCATGATGACAGTAAATAATATTAGACTAGATATTTTTCAAGACACTTCTATACAGCTTAAAGTGACATTTAAAGGCTTAACTAGGTTAATTAGGTTAACTAGGCAGGTTAGGGTAATTAGGCAAGTTATTGTATAATGATGGTTTGTTCTGTAGACTATCGAAAAAAATATATAGCTTAAAGGGGCTAATAATTTTGACCTTAAAATAGGTTTTAAAAATTAAAAACTGCATTTATTCTAGCCAAAATAAAACAAATTACACTTTCTCCAGAAAAAAAAATATTATCAGACATACTGTGAAAATTTTCTTGTTCTGTTAAACATCATTTGGGAAATATAAAAAAAAGAAAAAAAATTCAAAGGGGGTTCAATAATTCTGATTGCAACTGTAGATGTTTGTGAATGGAAAAACGTCAGCAAAGACTGAAATTCATGATAAACCCAGTGATTGTCTCCAAATGGAATAACCAATTCTGAATGTCTAGAAATGAGTCATAAATAATTTCAGTCTACCTGCATTAACCTATAGATTTTTAACAAAATTGCGTAAAGCCTATTGATAGGGGAGAGCGGAGCTCAAAGTAACACTTTTTGGTTTTGGTCAAATAATGAACAAAGTAATAGGGTTAAAGAAACCATTTTTTTTTACCAACAACACAAAAGCCTCTCCTACAAATGAGCGCTGTAATTATGATTTCCGAACCTATGGTTTCTGTGCACTATTGCTAAAAGTGCCAGGAGTAAAAATGTTACTATTTACCCCACCTGTGGGCAAGTTGTAACAGACAGGGGGTTAGTTGTAACACAGGCTTATAAAGGCAGATTTCACACAATTAATTTAAATTTAGTTTAGTTTTAAATAGTAGCTATATTTCCTCAGTAATTGGCTCATTTCTTTTTTATTCTACATAGCACAGTATGTTTATTTATAAATTTTTTGTTTATTGGATAAACACATTTGAATCTATTCGCATTATTATCCATTTATCCATTATTATACAATGCATTTATTTGCATTATTAGCAATAAAATAATATTCTATTAAAACAATATTTTCATTTAAAAACATTTTTATTTACAAAGTTCTCAACATTACACTCAAAATTCAAAAAATTATTGTGTTTGTTTAATTGGTGTCCAACAGTGTGTGGCTTAATTGTAACACCCTGTTACAACTAACCCCGCTGTGTCATGTTTTCTTCAAAACTGGCTAGCAGTCTCTGTGTGTTTTATACATCTTTCAAAATGATTTCATCTTTTAGCCTAGAAGACGGCGATCACAACAATATAAGATTTTACTAGCATACTCTCACCTTTTTAATTTTTTTATAAAAAATATCAACTACAATAAAAAATACTTTTATGCTGCATAAATGGTTTCTCCTGTGTTTCTCATCCAAATTTCGTCGAAATTTTTTTACTAATTGGCAGGAAGACGTCTGCCGACACTGTGATGAAAACCTCGGAAGCATGCCATGGTTAACCCTTAAAAATACCTTAAAACTCTGCGTTACATTTAACCCCGCGTTACTTTGTGCCCCACGCTCCCCTAGTTTCACATGACGTTACACCATTACGGGAATACCCCTGGTGGGCAAAAATAATTACGTTCTTCTGCTGACCACCAAGTCAAGTGATTTCTCTTCTTTTTTTTTTGCCAAACGCGAGATAATTGTTGTTCAGTAAGATATTACTAGGGCCAGACAGAATCTGCGGACATGTTTTGCTATTTCTGCAGAGAATTTTGTTAAAAATCTGTGGATTTATGCGGAATGATTTTGGGAGTATCATAACTAAAAACATATGAAATAAAAAATAATACCTTTTTAAGTTTTATTTAATGTTTAAAATGCAAATCCAATTAGATCCACTTAATTTGGTAAACAAAGCTAATCTCTGATATGATATATGAAATATTACTTTACAAACTGTATTGTGAATAAATCATATGAATATTTTCACATTAGTCAATAATTACACTGAAATTTATTTTAAAAACTGAATAATATAAATTTACACACATTTACTCAAGTAAATAAACAGAATCAAGGATGGGCTAAAAAATCTGCGGAAATCTGCGGAATTCTGCGTGCGCAGATACCGTGTGGGCCTAGATATTACTAACTGACAAGGATGCACGCCTGGGCTGTGCTTTTACAGAATTACTTTATAGAACAGCCAGAAAGGAGAATGGATTTGTGCCGAATGATAGCATAATTGACCAATGACAATCTATGGTACCTATTACTGTCAGCACGTTTGTATGCTTTTTAAACAGTTTCTATTCTAGTTTGTAGGTTAAGTGCAATTAAAGTATCAAATAGCAGAAGTATGCCAATAGGTTGTCCTACCAGCAAATATTAAATCTAAGCAAAAGAAACCTACACTGAATACAAAAGCAGACACCTTTGTGCTATAACACAGTCACCAATGAATAAAGGCTCGTACACACCGCTTTTTGTTTGCATTTATCATCAGCGTTTTTCCGAGACATTTGTCCTGATTCAAACCCAAGCGATTTCCAATGGCGTCGAGCAGAAGAGTATGCAAAATCACTCCTTGACATTAGATGGCGCCAGGCATATGCACACATAGGGCTCAACCTGTGCAGTGCACATGCCCTTTTTAGTCTGGGATATAAAGTGCCCTTCCAAAATGAGCAGAAGTGCCCTCCTCATTCTTTAGTTCGCGATCACCCACATCCGTACTTTTCGGTTTTACCTGCAGATTTCTCCCCCCCCCCTCACACCCCGGCTCTTCAATTCCTCTGCACATGCCCATTTGAAAGCCTCTGCACGGCCCTGGATGGCGCTACACAACTTTAAGCTTGTGTACAACTTTAACACAGAAGAAGATGAGAGATAGTTGACTCGCTTGTTGTTAAAGTTACTGGCTATTCAAACAAGCATGGATGGTTCTAGTAGCAGCTCCAGCTCTATCGATGAAGAAATTATTATTGTTCACCGGGTCCAAGTTCATATCGCCTCTGGGCATCTTCTTCAATGTGCGCTTGCATTGACAGTTTTGCGCTTGAGCACCCCCAAGTGCTGTTTACTGTAACTTCAGCAGCTTCGTGCACGTGAACAAAAGTGCCAATCTGATTGGTGTAGAACAAAAAACGACCATGAAGCTGCGGTCACACTGGACTTTTCTCCCCATAGACTTCCATTCATACGCACGCTAATGCGTCAGACCGGAAACGCAGGGTCAAGCGTCAAGTTTTGCATTTCGCTGAGGTGCAAAGTTCAAGCTTGGTGAACTCTGACCTACGAAATCGCATCACTTGACTGCGTGAGACCAACCCAGGATCCAAACATGACCTCTCTGAAAAGAAATTTAAAACATGGAGCAATCGCTCGTTTATTTTAATGCCTAATCATCTTGTTTAATCCCGCCCCTTTTCGCAGCACCGTGCAACAGAATTTCGCAAGCTTAAACTCTAGTGTGATCGCAGCTTGAGGCGTTTCTTTAAAAATTACGCTTTTATGCCTGGCATTTTGCACATTGGTGTGCACGATCACATTGGCGCCCTTTAGTCATGGGCCGTTAAACGTCGACGGGAAACACAAGCAAAAAGCATCCCGTTGTGCACGGGCCTTAAGCCGCTGATAAAAATCCCAGCCTGATCTCACGAGGAAGCGTAAACATTGTTCATTTTAGTGGCTAATTCGTAAAAGTTGAGTCGTACGAAAATTACGTTAGTTGTACAATTTTAAAAAGGAGGCGTGGCACCCAACCCCGCCCCTAAACCCAACAGTCATTAGGTAATAAGCAAATCATACTAAAATGTTTGAATGAGATCATATGAATTCATACAAATTAGCCACTAAATCAAAATGTTACGAATTGCCGTGAGATTGTGTTGAATATCCACAAGAGAGATGTAAACATTGCAAAATTTGTAGCTCTGACATGGACATGGTGGTTTTTAAATGACTGAAAAACAGCTGCGAGTACAGTAGTCTGTTGATCACAAGTGTCCACAATTTACAATTAGTGATCATATCTCTGATTTGTTCTGTTGTTAAGTGATCTCGCAGTATTTGTAGCTTGAAATGGATGGAAATATAATTAGATTGTACTGCATTTATATGGAGATCCTAGTATTACCGCTCATTGTTTTTTTGTTTATTTTGTCACCTGCCATATCTCCACACAGGTTACGTGACTTAAAAATATCAATAGTCTTTATTGGCTGCCCTCAACAAAATGTCTACTTCGACCCTCGGGGACTTGCGAGAGTGTGCATCATGTTATCAAAATAATTATAAGGCAGAGATTACGTTTCTGTGCTGAGAAAGCAAAAGCAAAGTTCCTGATGCGGTAAAGCCAATACTTTTCTCATCACTGTGTTTACAAGAGCTGAGGTAGCCTCCAGATATTAAATGTACTCATGTTTTTTAAAACTGGGCTCTTTAGCCAATCAGAGCAGAGAACGCTCTTGGAAAAGAGGAGCTTATAGAAACTAGATCCTTGAATGAACCGTTTCAGACACTGTACCAGTATACTTAAGTGTACAATATTAGAAACAGATCGGGTTTTTAAAATTTGAATGGATAAACCATTTTCAGGACTTCCGAATCTAAATGAAGAAGTCTAAACTAGGGGGTTTTAAAAGGGATAGTTTTCTCAAAAATGAAAATTCAGTCATCATTTGCTTACAATTTATTTATTCAAAACTTATTTGAGATTTATTTTCTTCTGTTTAAAGCAAAATAAGATTTTTTTTTAAAAAGCTGGTTGCTGTCATCCATTGCCTTTCATAGTATTTTTTGTCCTACTATGGAGGTTGTTTAGTTCCAGCAACCAGCATTCTTTAAAATATCTTCTATGTTCAAAGAAACTCATAACCACGACGTAAACAAACAATGAGGTCATTTTCAATTTTGGGTGAGCTATCCCGGACTAGAATTTTTGCATTTGGTTTCATTAAGACCAAGAATACTGTACAACACAGTTTATGCGATCTGTCTACCTTGATATTCTGCTATTGTCCATTTTTAACCAGCGCTGCACTATTTTTATGTCCTCCCTTCTTTCTTTGTCCCTCGCTCTAATTTTAGGCCTGGTCAAAGAACAGCTGAAGACCTAGAGATTATTTATGATGAGCTGCTGCATATCAAAGCTGTCTCTCACCTGTCTAACACTGTAAGACCTTTCATTACATCCCTCCAGACTCATGTACACAAGTAATGCCTCGTGCTGGTTGAAACATGTTCAAATGATCCGTGATGGTGCTGCCCTCTGCAGGTGAAGAGAGAGCTCGCCGGTGTCCTCATCTTTGAGTCACACGCCAAAGCAGGCACTGTCTGTGAGTTTCAATGGCTCTTTAATGCTCTTTTACTTAGCTGATATAGTGTTGTGGATAGAATTATTGTGTCAATAAGATGTTTTAATATTTATGAAGAAGTCTCCTGTGCTCGTCAAGGCTATGTTAAGTTGATCAAAAAGCACAAATCAGTGTTCATCCTGTCACAATATCTATTTTTTGTTGTATATATTGCACCAAAATATATTGCAGTAACCATATTATTGTCATTTTAAGACAATTTTATGTTACTCATTACACTCTCAGAAATAAAGGTACGCGACCTGTCATAGGGGTGGTACCTTTTCAAAAGGTCTAAATGAATAACTCAGGGGTACATATTAGTACCTTAAAAGTACAAAAGTGTTCCTCTTAAAATCTTTAGGTACTAATATATACTTTTCAGGTACCATTATGGACCCTTTAAGTACAAATTTGTACCTTTTGAAAAGGTACCACCTCAGTGACAGCTCATGTACCAATATTTCTGAGTGTGTATATAATGCCAGAATGACAATATAATATCATCACAATGCAAGTAACTCTTCCAAAGAACATTTACTATTTTATTCTTAAGATTATTTAATGTGAGTCATTTTAACGATTAAATAATAAGGCTAAATAAAACATATCCTAAATAAATAATAATAAATGGTAACAAAAAAAAGTGCTTGGTAAAAAGTAACAGAGGCTGGGATATCTGCTACCAGATCTATTTTCAATTGTCAGACACCCACACGCATGTCTGTATGTTTGCTTTCTGAATTTCAGTGTTTAACCAAGGGGAGGAAGGCACTTCTTGGTATATTATCCAGAAAGGATCAGTAAATGTTGTCATCTATGGCAAGGTAATGTCAGCTTTCATGTTTACTTACATTAATGTTAATGATTACATAAATAGTGGCAAATATTAGATCATTGTGGGCATGTGCGTGTGTGTGTAGGGTGTGGTTTGTACGCTGCACGAGGGAGATGATTTTGGCAAACTGGCGCTGGTAAACGACGCCCCCCGCGCCGCTTCCATCGTGCTGAGAGAGGACAACTGCCACTTCCTGAGGGTGGACAAAGAGGACTTCAACCGTATACTCAGGGTACACACACTTCTGTCTCCTATAGTGCTGCTCAGACATTATGACAAGCCGGTTTAACATTCAATATGATTGATTTACTTGCATCTATGCTAAAGCACTTCTTTTTTTGTCTCTATTGATAAATTGTATGCATCCCTACTAAAGAAAATGAAATATAAAATGTGGTAACACTTTAGCTTAAAGGGATAGTTCACCCAAAAATGGAAATTCTGTCATCATTTTCTCACCCTTCACTTCTTTTAAACCTTTATGAGTTTCTTTCTTCTGTTGAGCACAAAAGATGTTTTGAAGAATGCTGGAAGCCTTTGACTTCCAAAGTATTTGTTTTCCTACTGTAAGTTGATGGTTACCGGTTTTCAGCATTCTTCAAAATATCTTTTTTTGTGATCGACAGATTGAAACCACTTGAGTACCTAGTAGAATAACTAGTTGCTTATTACCAGCCTATTTAAAAGGTTTTGGATGTTTATTTGTACTTTTAAACTGTAAAAAAATGTATGTCATGATTCACATTTTTTTATTAACAGTTATGAATTGCATTTTGAGATATTAATCTCTGCTCTGTCATCTTTTAATGCTGAACTTTTAACATTGCAGCTAATATCTTTTTTATTTTAAATACTATGATTTATTTGTTGACAACTAGTGCTTATGATAGTATTACTAGTGCTTAATTAAGTATTAGTACTTTAAATAAATAAATATTAGTACTTAGCCATTAGATAATAGTTATTCTTGTTACATACTGGTAATTTTTCATTACATATATAGTACTTCTTAAAGGAATAGTTCACTCAAAAATTAAAAATTACTAACTATTTAGCTCAAGTTTTTTGTACATTTTTATAGTTTCTTTCTTCTGTTGAACACAAAGAAGATATTTTGAAGAAAGCTGAAAAGAAACCATTGACTTACATAGGACAAAACAAATACTGTGGAAGTCAATGGTTATAGGTTTCCTGCTTTCTTCAATAATATCTTCTTTTGTGTTTAACAGAAGAAAGAAACTTAAACAGGTTTTAAAAAAATATGAAGGATGAGTAAATGATGACAGAATAAAAAATTTTGGGGGTGAAATCTGGCTTATTTTTATACTAGTGCCCATTATTAGATGACAGCAAATCTATTAAAATGATGCACATTTTTTATTTATTATGTGGTGTTATTTATCAGTTAGGTACTAATCTGTATTTATAGATAAGAACATATATTAAATACACACTTCGTCTGAGCCTATTAAGTAGAAAATAATACTTTGTTATACTCAATGAAAAAGTTTCAAGTAAAATATGTGTTATTTTACTAGCAATATTTTTAATTAAGCTTCCGAGTAATTTCTGAGTAATCATAACATATTGGTTGAAAAGCTGTTGTGACTATAAAATAAAAATGGTTAGTAATCGTTTTAAAAATATACTAATGACTGATAAATAAGTACTAGTACTTAATAAATGTGACTATTAAATAGATATGAACATATAATAGACTTTATACAACAGTTCTGTCTGGTTCTGGAATCTGATTGGCTGACAGCCGTGTGATATTCTGCCAGTAACAGCACTCATTCAACCTCTTAACCCTTCACCCTTGTGTATTACTCCACCCACATACAGCAACAAGCAGAGGACACTCTACAGTTTGACAAATATTGCTGCTGTTGGGCAGCATAATGTACTTTTGAGGCTTTTTTAGTCAAGAATGTAGTTGTTTAGATTGCAACTATGCAGGTTATTTTTTAAGGATAGAGGCTATTTTAAAATATTTATAATTTCTGAGAGACGATGAAATTAGAGACGATGTTCATCCACAAGATGGCGACAGAGACCGCATAATAAGCCCTAAGAGAAAGCCAGCGTAATTTCAAACTACAGCTGATCAAATCATTATTAAACAGGTAAATTACTTTCTAAGTCGATCTCTCTCTTTTGTATGTTGTAGTGCTGTATTTATATCATAGTACTATTGTGATCTCTCGATTGCAACAGAGAAATACTGAGAGATATCTCTGTAGACTGATGGCATTTCATGGCCTTATAATCTTAAAATGTCAGCAAAATTAGCTGTTTTGTTATCACTTTGGACATTACGCTAGAGAATCATTCAAATACTAGCTCTAAAGTGACGTTGGTGCATTAGTCACGGTTTCTGCTGTTCTGACGTCAGCTGCAGATGTGAATGAGTGGCGGAAGAAAGTAGTTCCTCTCACAAAAGGGTCTTTAGACTCTCCATGTTTGATTTTCTTTTTTATACACACGATTATGCCGTCGAACTGTTGTATAAACGCAACACTGGTGGGACACTAAGGCACAATGACTAAGACACAATGCAAACCTCGCACCAGTGCCGATATACAGCCACATCGCACTGCTACGAGTGTGATATTGCTCATTTATTGTCTAAAGATAAAGTATTAGTGTCTTATACTATCTGCCTAGTGAATCTAGTTTCTATTTAATAGGTATTAGTATCTAATAATATTTTAGCATTTGGTTCAAAAACAAATTGGAATCTAATGATAAAGTACTAGTGTTTACTGATCTAATAGACAAGTTGTATAAAGCACAATTAGACTAAACTAACATTGATTAATTAGATACAACTAACAATAACCAACGTGCTGTGCAGAATAGATAAAACAGTAATGAAATAAAAAAAATAGGATCAAAAATAAAAACAACAAAACATATAGAGGAAAGCATAGACATAAATGGAGCGTTAAAAATCATGGAAGTTAGCCAGATTAAATCTAAAAGAATGTATTAAAGAATAAGCTCTAGTGCTTAATTTAAAATATACTAGTTTCTAAATACTAGTACTAGTATCATGAAAATAGATACTAGTATGTATTTTAGATTTTTAAAAATGGCTTGCTTAGAGGTGATATGGAGTCAATCTAGGGCCATATATACTTGCAAAATAAAGTTTTGCAAACAAAAATAAAAGTATTGAGCAAAAATAAATAAATTCAATTCTCCAAAAATCGCAAAACGAAAAATAATTTTTGAGAAAATAAAATTTAATTTTGCTAACAAAAATAAAGAACTGCAAATAAAAGTCAAGTAATGCAAAAAAAAACAACTAAAATATTTGCAATAAAAAAACTATATATATTTGCAAAACATTTTTATAGCATTGCCTTTACAAAACCCGTCCAGTCAATTGCAATGCTCATTTTAATGACAAAAAAAAATCAAAAATCAAAATCACTTTTATTGTCACGTCATCAGCAGCACGTGTGTTATGATGAGTGAAAAGCTTTGGTGCTGGCTCCAGACAGTGCAAAATACAGACAGTGCAAAATACAACATACTCCCAATAAAAAAAAAAAAGACAATGTGAAATTGGCAGTGTTGACAGCTATACATACGATGGATAGATGTACACATAGTTGTAGGCAATATTGTTTTTAAGTATGAGTGGGTTAAAGTGCAGTGCATGCTACATCTTGATGGTGTGCAGTAAGGGAGTATGGAAGAGTTTGTACGGGGTGTGTAAAGTGTTCATCAGCCTGATAGTCTGAGGGAAGAAACTTTCCTTCAGTCGGTTGGTGCGTGACTGCGGAACCGTCTGCCTGAGCGTAGCAGAGAGAAAAGTCTATGGCTTGGGTGGCTGGAGTCGCTGATGATTCTCTTGGCTTTCCTCATGCACCTCCTGTTATAGATGTCCTGTAGGGAGGGAAGCTCACCTCCTACTATGCGTCCAGCAGTTTGCACAATCCTATGTGGACCTTTGCGAATGCTGCTGGTGCTGTTTCCGTACCAGGTGGTGATGCAGCCAGTGAGGATGCTCTCCACGGTGCAGGTGTAGAACGAGCTGAGGATGTGGGGGCTCATTCCAAACCTCCTGAGACACCTGAGGAAGAAGAGGCGTTGTTGTGCCTTCCTCAGCACTGCATCTGTGTGAGCAGTCCTTGTCAGATCCTCAGCAATGTGTACTCTAAGAAACTTGAAAGTGCCTCTCCACTGGTGTCCCATTGATGATGATAGGAGTGTGTTTTTTCTTCTCTCTCCTGAAATCCACCACCAGCTCTTTGGTTTTGCTGATGTTGAGTGAGAGGTGGTTTTCCTGACACCACTGCGTGAGAGTGTGCACCTCCTCTCTGTAGGCCGTCTCATCATTATCAGTGATTAGGCCCACCACCGTTGTGTCATCAGCAAATTTAACGATGACGTTGGAGCTGTGTTTGGATGTACAGTCATGTGTGTACAGGGAGTACAGGAGTGGGCTGAGAACACAGTCCTGTGGAGCACCAGTGTTGAGGACCAGTGTGGAGGAGGTGATGTTGTTCATTCTGACCACCTGGCGTCTGCTTGACAGGAAGTCCAGGATCCAGTTGCACAGAGAGCTGTGTAGGCCCAGAGCCTGGAGCTTCACCACCAGCTTGGCAGGCACTATGGTGTTAAATGCTGAGCTGTAAAAAATGTAAAAAAATAAAAAAGGAGACAGAGTCAAGGGAACTTGGTCATTTATAACAGACCCGGACCTCACTCCATTTAAGCGAAGTCATCAACTAGAGACACAGTATCACTGAGGTGGTCTTATAGCCCAGTAGGTCCACATCTGCCGTAAACGCCCAAGTTCCCTTGACTCCGGCCCCTTGTCAAATCAGGGCCACAAAGTGAAACTAAATCTAAATCTAAATGAGCAAAGCAATTGACTGGACGGGTTTTGAATAGGCAATGCTATAAAAAATGCTTTGTAAATATTTTTTTTAATTGCAAATATTTTTGTTTTGTTTTTTGCACTCCTTGATTTTTGTTTGCAAATTTCACTTTTATTTCTCAAAATAAAAAAAATTCTCTGCGATGTTTGGAGAATTGCATTTATTTATTTTTATTTTATTTATTTTTTTGCTCAATACTTTATTTTTTTTTGCTCAATACTTTATTTTTTTACAGTTGCAATCAGAATTATTCAACCCCCTGATTTATTAGCCCCCCTGTTTATTTTTTCCCCCAATTTCTGTTTAACGGAAATATTTTTTCAACACATTTCTAAACGTAATAGTTTTAATAACTCATCTCTAATAACTGATTTATTTTATCTTTGACATGATGTTAGTAAATAATATTTGACTATATATTTTTCAAGACACTTCTATACAGCTTAAAGTGACATTTAAAGGCTTAACTAGGTTAATTAGGCAGGTTAGGGGACTTAGGCAAGTTATTGTATAATGATGGTTTGTTCTGTAGACTATGGAAAAAATAAATAGCTTAAAGGGGTTAATAATTTTGACCTTAAAATGGGTTTTAAAAATTAAAAACTGCTTTTATTCTAGCCAAATTAAAACAAGTAAGACTTTCTCCAGAAGAAAAAAATATTATCAGACATACTGTGAAAATGTCCTTGTTCTGTTAAACATCATATGGCAAATATAAAAAAAAAGAAAAAAAATTCAAAGGGGGTTCAATAATTCTGATTGCAACTGTATATGACCCTATATTGGCTCCATAGGTGAAAACAAACACTGCTATTATGATTCATTAGTGAATCTTTGAATCATTCATTCATTTTCTTTTCGACTTAATCCGTTTATTAATTTGGCGTCGCCCTAGCGGAATGAACTGCCAACTTATCCAGCATATGTTTTAAGCAGCATATGCGCTTCAGCTGCAACCCCTCACTGGGAAATCTTTAAATCATACGATGTTGTATTTCTTGATCACATGTATTTTAGTTTGTGTTCATGTGTGTTTAGGATGTTGAAGCAAACACTGTGCGTCTAAAAGAGCATGAGCAGGATGTTTTGGTACTACAGAAGAGTCTCCGGCCCTCCAGCCATGGAAACATCCCAGCCCACTTCAAGTATGTCTTTTCAGTTTTGTTTTGTTCTGTACCGTTTTGACACATCGACAACAAACAAATCCACTCATGCAGTTATTTAATCAACCTCTATGTGTGTGTGTGTGTGTTGTGTTGGACAGATACACTGTGATGTCAGGCAGCCCAGAGAAGATTCTGGAGCATCTTCTGGAGACAATGCGACTGGACATTCATTTCTCTGACCCAGGTCATTCATCTTCATATATATATAATTTTACTAGCAATATTTTTAAATTCCGACTAGTCATAACAGACATAAGTTGAAAAGCAGTTGCGACTATAAAATAAAAATGGTTAGTATTTTTAAGTACTAGTGCTTTATTAATGTGTCATTCATCTTCATTCACCAATAAAAATAATAGTTTGGTATGATTTGATATATAGATAATATTATGATTTGAATAATCTTTTAAAACTGTATTAGTGAATGATTCTGCAAATGTTTCTCCCCCAGATCCAGCTCTTGATGACTTTGTGCTCATGCACTGTGTATTCATGCCCAATAGTCAGCTGTGCCCTGCTCTTCTGGCCCAATATCCTTCTAGTGGACTCAAACATATCTGTCTGTCTGTCTGTCTGTTTTTTATGTCTGTCTGTTTCTTCTGTCTGTCTGTTTGTTTGTTTGTTTTTTGTCTGTCTGTTTCTTCTGTCTGTGTTTTTTCTGTCTGTCTGTTTGTTTGTTTTTCTGTCTGTCTGTTTTTTCTGTCTATCAGTTTTTCATCTGTTTCTGTCTATTTTTTTGTCTGTCTATTATTTCTGCCTGTCTGTCTATACTGTATATGTCTGTCTGTCTCTCTGTTTGTCTGTCTGTCTCTCTGTCATTTTTTCTGTCTGTCTGTTTTTGTGTCTGTCTATTTTTCTGCCTATCTGTCTGTTTTTTTTCTGTTTATCTGTCTGTCTTTTTTCTGTCTATCTGTCTCTCTGCCTATTTTTCTGTATGTCTGTTTTTCTATCTGTCTATCTATCTATCTATCTATCTATCTATCTATCTATCTATCTATCTATCTGTCTGTCTGTCTGTCTGTCTGTCTGTCTGTCTGTCTGTCTGTCTGTCTGTCTGTCTGTCTGT
>CAIGQZ010000461.1:10311970-10340188 GCA_903798205.1 Danio tinwini | reverse complement strand
TCTGTCTGTCTGTCTGTTTGTCTGTCAGTCTGGTTTTCTATCTGTCTGTCTGTCTGTCTGTCTGTCTGTCTGTCTATTTTTTTCTGTCTGTCTGATCATCCATTATTAAGTACAGCACACTGTAGCTGTAAGTATGCAAATCTTCCTTAGCGTGTGCGTGTACCTATCACTCTCAGGCCTCTCAGGGCTCTGAGCAGGACCGTCTAGACTACGCTGTTGCCAGTAAGAGACGGGTGCTCAGCTTGGCTCTGCGCTGGGCTGCCCTGCAGGCCCACCATCTGCTGGAGGATGACACTGCGCTCGGCTTTCTGGAGGTTACAAACACACACATGCTGCCGTAGAATCACTTACCAGCAGTCTGTATGAAATCATAACTGACTGTCAACATGGTGTGCATGCTGAATGTTTTGTGTGTTTGCAGGAGCTGCATGGCTTCGTGTCTAATGATGCCAGAGTTTTGCGTCCACTAAAGGAGCTGCTGCCTGAGCTGGAGAAGATCATCAAGCAGTAGTAGGTTAATAGTGTATGGACCCTTTTGACAAGACGGTTATGACATATTTAACGGTCATCAGCACTTAAATCAAGTTTTTACAGTTTTTCTAAATTGCTTCGGCACATATTTGTTGAGAAGAGTCAATAGTGCATAGAACAAACATAAGAACATTTTACTGTATACAGTACATTTATTTTTGTTTAAATGTATTACATGTAAATTGCAATCTTGCTTGTTCAATTACTGTATTATTTCATGTTTCTTATGTTACCACAAATACTACTATTGGTTAAATAAATGATGCAAATTGTTCACTGGGCTCTAAGTTTACCCAGCTATGATGTCTTCTGCTGCTGAGAAACCTAGAAATGTGAAAAGGGTCCAATAGAGCCGTAATATGACATGGTGATATGATCTATGATATTAATATGAATGGTCAGTGTTACTGATCTTCGCTTCTTTTGCCATCTCAGTCCAGATGATGCAAGATCTTCTCAAAAAAAGGTATAGCACATAGGATTTCTCTCATTTTACTTATATATTTACAATAAATCTGTGGTTTAAGTCACATGGGTATTTAAAATAAATCATATTCTTCTGGTTTCATTTAATAAAAAAAAAAGGCTTTGTATTTATTCACTTTTTGTGATCTCTCAGCATAAAGTCCTCTTGCGACAGTTCAGCTCTGGAGAGGAGAGACTTGCAAAAAAGCAGCCAATAAGGAGCTTTGATGACAGTGAGTATCTGTATGAATAAGATCTGATACCACGGTAAAACGTGAGACTGTTTAATATTAAAAACTAAAATAAACAGAAACAGAAAAACAATATTAATTAATTAATTGGTTTATTCATTAATTTTATTTAATTTATTCATTTTCTTTTCGGCTTAGTCCTTTTATTAAACTGGGGACGCCACAGCGGAATGCATCGCCAATTTATCCAGCACATGTTTTACGCAGCGGATGCCCTTCCAGCTGCAACCTATCTCTGGGAAACATCCATACACACTCAATCACACTCATACACTACGGACAATTTAGCCTACCCAATTCACCTGTACCGCATATCTTTGGACTGTGGGGGAAACGGGAGCACCCGGAGAAAACCAACGCAATCTCACAGAAATTCGTAACTTTTTGATTTAGTGGCTGATTCGTATGAATCCGTATTATCTAATTCGTACAATTTTGTATGAATTGCTTATCACCCAATGACAGTTGGGGTTAGGGG
This sequence comes from Danio tinwini, assembly GCA_903798205.1. Lineage (NCBI taxonomy): Eukaryota > Metazoa > Chordata > Actinopteri > Cypriniformes > Danionidae > Danio > Danio tinwini. Next base: position 10,338,463 of record CAIGQZ010000461.1, on the reverse strand, counting down.
TGGGGTTGGGTGCCACGCCTCCTTTTGAAAATCGTATATTTTCATACGACTGAACTCGCCACTAAACTGACAAAATGTAAAATACTTACATTTCCTCGTGAGATCAGGCTGGAGAAAATCCACGCGAACACGGGGAGAACATGCAAACTCCACACAGAAATGCCAACTGACCCAGCCGAGGCTCGAACCAGCAACCTTCTTGCTTTGAGGCGACAGCACTACCTACTGCGCAACCACGTTGCCTAATTTAATTTAACCTAATTTTAATTTATTTTATTTTATTACGGTTGGTCAGTTTTCTTGCTCCTTATGTTTTAACTTTTGTATATGTGTGTGTGTGTGTGTGTGTGTGTGTGTAGTTCTGTTAAAGGTGTACTGCAGTGATCACACATACACCACTATTCGTGTTCCTGTGCTGGCCACGGGGAGAGAGGTGACCGCTGCTGTAGCCGATAAACTGGGATCCACAGAAGAGCTGCTTTTGATCAACCTCAGCGCATCTGGAGGTGATTAACATGCAAACACACACTTGTACAGCTATCTTCATGGGTACTTCCCATAGACGTATTAATGTTTTTACTGTACAGCCTGTATATTCTATCCCCTGCCTACCCCAACGTTAAACCCAACAGTCACAGGAAACAATCTGCATCTTTATATTTTTAAAGCACTTCATTTATTGGTCAAAATTTACTGGTATTGCTATACTTGTGGGGACATTTGAAATACAAGGTTCACATTGCACACACACACACACACACACACACTGATTCATGATGAAATATTAGTTGCCCTTGGAGATGTGACAAACAAGCACACACACACACACACACACACACACACATTGCTTTGGTTATATTAAGCCCTATCATTGCTCTAGCAACAGTCTGTACTGAGGCATGTTCCTTCTATACTGTATAATCCATCTCCAGATCAGATTAAACCTTTTAGAAAGCACCGGCATAACTGTAAATACAGTATGTTGAACATCGTATGGTGGTTTAAATAATATAGTAAATTAGGATTGTGATATAAATTAGGCGTTGACCTTGTGTTCAGAGATCTCTGGGTTCAGAATGTCATTTGTGGTTTGGCTAATTCTGTTCTTTGTTTCTGTACAGAAAAGCAGATTTTAAAGCCCAATGATGTGTCAGTGTTCCAGTCTCTGGGAGTGAACGGACGCATGTTTGTCTGCCCCAGAGAGCTGCTTGATTCACTGGTAAGTTTAAATAGTCTCCTTGGAGTCTTAAGCCACACTTGCTGTATACTGTAAATTGTTGAATGTCACTCACAGTTAACTGTCTTTGTACTACAGTGGGTTTCTACATATGTGTATAGCAAACATACTGAAGTGTGTAGTTTCTGCACTACCTCTGTCACCAAGCAGAATTATACAAAAATATAGCATATTTCAAAATCATAAACAGAATGCCAAAAATATTCATTCATTTATTCATTTGCTTTTCGGCTTAGTCACTTTATTAATCTGGGGTCACCACAGCGGAATGAACCGCCAACTCATCGAGCATATGTTTTACGCAGCAGATGCTCTTCCAGCTGCAACCCATCACTGGGAAATGCCCATACACACTCATTCACACACACACACTCATACACTACGGACAATTTAGCCTACCCAATTCACCTGTACTGCATGTCTTTGGACTGTGGGGGGAAACCCGACGGAAATCCACACGAACGGAGGGAGAACATGCAAACTCCACAAAGAAATGCCAACTGACCCAGCCGCGGCTTGAACCAGCGACCATCTTGCTGTGAGGCGACAGCACTACCTACTGTGCCACTGCATCGCCTATATTGTATTATATTAAATTATATTATATTATATTATTAACAATTATATATATATATATATATATTTTTTTTTTAGCACTTTATACTTGAAATGACATAGCTGAATTTTCAGCAACCATTCTAGTCTCCAACAACACATGATCCTTCAGAAATCATTCTAATTGCTCTCTAGTAAACAATTGACCAGTAGTGTAAGTGTGCAAATATTTATGGATACTATTAGTAGTAGTGTGACTATATACTTCTTCCCTAAGGCAGACACTACAGATCTCTATGCACTAAATTAAAAATGCTGTTTATAGTTTCTGTAACCAATAAAGCCAATTATTTATCTTTAATTTGTTTTTATTTGTATTTGTGTTATCTTAGATTTATTTTAAGTATCATTTTACACCAAGACTATCTAGAGGTGTATACATATAATTGTAGAGTGTTTTTATTGTTTACTTTATTTTCCACTTATTTAAATGTCCTTCTGTCATCCTGTGTTGATATACAGCTGAAGTCAGAATTATAAGCCCCCCTAAATTATTACCCCCCCCTTTTTTTTGCCCAAATTTCTGTTTAACAGAGGGTAGATTTTTTTTTCAACACATAATAACAGATAATTTAATAACTCATTTCTAATAACTGATTTTTTTTATCTTTGCCATGATGACAGTAAATAATATTTTACTAGATATTTTTCAAGACAATTCTATACAGCTTAAAGTGACATTTAAAGGCTTAACTAGGTTAATTAGGTTAACTAGGCAGGTTAGGGTAATTAGGCAAGTTATTGTATAACGATGGTTTGTTCTGTAGACAATAGGGGAAAAAATTGCTTAAAAGGACTAATAATATTGACCCTAAAATGCTTTTCAAAAAAGCTTTAAACTGCTTTTATTCTAGCCAAAATAAAACAAATAAGACTTTCTCCAGAAGAAAAAATATTATCTGACATACTGTGAAAATTTCCTTGCTCTGTTAAAACATCATTTAAGAAATATTTAAAAAGGATAAACTAATTCAAAGGGGGGAGGGGGGGCTAATAATTCTAACTTCAACTGTATATGTACCCTAAGCTCCTGTAAACCACAAGAAAATCTGTGTGTGTCATTCTGCTCATTCTGTATATGTGCAGAATCCACTTCCAGAGCAGGAGGGTCCTTCCACAGGCTCTATGTCCAGTTTTGAGCTGATGAGCTCTAAAGATCTAGCCTTCCAGATGACCCAATATGACTGGGAGCTTTTCAGCTGCGTACATGAGGTAAAAACACACATGCAGTGATTCACACACACAAAAATGAGGTCTTCAACCCACAGAACGTGCAGCTTAACATTTACGTTTATTCATTAATCAAATGCTTTTATCCAAAGTGACTTGCAAATGAGGATAAAAGAAACACCTCAAATCACCATAGAGCAAAAATATAGTTTTACAAACTAATTTCGAGAAGAGCACGTGATCTGATTGACCGCCGCTGGTCTCTCATCTACAATCATTAGTTAGCCAATTAGATTACTCTAAACTCACTATAAGTAGCCCAGCTAAAATTACTCCCTTATCTTCGTTTACCGAAGAAACCCCCCATCCACCACATCTCCCCCTTTCTTCCTTTACCAGGAGGAGCTCTCGAGAACTACCTGATCTCCTACTCCCCCTACATGCTCATTGACCAGGCGGTAGCCCTGGGCTCAATTATCTCTGATATGCAAAACCTGCTATCATTATCAAACAATATCTAAGTATGAACTCTTGAAATACATATACATACACTACCTGACAAAATCTTGTTGTGAATCTCAGTTGTAAGAGCAATAAATAATAACTTGTCTTCTAGTTGATCATTTGTAAAAGTGGCAGAAGGTAGATTTTTTTGATGATTAATCTGTTGAACTGCATCCCGATCATCACAAATACTGCAGAAGACCTATTGGAACATGAATGGACCCAAAATTCTCACAGAAGTCAGTCCAGTGTGGTGAAATAAAAATCATGGTTTGGAGTTAAATTCATTATGGAGGTGTGCAAGAGATCTGCAGAGTAGATGACAACATCAACAGCCTGCGGTATCAAGACATTTGTGCTGCAAATTGCATTACAAACCACAGGAGAGGGCAAATTCTTCAGCAGGATAGGGCTCCTTCTCATACTTCAGCCTCCACATCAAAGTTCCTGAATAGCAAAAAAAAAGGTGCTTCAAGATTGGCCAGCCCAGTCACCAGACATGAACATTATTGAGCATGTTTGGGATAAGATGGAGGAGGCATTGAAGATGAATCCAAAGAATCTTGATGAACTCTGGGAGTCCTGCAAGAATGCTTTTTTTGCCATTCCAGATGACTTTATTAATAAGTTATTTGAGTCATTGCAGAGATGTATGGATGCAGTAATTAAAAATCAAGGCATGATTATATTTTATTTTGGTAAAGTAAGTATAATCTAGAGGCCTTTGACTTTCATATAAGCCACTTCTGATACTAAATGAACTAGAAGTCAAGTTATTATTTGTTGTTCCTAAAACTTGAATAGGCGACAAGACTTTTGTCAGGTAGTGTACAAAAACATACACATATAAATACATGCATACATATGAGGCATCATGTAGGATTTTAATCAAACTTCGATTATAAGCGCATACATGAAACATGTGCATATACACCTAGAAATTGTTCCCATATACACCTATTGGATGTTCAAAACAATATATATCACACTTGCCTATTTACATATAAACTTGATGCATGCATACACCCACATACTCTTGCTTATACATATAAACTAAATCCCTGCATAAACACCCACATTAACACACGCACATCATACATACTGTACATGCACACACATAAACATATACACAAACACACACACACACACACAGTGGAAAGCTTGTGTCTTCTACAGGTAGTTTGTCCAGCCCCATAACCTGTGTGAAGCACACTCAGCATTGCACAGTGTTTTCCAGAAACATGGAGTGTTTATAAGAAAGTGTCTGGTGCATATGGAGAGGAAAACGGTGTGTTGACATTGCTCCTGTTTGTGTGCAGTATGAGCTGGTGTATCACACATTCGGACGGCAGGCGTACAGACGATCCACAGCCAATCTGGAGCTGTTTCTGCGGCGCTTCAATCAGCTGCAGCTGTGGGTGGTGACGGAGGTCTGTCTGTGCGGGACGCTCAGCAAACGGGTGCAGCTCTTGAAGAAGTTCATCAAGATTGCTGCCCAGTGAGTTGTCCAGCACACATCATGGGTCGGATTAACAAATTTCTTCTGTAAATGCCAAACCATCTCATAAAATTAAATTCTAAATTTACGTTTTACGTACGTTAATAGCACTCAAATGATTTGAGGAAACCAATTGGCTTAAACTTTTTATAATTCTTCTATTGCTTTTTTGCAATAGATTGTGTTTAAGCAACATAAACCATTGAGGTAGCTATATTTATACTAATATCAGATTTTTTTATATTATTATTTATTATCATATTTATTTAATTTTATTATATTATAAATCTTGAGCAAAAAACATCAAATAACTCATCATTTTAACATTAACTTTCCTTTAACAGTCAAACAGCAAAGCATTATTCTAACTGAAAATTAGTTGTAGCTCATTCTGTTTGAGTTCTGCTTAATTTAACGAGGTAATGAACGATTGAGTTAATGAATGATCTAAGTACAATAAACTTTTTTGACTGTCTTTTACAATACATCAGTGCTCGGTAGTAGCTGATTATGTAATAAGAATTATTATGTGATCGTATTCTACAAATTTAGCATGAACACTGTACAGAGCAATTAGTTGACTTAAAAAAGAGAGAAAACATGTTGCTTTAATTATTAGGTAAACAAACTATGTGCGTAGTTATAAAAGTCAAAGGTAATACTGACTGTTTAAGTATAATAAAAAAAATCTTCTATAAATGGTCTTTAAAAAATTAGTGACTTTAAATATAGCTATGAATATTCATGTTTTAGAATGGCCATTGTTAAATAAGTTTTTGCAATCCATGCTTCTAAATTTAAAGGACAAAATAGCAAGCAAGATAAAGGTCAAAATTGATCTAAAGTGAGATAACCATATATATATAACCATATATATACATGTTGTAATACTCACATTGCAACAAGCATTTTTTTTACTTAAGTTTCATTATATATGCATGCTTTGTTCATTTTCCCCTCAGCTGTCGAGAGTTTAAGAATCTGAACTCCTTCTTTGCCATTATCATGGGCATGTGCAACCCAGCCGTGAGCAGACTCATCCAGACATGGGAGGTCAGTGTCGTGGCACATATATAACTGACATATAATGAGTCTCTGAGTTTAATCATGAGTCTGACTTAAAGGTACAATTGGAGATCCTGGAAAATGCTAATGTTAGCTTGATAGCACTGAAAGCCTGCGTCCTGTCCTGCAAATCAACATCTAAAAGCCAAGCCTCCTGAACATGCACTAGACAACAACACTACAATACATCACATAACATTCAACAGAGAAAAAAATAGTGATATATTAATTACAATTAGTAATTACAATACCAAACTTTAAAAAAGTAGGTTGATGTTTTCCTGCCGTTCTCGGTCTGAACCACGTCTGTGAAAACGCCGACGATGTAGTTCTTCCTGCGCAAACAGAATTCTGGAATTATTACATATTATGATGGGCAGGTAGGGCAGCTTATCGCAATGTTCAGACCGAATGTTTTGATTGGACGAACTTTTCTTGGTCCTTCACCTTCCATAAAATATTAAAATACATAGAAATACATTTGGACTACATAGTTTGATGATTGCTATTAGGGTGTTAAGACACTTTCAACCAGCATAATAAAATTGTTCAACACAGGCTCTTTGTGAAAACGTACCCCTGTATACATTTCTGGAGAGCGCAAATTATGTAGCCAGAGCTATGTATGGCTGCATTTCATCTTTAAATTGAATGTTACTAGGCGGTATTATGCTGCAGACGGCTTCTGTTTGTCTTTGTGCTACCAGCTGACTGCTTACCTCCGTACGGACGGCTTTTGCACTGTTACCAGTTTGCCCAGTAGCTCGCCACGTATGTCAACGGACTTGAGACGCAGAAAGGTGTTTACCCCAATGACGGGGTTTGAGTCCAGTGAAGAACAGTTCCAAAAAGCAGGTAAAACAAAAACAAAAGGCAAAAAAAATAAAATAAAAAAGTAAATAACAGGGTGAGAACATGGTAAGATCTGAAAACGTGGTAAAAATCAGGCGAGGGATTTTCTTTTTCTGGATTGCTTTTGAAAACACTGTCGGTTGGATTTAGGGAAGGGGTGGGCGCTGGTCAATCAGTGCTTTTGAAAAGACTACTGGTTGAAAAAGGGGTGGGCGGGTCAGTCAATAGGGTATATGCGGAAGGACTTTTAATTTGTCAGTAACCTGGGTCAAGTGCTTCCAGTGAACTGTATGTCATTACGAAATCGGCGCGTTTAAGGTCTGTTTGTTTTTCAAATCTGCGATCTTCACTGGCTGAATCATATCTGATATAAAGTGGCTCTCAGATTGTACAAGAAGCACTGCATTAAATTACATTTTCCGTGCCATGTCTTAAAAAAATTAACATTTATTTTACCTCAGTATATTCAATGGAGCTTCTGCGCTAGACTGCTAATTCTGAATGGTCTATGGGGTTTAAACGGCTTTTTATCCCGTTTTACGTTTGAGCAACTAAATGAATGCCAAAGTCTATTTAACTGATTATATTTTAATTACATTACAACAATGATGCTGTAAGAGGAACCTTATAAAATGGAAAAACGTCACACCAGAAGTGTATCAGTATGGGAAGAAGCACTAGCTCTGCATATACCCTATCAGTCAGTCAGTCGTCAGTGGTCTCTGGTGGATTTATGTGAGAAGAGCAGGCATGAATGGCACTAGCGAGAAAAATTTGAGATCTAAAAAAGCGTACACAGCAGCCTCTAATGGAATCGCGAAAACAAAAAAACTACAAAAAAAAAAAATGTAGCTTCTGGGACGAATTTCACGCTCTCCAGAAATGTATACAGAGGTACGTATCCATAATGAGCCTGGGTTGAAATTGTTAGTGAAGACAATCATCTATTGTATCTTTAACATAATATGTTTGTGCATGACTTACAATCAAATAGGTAGAGCTTTGATGATAACCAAGCAAATATTTAATTACAACTAAGGAAATGACATCAAACCCTGGTCAAAAATGTACACAATTACATACAAACCACCTGTTAAAACTTTGTGTAGCTGTTGTTTTTATAAGGCGAATTGTGACCTTAACATTAAAACCACAGAAGAGGTTTATTTATGTCTGTTTTGATTTTGTAAAAATGATCATAATACCATTACATTGTTAACTGACTTGCATTATGGGTGAATAAATATGAAAGTGTCAGTAATTCATGAGCATGCATATTTTTCCTTTTTTTCCCTGCAGAAACTGCCTAGTAAATTTAAGAAGTTCTACGCAGAGTTTGAGAGTTTACTAGTGAGTCGAATAGTTAACATTTCATCTCTCTCTAAGGAAATTATATTTTTGTGTTTGAGTTTGAATATGATTCATCTGTCACTCTCAGGATCCATCCAGGAATCATCGTGCTTACCGCCTCACTGTGGCCAAGATGGAGCCGCCAATCATTCCCTTTATGCCCCTCCTCATTAAAGGTATGGGCAGGGCTTAGCCACAATATTCTTGACTGATTATTATAAAGATTATTTTCGTTCTGTCCTACAGCCTACTTTCTTTTACTTCAGACATGACGTTTACCCATGAGGGGAATAAGACTTTTATTGACGGACTGGTGAACTTTGAGAAGATGGTAAGCCTTTTACTGTTATCTGCAAAGTTATTTTTACTGAAAATTGACTTTTACTGCTTGTTTAAACTACTTAATTAAAATGAGTTGAAATAACACAATTCTTAAAGGTGCTGTATGTAAGTTTTTGACTCTTCTAAAGCATAAAATACCATGTTTGCAGATATTTAAGAAACATCCCAAGTGAACATACTTGTTTAACTGAAAAACAATGCTGAAGTCAGATATTCTGCTTTGAAAAGGGTTTTTCCGTGCCGGAACGCTGTCTTTGTTTAGGTTAATTTAACCTGCACAATGCCAGTTTAGCCTATTATAATTCAGCACGCTGGGTTGCCTCATTGGAAAACAGCATATTTCATTCATTCATTCAGAAAGGCTCTGAAAGCAGGCGTCCGTGACCGAAATGGACAGTATTAGACGTCGAAATGAGACAGATTCAGTTCCACATGAGGTTATTAATTAGCAAATGATATAAATATTACGAACGTAAACATTAGGTGAGCAGGTTACTTTGTAATCTCGTGTCCTAACAACAGACAAACAGCAGTTTGGCTGTTGCACCAGACGAAACACAAAATTTAAATACAGCCTTTCAGAAGTACAGAATATGCACTCACTCACGAAACAGTAAGGCATTTAGCACTGCATAAAACACACAAGGCTTACCTGAGGTGCACTGTCATAGGTTTCACATGTTCAGCTGTGAGAAATAGAAGCTGTTTCTAATATATCAATTCGAGGAGTTGGTTACAACTAAAACTCTTTTTAATATGGAAAATATTCCCTCTATCGCGTGTTGTTGCTTTTATTTAGAACACAGTGTAAATCACTCACTCCTGTACTCAATCTGGCATCCCACGATAGGAGTGCAATACCTAGTTCAACCACTGGGTGTCAAACTTACATACTGCACCTTTAAGTTTTTTAGGGCAGCTTGTTTTTATTATATTCAATGCACTTAAATTTGTAAACATTTATTTAATCGATTTGTGTTAGGACAACATTATGGAATTGCTTTACACAATTTCTTAATGTTGTCACAACACAAATTAAGTTAACTTACTTGTTTTTAGAAATGTAAGTGAATTGAACATAAAACAATCGAGTTGTCCTACAAAAATGTAAGAATTGTGTTGTTTCAACTCATTTTAAAAAAAGTAATTTGAAGAAAAATTATTTTTTAAGAAGTCATTTTTTGAGGTTGTGTGGAACACTTGTTTCCCTTTAGGTTACATTTATTTCAGGTTTAGTTTCAGTAATTAGTACTTTCTTTATTTAAGTTCAGTTAGTCAGAAAAGACAACATTTATATGCAAACCTAGAAAGTTTATATTTTTTACTTAAAAAAACTATTAATTAATTAATAAAAGTAATTTATTAAAATTAACAAAAGTAATTTTTTACTTTTTTTTTTTACTTTTTTTTGTGTGTTTACATCATATTTTAGTTCTGCATTTAAAAGAGTTTTAGCTAACAATTACTGGGTGACAAGCCAATATATATGTGATGTATATATTTTTTGTCTTCAGCGGCTGATTGCTAACACAGTGCGAGCGGTCAGGCATTGCAGGAGCCAGCCCTTCAGTGAGTCCTCATACATATATATGTACATACAGTATATCAAAAAGAATGGTCAATCAATAACAATCTGACGTTTATTTGGGAAAGCTTAACTTGTTATGTTTAAAGGTAGAACTCTCCATTGCTTTACAATATGTCTAAAAATATTTCAGCACAAAAATACTCTAAAAAATGTATACAATACAAATACAAATATAATGACAACAATTCCAGTATTGCATTGTGTTGTATTGGTATATCTCAGTTATTCACAACACTTAATAAATAATGTAATAATCATTAAAGTCCACATGATATCAAAACTAACCATATTACTTTATTGGATCTCATTGCCAGTTTTGTGGTGAACAATTCATCTGTGCATGTCATTAAGAAAAAAAATTAAATAAAAAAATTTTACTAAAATTTAAATCTGAAAATGAAGTTAAATTCTCAGATTACGTGATTTTGAGGTATTGGGCATAGCTAACATGCTTAACCACGCCCCTCCAACTGTCAGTTTTGACAACAAACAGAAATGGTGGGGAGGTGTCTGTTAGGTTTTAATAACTCTCCCCAAACTCATTTCCAGATTTTTACGAATCTAATGTCTACATTACTACATCCAATTAGCTCGCAGCAAAAAAAAACAAGCCACGCCCACTGTTTTCTCATGTAATATTCTGTTTCTCTAGGAACTGTCACAATATGAGAAAACAAAGCAGCTTCCAGTTCATGCAGACTTTAAATAAATAACTTCCAATGCAAAATACTCAAATGAACACTGTTGACAACAATGACTGATAATATGGATGACATATGATGACCTTTCCCATTGAACGCTTTGAAAGCAAAACGCCTCATGATGGGCACAAACTGTCGCAAAAGACTGCTAAAATTAGAGCCTGGGCATGCGCAGAAGGGACTACCTGATGGAGCCAGAGGCAGAGCCGCGGAATCAAGCTTCCAACCAAACGCTTGTACGTCAAATCAACCACGCCTCCCGAACTTCTCCATAGACCGCCCGTATCTACACTTTAACAAAGGCTTGCTAATATAAATATAAGCACTTACTAGGGATGCTCCGATCAGGATTTTTGCCACCGATACCGAGTACCGATTTTTTGTCATGCTGATCGGCCGATACCAATGCCGATTCTGATGCTTCAAGTTTATATAACTGATATGTAAGCTCTCTGATCCCCATTAACTTTTTTTCAGATAAAGTAATACTATTGTTGTTGCCTTTGTTATATTTTTGTTACATTTTAACACTATATGTAATAAAACTATTGTTTTAACAGAGTACTAAATAATCACAAATAAGTATTTATTATACAGTGAATATTTTAATATGCTTTTACAATGGGGTTAATGCATAACACTAAGCACATCAGGCTACTGAATAAGAGACAAAAATAATAAAATAAAAAATAAAAAAATTGAGCAGGCTGATGCAACCCACAGGTTTATTTAAACATTGTCCAGTAGTACAGTGAACGGTGAAGGACAAAATAAACATTTCATCTCCTAAAATGGAGAAGTCTGATTTAACTTAAACATTGTCCAATACAAGCCTGAGCAGGACAAAATAAAAACAAAACAAAACAAACAAAAACAAATTTTAAACTTATATAAATGAACAAATTTGAGTAGTTTGATGCAATTCATTAGATTTAATTAAACATTGTCCAATGTTAACGAGAGGCCAAGATGATTCAAGATGTTCAATGAGGCGTTTAAATCCAATGTCTTCTATGACTGACAGAGGCTGGTTGTCAATGCATATAAATTCCATTATCTTCGTGGTTATATCCTTAGCTTTCTTGTTGTCTGGTGTGTACAGTTAGTGTTTTTTCAGAATGTCTGTAATGGATGCCTGAGTGAGAGTCGCATTACTAGTTACCGTTGCCTTTTTTGCAGTCGACAGTTTTTCGTATTCACCATAGGACTCGCGGTGGCTCGTTCTTAAGTGCCGAATCAGGTTCGTTGTATTAAATGTTTTGGATGATGCTCCTCCACGTGAGATTTCTTTGGAACATAAATGGCAATTAGCGAATTTTTCATTGTTTCTCGAAACGTCATAATAATTCCACACCGGTGATGACATGACTGCGGCGCCAAAACATTTATGTCCAAACTCATCGTGTACGTCCTTACAAATTGACGTCAATTGTGATCGGTTCGTAAGATCGGCCAAGTTAGCGAGTACCGATCGAGTCATAAAATGTGATTATCGGCCGATACCGATCTTCGGCCGATCGATCGGAGCATCCCTAGCACTTACATTTAAAAACACAAAATAATATATGATTTTTTTTTCAAAACTGTATGATGTAAGCTGTTATAATTTAATAAAAGCAATATATGTTGGACTGAAGAAATAAACAATCTTTCATACTCTAGCCTAAGTTAGACTAAATATGAGCACAATTTTTTTTCTCTTATAACAGGGTTGTTATTTGTTATCTTCATAGGGGTAAAAATAACACTTGCAAAATACAAACAATAACATATGAACAACACATACATTTTAGAAAGGTTTTTATTTTTAATTAGCAATCAACAGGACTCAAAATATACAGTACACACCATAGATAACGATTTACCATGTGGGAAAAATTGTGCGTTTAAAAGATAAATACAGCAAGATTTCTAAATACCAACAGGATATTTACACATGCCATCCCTGCAGTATATAAAATAATCCTTGTCAATTTGTACAATAAACTTAGCAGTATTAATACAGCAACTGATGTCTATCAGCTGCTGCAACATTGCTTGAATATTGTTTATCATTTTTTGCCTCCATTTTCATGTAATGTATTCGATGCCTTAATTATATATGGCTAAGAGGAATTTACATTCATTTAAATGTTTATTAGGAGTTTTCAAATAAAAAGCCAATGGTAAATGATGTACATAAATAATATATAACATTTACAGCTCTATTTGTTATTTAAGACTCTAGAACATTTTTTTCTAGAACATAAATATTTTATAACAGCAAATTCAGTAGATTAACTCAACAACATGACGAAACTCAAAATGTCAGAGACGTCCTTTAAATCAAGTTCAAATAACTTTACAGGAGATCATTGTGGAGATAGGCTAACATTAGTTTTGTCCTCCTAATTATTATTTCATGACCCATAAAGGGAATACTGCTAGATAGCGATCACCTGTATTTTCCCCATCATGGCTAGGCAAGTATCAGCAAACTAATAAAGCCTGATAAAGCCCTGACCTTACCGAATAAACAGTGTTTCACCAGATCCTGTATGTCAGAAAGTATAGTTTACTGCTGAACAACTTATTTTATCATGATAAAATAACACAAAAATGGAAAAATAACACTTCAGTCTCCTCCGGAAGCTCAGATGGTCTGCTTTGAGAAACTGTCAATCACAACTGTCAATCACGATGACACGCCCTGTTTTAATAGCATTAAATTACTGCTAAAATTATACTATTTACAAAAATAAAGGTCTGCACCTATATCAGCATGATAACCAGTGCCTTAATTGACCAAAACCATCTTTCAGGACATTTTATTGCAAGTATAATAAATTTTTTAATTTGGTTTTAAGTCTCGTTCATTAACACGGAGGAGGCGGGCTTTATGATTTGTACTGCAGCCAGCCCCCAGGGGGCGATCTAGCGGCAGAGACCTTCACTCAAAAGCAGGCGTGTGGCACACTTGGTTGACAACAAAAAAGATAAAATAAGATAAACTGTATATAATACAGTAAATTTTAAGCATGGCTTTAAAGAATTAGCTTGTACTGTTTTTTTCACTCTAAACTATAAGGCATTACAAGGTGCATGTTAAATAAATAAAAAGCTATGTTCCAATTAACAGGGGGGAAAAGCTGTGTACACTTTTTTGATACTTGTTTTATCATCTACTCAAAAAATGAGTACAGAATATTTGTTTAAAAATCCAAACAGTGTGTTGTGCTGTATAGCAAAGTCATACCAATCACTTCTGAAATTGGTTGTATTAACATTGTCCCGCCTCTATCAGATGCTGAGGCGTCTCCAGCCAGTAAGAATCCACAGGAAGTGAGGAATTATGTGCGTCAGCTGACTGTGATTGACAACCAGAGAACCCTATCACAGCTGTCCTTCAGACTGGAGCCAAGGCGGGGCTAAAGATCAATGCTGAGTCTCTCTCTCTCTCTCTCTCTCTCTCTCTCTATCTCTCTATCTCTCTCTCTCTCTCTCTCTCTGAAATACACCTACTGTATAACCAGTTTACAACAGTACAACTCAATTCTATGTTTATCGGCTGCCAGAGCAGTTGAACGCCGACTGTATGTGCTATCACTGCCAACTCGACTATGTGTACAAGATGCATTCTCATACACCACCGGTCAAATTTGGCATGGGTAAGGTTTTTAAAAGAAGGTTCTGCTCACAAAGGCTGCATTTATTTGATCCAAAATACAGTAAAACCTCTGAAATATTATCACTGTTTCAAATAGCTGTTATCTTACTGAATGTAGTTTATAATGTAATTTATTCCTGTGATGAAAGGTGAATTTTCAGCATTATTACCCATTCATTCATTTTCTTTTTCAGCTTATTCCCTTTATTAATCTGGGGTTGCAACAGCGGAATGAACCGCCAACTTATCCAGCATATGTTTTATGCAACGGATGCCCTTCTAGCCGCAACCCATCACTGGGAAACATCCATACACACTCATTCACACACATACACTACAGACAATTAAGCTTACCCAATTCACCTATACCACATGTTTTTGGACTGTGGAGTAAATCGGAGCACCCGGAGGAAACCCACTCGAACACGGGGAGAACATGCAAACTCCACACAGAAATGCCAGCTGACCCAGCCGGGGCTTGAACCAGCAACCTTCTTGCTGTGAGGTGATTGTGCTACCCACTGCGCCACCGTGCTGCCCCATCATTTTTACTCTATCACTGAAAAAAATTTAAATGAATATTTTTTTCAGTGTACTTCAGTGTCACGTGATCCTTCAGAAATCTTTTTAATTATCAATTACAGTTGGTACTCAATCTTTTATAATGATTCTTGTAATTATTAGTGTTGAAAACATTTTTACAGTGCTCCATAGTTTTTGTGGAAATTGATACATTTTACTTAAAACGGTTCATAATAAAAAAAAATCTTATAGAAATCAGTAAAGTTTGGTGAAGGAAAAATCATGGTTTGGGGTTACATTCAGTAAGGAGACGTGCAACAGATCTGCAGAGTGGACATCAACAGCCTAAGCCATCAAGGCATTTGTTCTGCCCATTACATTACAAACCACAGGAGAGGGCAAATTCTTCAGCAGGATAGCGCTCCTTCTCATACTTCAGCCTCCACATCAGTTCCTGATAGCAAAGAAGGTCAAAGTGCTCCAGGATTGGCCAGCCTAGTCACCAGACATGAACATTATTGAGCATGTCTGGGGTAAGATGGAGAAGGCATTGAAGATGAATCCAAAGAATCTTGGTGGACTCTGGGAGTCCTGCAAGAACACTTTCTTTGCCATTCCAGATGACTTTATTAATAAGTTATTTGAGTCATTGCAGAGATGTATTGATGCAGTCCTCCAAGCTCATGGGAGTCATACACAATATTAATTCTTTTTCCACTGCACCATGACTTTAAATTATATACTGTACATTATTTCTGTTAAGTGACAAGAATTTTGTCTAAGCAAAGTCAGACCTTACTGTCCCAATTAAATAATTTAAAATCAAGGAATTATCATATTTTATTTTGGTAAACTAAGTGTAATTTAGAAGCCTTTGCCTTTCATATAAGCCACTTCTGAGACCAAAGAATCAACTAGAAGTCAAGTTGTTATTACTAAAACTTGGATAGGTGACAAGACAAGACTTTTGTCAGGTAGTGTGTGTATGTGTATATATATATATATATATATATATATATATATATATATATATATATATATATATATATATATGTGAGTGCTGCTTTTTGAATTTCTACAAAAATATGAAGCAATCCAACAGATTTCAACAACAATAATAATAATAACAACAATAATAGATTTTTTTTTAGCCACAGATTAGAATCATTAGAATAATTTCTGAAGAATGTGACACCGACGACTGAAGTACTGATGCTAAATAAATTAGCTTTAAATCACATCAATACATTTAATTTTTAACTTATATTCAATAAGAAAACATTTCTTTTAAATTGCAATAATATTTCAAAATTTGAAGTTTACTCTGTTTTGATCCTTTAAAAAATGCAACTTTGGTGAGCAGAAGAGTTTTCTTTTTAAACATTACAGTAAACAATCGTACTAATCCCAAACTTTTGAACATATGTGTGCTTGTTTGTGTGGGTATGTATGCGAGTTGCATGTCAATGACTTAAGTATTAAGAGCTACCATGTGTGTGTGTGTATGCATATGTGTGTGTGTATGCTTATGTGTATGTGTGTGTGTGTGTGTGTGTGTGTGTGTGTGTGTGTGTGTGTGTGTGTGTGTGTGTGTGTGGGTGTGTGTGTGTGTGTGTGTGTGTGTGTGTGTGTGTGTGTGTGTGTGTGTGTGTGTGTGTGTGTGTGTGTGTGTGTGTGTGTGTGTGTAAGCAAAATGCAATCTACTGTACACCCTTTGATTCAGTCATGTGAGGTCATAGTTACAGAAATTCTCATTATTACTATACTGTAGCCATTGCCTGTGCTCAGTCCTACATTTCTATCATCCCAACACAAAACAATCCTAAAAAATAAGAGCTTAGTGCAAGCCACATATCATTATACAAATAGGGACACCGGCCACAGAAAAGGAATCATCAGTTATCTCCGTAAAACCTCAATGTTTTGTGGTACAATTTTCAAGTCATACAGTATAAATGTTAGTATTCCGGCTCAAGGACTATTTTTTTACCACTGGTTCAGTTATTTGCTAGTAACTTACCTCTCGCCATAGCCTGTAGCATTATTGATGTCATTTTGTACATTGAGTTAAATTTGCGCATTTTTGGGTTGGACCTATTTTTATTTTTTTTTGCTAAGTTATCATAATCGGTCTGAGAAGGACTTTGTTTATTCTCATCCTGCCGTTTGGAAAGTGAGACGCTGTGTGTGCGTGCGTGTGTTTGGGGCACTTGTTTTCTTTTAGGAAAATGTCTACGCCTGCCTTGTAAATAAATGTACCGTTGAACACTTGTCGTTTGTGTGGTTGGACTTGTGACTCCAAACGAGTGTGTTACTTTTGTTACTATTTTATTGCTTTTTATTTACATTTTTTGATTTTTCATTGAGAAAATAAAGGATTAGTTCACCCAAAATGAAAATCCTGTCATCATTTACTCACCTCAATGAGTTTATTTCATCAGATAAACAAAAAAGGGTGCTATGCGAGTTAAACGTTTCCTTTTTGAGATGAACTATTGCTTTATTAGTGTATGCTACATGTATACTGGAACTGAAAAGAACATATTATTTATTTGTATGCAAATAAACTAGCATACAATAACAATAACATTCAATCAATACATTATATTGCTGTAATATACATGAGCAATATCACACGAGTAGCAGTGCGATGTGGCTGTATATCGGCACTGGTGAGAGGTGTTGTTGGCACAAGGACGCAGGCTGAGTGCCTTAGTGCCCCCACCAGTGACGATATACAGCCACATTGTACTGCTACGAGTGTGATATTGTGTTTATACAACAGTGTGATGGCATAATCGTGTGTATAAAAAAGAAAATCAAACCCGGAGAGTCTCAAAAACCCTTTTGTACGAAGAACTACTTTCTTTCGCCAACGCATCTGCAGTTGAAGAGTCCGACTCAGAACAGCAGAAACCATTGCTACTTCACCAACGTCACTTTAAAGTGAATGATTTTCTAGTGTAATGTCTAAAGTGATGACAAAACGTGATTTTTGCTCACATTTTAAGATTATAAGGCTGAACGGCATGAAATGCCATCAATCTACAGAGCTTTCCCAGTATTTCTGTTGCAATCGGGATTTCACAATAATTAAACCCGAAAAAGCCAAAGGGCCCTATTTTAACGATCTAGGCGCAAAGTCCAAAGCGCAGGGCGCAAAAGCATTAAGGGCATGTCAGAATCCACTTTTGCTATTTTAAGGGCAGAAAATACCGCTTTGTGGGGCGCATGGTCTAACAGGGTTGTGCTTATTCTCTTAATGAGTTATAGGTGTGTTTTGAGAATAAACCAATCAGAGTCTCATCTCCCATTCCCTGTATATTGTTGCGTCGCGCCATAATGCATTTGCTATTTACATGCCAGACTTTGTAAGTGGAATAACTGAGTGCTTCACTAGCGAGAAAACCATCTGCAGCGTGAGAGAATGAGTCTCCTCATTTTTTACTTTCACCGTCTTCCGTGGATAAGTGTTGTACGCACAGACATCCATTAGCCTACATAATTAATTTCATTTGTTATGCTCAAAGATTTCTTTCAAAACTATTTTTTAAAATTAGTTCTAATTTCCAGCAAACGAATAAATAAACAGTAATAACGAAGTGTGATCAAAAAAGTGAGTTATTTTCAAACACACATGCTATGCCCCATATGGTCTAAAACCTGACAGGTGGACAAGTTTAAGCTTGTTTTTAATAAAACAAATATAAATATGCACATAATAAATAATACTACTACTAATAATAAGATTATACAAAAGCAAATTGTCATGAATAAACTGAAAAAGCCCCCCATAAATATTTTTTATATTTATGTAGAAAGTAATAATTTTTGTAATATTTCAATCCTTTAATTCTTTTTCATTTGTGAAGATAATTGCGTTTTGCTCTACATCCTGTGTGTATTACGCAATGTTTAAGCGAGGCGCAAAACTAACGTGCTCTGCGCTGGACTTTAGACCTCCTCTCAGTCTATTTTAGGCCCAATTCCAATTCTAAACCTTAGCCCTTCCCCTTACCCCTACCCCTCGTTTTGCGCGTTCACTTCAAGGGCTAGTGGTGTCCCAATTCTCTTTAGCTTGAAGGCGTAGGGCTAAGGGCAAGGGGTATACACCCCTTCGAACGAAAATTTTTCAGGAGCACACTTGAAACGAAGGGGTAAGAAGTTTTCCAGAATACACCAGCTACAACGGCAGTATTGCTAAACCCGGAAGTAAGGAGATCCACAAATTAATATTTTTTTGTCATTATTATGAATCTTTACGACAAACAAACATATGTTTTAATATATTCATAACCGCATTCGTGTTTTACCGTCATGCTTTAATTTTTTTTTTTTTAAAAACCCCGCTAAATTTTGCAATCTATAATCCATAATAATAATGTGTATGTGTGTAAATGAGAGTGTATGGACATTTCCCAGTACTTTGTTGCAGCTGGAAGGGCATCCACTGTGTAAAACATATGCTGGATAAGTTGGCGGTTCATTCTGCTGTGGCGACCCCTGAAGAATAAATATATATATATATATATTGATTCAAAGGTAAATTTTTGGCTTGATTTGTCCAGTCTTCAGTACACATATTGATACTCAATTCATTGCTGTATGCTGAATTATCATTTTTAATAAGTATTCTATAACTAAAACTGCAAAGTATTATTACAATTCTTATTTCTTTTATAAATACTACACTGTAAAAAAAAAAAAGTGTTGACAACTAAAATGGGGTATATGCACACAGACTTTTAATTTTCAGCCAGGCAGCCCAAGAACTTCCAGTCTTTCAAAATTGTCATGTTTAAGATCTGCTTTCTTTAAAAATCAGCAATCTTCACTGCCTGTTAGATATATGATATGAAGTGGGTCTTAAATCGGACAAGAAGCACTGCATTAAATTCCATTTCCCCCGCCATGTCTTTAAAATATGACAGTTTACGTATATTACCCCAGTATTTTCAATGGAATTTCTGCGCTAGCCTGTTGCTACTGAAGGCCCCTAGAGGTTACAACGGTCTTTCATCTCGTTTTACACTTGAACAACTAAATGAATGCTCACGTCTATTTAACTGAATGTATAGTAATTACATTACAACATCGATTCTGTAAAAACAACCGTGTGAAATTGAAAATAGTCACATTAAGTTTTCACCGGAAGTTTATCGTTAGCTTCAAAACTCGAGCTGTGCATAGACCCCATTGTAAGGCAACTTGCAGAGCTTAACTTAAATACTTGGGTTCATAAGTGAAATAAGTGAGTCAACTCAACTTAATAAATGCTATTTTTAAACCTCCTATCTTTCCGTGAATCCTAAAAATATATATGTATCACAATTTCCACCAAAAAAATTTCAAACAAAAGTATACCAGCATTGATAATCATTATTTATCACTGAGCAGCACCAACAATAACTGATTCTAGAGCAGCTTTATATACAACAACGCTAAACGCACATAATCACATAAACAAACTAATGTAACATTTTTTAAGTGTTAAATCAACGTTTTGGTTTATGCATTTACATTTTAGCATTTAATACCCTACCCTTTTCGGCTGTCTGTCCGTGTAGAGGCGCTGTTGTCATTGTCATTAAACGTGTCACACCGCTATCTGTACTCAAGAATTGACACATTCTACTATGGCGAGTCCTTTGCTAATGAATATTCATAACGTCTGCTTAAACTATCGCGTTTATTGGCTAAAAGCTGCCGTTAGTAGGAGGGCACTAATCTGACAAATGAACGAATCTCGTCGTGACGAAGAGTGGTTGGGTCATGAATATTAAATACGTTACGATTAAGACACTCCCATGTGTTGCGTCATGTTTAATATACATAAGCCCTCCTTTACCGTAGTAAGATTCATAATTTGCCCAGCGGTCCCAAGCGAGTGTCCTGTTATGGAAGTGCAGTAACACGAGACAATGAGGCTCCGCATATTATCTTATGACTGGGATTGTTCATAGTGCGACAGGCCAACGAGTTTTACCGGACCTCACGGAAAGCACGACCAACAGGTAGGAAAGCATGGGTTTTCATGTTATTACACTTTATGTTTTTGTATGTGTTAGTAATACTTTATTTTTTAACTGTATATAACGGTCTGGAATGAGTTTTAACCCTGCAGGGGTGTGTTTGACGACTTGAGTGGGACAATGTTCGTCAAATGTGTTTTTGCTTTTCTGAAGTTCTTCATAATCTATAAAAGTAGTATAATTAGTTATATTTTTAACGAAATATAATAAACAAAGTGTAAATTAAGTGTTCTAAAGTCTTAAAATGTATTACTGGGTGAATCTGAAATGGTACACAACATTGTATTTACATTACATATTGTAATTACATATTGTTTTACACATAAATACAGCCATTTTGAGCTCATACGATTTATAAACACAATTAATGTTGAATTAATGTGAATATTTCTATTCCTGTGGCCTCCAATTTATTCACAGTTAATAATTTTACAAATATTAGGCTGTACTACAACTGTTGTTGTTTTATTTTTTTTTTGGCAATGCAAGTCTTAGGTATGAATGAGCTGTTTCTAGTCAAAAATAGCTGAAAGTGTGACACATTTGCCTTCTGTTGGCCCCTGATGTCACAGCCAAAGGGCCACAGTAATGATATGCCGGTTGTTTTTAGAGTCTGGGCACTCTTTAAGTGATAGCCTTTGCATGGGACACACAGGTCGGTCACTCTGAACTGGGGAAGCCAATCTGAGGTCATAGATTTCAGGGAAAAGTGACGCATGTACTAGTAATGCATAAGACACCGGACCCCATGATGAACTACAACAACATTAGAGGTGAACGCAAACATGAGCCTGGTTGTGAAAGTTTAATTTTCTAAACATGAATGAGAAACTGTAAAGTACAAAATCAAGCAGTGTTTCACACATGAAAAAATGCTGTAGTAATTTATAGTAAATACTTATAATATAGTGTTTTTACCATACTATTTTAAAGTGCTTGAATCAATCTGCTGTGGTAATTTAGTTACTATGTTAGTACAACAACTATAGTAATATAAACAAGTTATTCAATACTGTAGATTTTTACAATTATATAGTATATTACAATAGTATATTACTGTAGTGAAAAACAAAGTATGCTACAGTATTTATTAAAGTTTATCAGTTCACTATAGTTGATACTAAAATAATACTATTATTATAATACTATTATATATACAGTATAATACACTTTACTATAGCATGGTTAAAAAACACTGTATTTACTATTAACTACTATAGTATTTTTTTCATTTGGGGCAGTATTTGCCATATAAATGTCCTTCAGTGTTCCAGACTAAACTTGTTTTATAACTATTTCAAACAGCCTATTTAATGTTTTCAGCTTTTAAAAACCTGCTGAATTAAGGAAAATTTCATACAAAATACACTCATAAGAAACATTATGATAAACATTGGCAGATTTTTTTATTTTCCATGAGGAACCATGCCTTCAGGTGGAACTATAATGGTGTTAAATTCCATAGTAGTTTTTATTTCTAATAATATTAGTTTTTAAATCAAGATTTATTTTAATAATGATTTTATTTATAAACAAACAGTTTTAACAGTTTGTTTATTTCTTAACAAACAGTATATAGTATACTTATTCTCACTTTTAGAGTTTACTCCCAAAAAAAAAACTGACAGCAATTTGTGCATGTGTGTACATGTATGTGTTGAAACAAATATTTAATTTAAAATGTCTTGATGAATATAACACTTTAATATTCCACAGTAGTTTTAATTTCTAATATTATTAGTTTTTTTTAAATAAGGATGTAAATAAACATACAGTACATAATATACTAATTCCCTCTTTTAGGGTTTACACAAAAAAAACCCCTGCAGCAAATAATACAGCTAATATTCACCATTGAGCAAAATTAAAGTGATGCTAATGTACATTTATATATTGAAACAAATATAGTATTTATGTCTTAATGAAAACATCTTCTTGGTATTGTTAAAGACATTAGAGGTGTTATCACTCCAGAAGTATTTTGTCTCATTATTTGCATCCATATATTATGAACATTTCACAAAAGTCTGAAATTAGCGTGTTATAAGCCATGAACCAAACCAACCATTTGGAGGAGGAATCCCAACATTATTTGAAAATCAGGAAACAATTATTTTTAAATCTGACCAAAAGACCAAGGCATTCAATCTCAGCATGAATGGCACCATCAAATTATAATAAATGACTAAAGAAACATAAGTTATTCATTTAATGTTGTTGATTGTATTTATCGAAACAAAAAAATATAGTTAACGTTTATTCCAATCCAGGCTTATATATAAATTAATATACATTTTCATATGAAGAAAACAAAGGATGACTGTAGCACTCTAATACAAATTGAACTTATTATAGCTTTGCTTGGTAGACCTAGTAATAGAAATAATTACTAATAAGTAATTAGAAATAAGTTTTAAAAATACAATAAATTGGACTGTACTGACTGTAAATTATTTATAACTTCGTTAATAATCGAAAAGTAATCAAAATCTTCATTCAGAACCTATAATCGATCAAATTTTTCTAGGTACATTTTTATCAATTACTTTCTGTATTGCATATGGAATCACGCGACCCCACTCTGTTAAGGCTGATTTATACTTCTGTGTCGAGCATATGCGTATGGTCCAGCGCAGCCTGTGCGCGATCGCATATCTCAAAAAGATCTCTCAAAAAAATTCAACTACACATCGCAATGACGCATAGCACAAGCTCTGTGATTGGTTGGTTTGGTAGCAGTGACGAGTGTGGGCGGTGCTGAGAGCTGCGAGCCTGATGGAGCGAGTGTTTACAAGTGTCGAGTCCCATTAAGGAGCTCTAGATGGAGACTTTTGTTTTGTGTTTACCTTATGATTAAAGTTGGTGCATGTCCGCTGGTTCCTGCCTTTGAATAAGCCAGTTTCAGCTACTTGTACATTACGGTAGTGTTCAGAAAAAAAGAAAGCACCCGCAAAGAAACTCTGCAATGAGGGCAAAAAAATAGAAGAATTGTTAATTAATCGTAATCGAGTTAAATAGAAATATGATATATGGCAATACATATGCAAATTGCATATATGACATACAAGATTATGTTTGGCTTTCACATATTAAATATATGTATAATATGAAACATATTGCAAAAATGCCCTGTTACATTTTGTTGCAACCATTGGAATTTACAAATATGCACATACTGTATATGTTTAAATATAATAGCTATAAATTTATTTATTTAATTAATTATTTTTTTATTATCATTATTTTTTATCATTATTTATTTTTATTTATTTATTTATACATTTTAATTAATTAATTTTTATTTATTTAAATTTATTTTTGTTAATTTATATTTATTCATTTATTTTATTTTATTTATTTGTATTTATGTACATAGATGGCCGTCAGATTTTCATAATTTGATAGAGACATTTTTGATAGAGGCAGTGTAGATAAACCCAGTGTGCCATATCAGAATATCATAGCGACATGAGAAACCATAAAAAAATTATGAGGCCGACATTGTGACAGACAGTTTTGAATGTCCTCGAGTCTTCATACTGTAAGCGCAAAAAACAAACCACGTCAACAAGTGCATTGCCATGTCAGTGCTGAACTTCCTGTCTTCCTCATTTTGCAGTTCAATTGCCAGTTTCCAGAGCTCTGTTATTTGATTATGGATTATAGCGCAAAATCATAAACAGATGGCTACATTTCTACCTAATCATTATATGCTTATTCTGGAGAGCATTTGCAGGATTTTCTCTTTTTTCTTCATGTAAACAGAGATAATCTCTAAAACATTACAGTTGTTGTTTATCAATCTTCCTTCGACTTCGGCCTCTCTTTTGTGTTCTGATAATGCCTGAGGTTTAATGTAGACAAAAAAGTGGCAGGAGTCCAGTTGCAGATGTGGTGAGTAAACCCAAGGCAGATACATGGCAAGTCATTCTGCAGTTATGCGAACATGTAAAGGATCACATTGTAAATCACACAGAAGGGGTCGACATTTCACACAGAACAACCCCCCCCCCCCGCCTCCAGCTCAACACCTCAACACAACTCCCCCCTTCCTCCGATTGCGTAACAGTCATGACAATGCAGCAGTTTTCTATGCTATATTCCTATATTTCTAAGTTTTCTTTAGCTTTTTCTTTAAAGGTCACATGAAATTAAAATAAAGTTTTTTAGATGTTGGTATCTATTTTTGTTTTTAAGATATCTATAAGCTAGTGCACACCAAAACACTGACAAAATTCTCGTTTAGAAGATATAAAACTGATATAAACATGTAAAGCTTACAGTTTGTCACTTCCGCTTAAATGGATCAGCAGTTTATTCACGTCACCTCATACTACAGTTTCTCATCAAACTTGACCAATCAAATGCTTTCTAGTATCTGACATGCTCCGCCCCCTTCTAGACGCTTTACATTTGCTTTTTATTTGAGCTACACTATGTCCCACCCTCTCTTCGTGTTTCAGTTGAAGATTAAATAAAAATGCATATTTCAAAGCACTTCATGGGACCTTTAAAGTTGTTAGCTCACATTGTTATTTTTCATTCATAAGTTGGCGGAATGAACCGCCAACTTATTCAGCATATGTTTTACGCAGCGGATGCCCTTCCAGCTGCAACCCATCACTGGGAAACACCCATACACTTTCATTCACACACATACACTACGGACAATTTTAGTTTACCCAATTCACCTATACCACATGTTTTTGGAGCACCCGGAGAAAACACACGCAAACACAGGGAGAACATGCAAACTCCACAGAGAAATGCCAACTGACCTAGCCGGGGCTCAAACCAGCAACCTTCTTTGCTGTGAGGTGATTGTGCTACCCACTGTGCCACCGTGCTTCCCCATATGTCTTTGGACTGTGGGGGAAACTGCAGCACCCGGAGGAAACCCACGTGATCACAGAGAGAACATGCAAACTCCATACAAAAATGCGCAGTGGTTCAGCCGGGACTCAAACAAGCGACCTTCTTGCTGTGAGGCGACAGTTCTAACCATTGAGCCACCGTGCCATCATTTATTAAGATCCTTTAAATGTTACAATTTTTTACTTGTTTGCCATCAAAAAGACGTCATAGGCAACCACAAGTAAGGAAAATGTGTATCAAATGTCATCAGTGCCAACATCCATTAGAAAATTAAATACTGGGTTTGGGTATGAGCAGGGTTAGTGTGTTTTTTAATGTGATGATTCTGAATATGTATTTTTATTACTTGTTGTTTTTTTATGTGGCGTGATGGTTTTGAATGTAATTATGCAGTGACGCCAAGGACTAATTTCCACTTGTGTAAAGTAAAGAAAGTTAAAGGGATAGTTCACTTGCTCAGACCTGTTTGAGTTTTTTTCTTCTGTTAAACACAATA
>CAIGQZ010000461.1:10291523-10311870 GCA_903798205.1 Danio tinwini | reverse complement strand
TATACATACACATAGTTTTTTTAAATATAATTTCCAATTAATTATAAATTTTCACAGTATAGTGTTAAATAAGCTAAAATGCTAAAAAGCATTTTAAGGTCAAAATTATTAGCCCCTTTAAGCTATACTTTTTTTCGATAGTTTACAGAACAAACTATCGTTATACAATAAGTTGCCTAATTACCCTAACCTGCCTAGATAACCTAATTAATCTAATTAAGCCATTAAATGTCACTTTAAGCTGTATAGAAGTGTCTTGAAAAATAATTCAATGGGGGGGGGTTATAATTCTGACTTCAACTGTATATATATATAAATATATATATATATATATGTTGTAAACCTGTAACCACTGACTTCCACAGTAGTTGTGTTTCCTACTATGGAAGTCAATGGCTACAGGTTTCCAGCATTTTTTTTAAAATATCTTCTTTTGTGTTCAGCAGAAGGAACTCATAGTCATAAAGGTTTGGAAACATTTGACTGTGAGTAAATAGTGAGTCAATTTTTATTTTTGTATGAACTATCCCTTTAATCCTAAAATCTGTGGCTCCTGACAATAAATTGGTGTCTAATGAAGCAAAAACAATCAGTATTTGCAAGAAACTGAATGTTTTTGAGCTCTAAATGTATTTATATATCTGTCTCTGTTTCTCTTTCTACAGTCAGAGTGAATGTCAGTATGAGATGTCGTCCCTTAGCGCCAGCTTCGTTCAGATCCGTTTCGATGACATCCGCTTCTATGAGAACTGCGGCGGTGGGAGTTTTGGGAGTGTGTATCGAGCACACTGGGTCCCACAGGATAAAGAAGTGGCTGTCAAAAAACTGCTGAAGATTGATGCCGAGGTTTGTTCAGACTCACAGATAGTTTGGTTATTGATGTATTTATTGTTATTTTTTATTAACTAGGTTCCAAAGGCAAACATGACCCTGGACCACAAAACTGACCACAAAGCCATCATACGTGTCAATTTAGTGAAATTTAGATCACCTGAAAGCTGCATAAATAAGTTTGCATATGGGAATACAACTCTGAGACTGCCATACAACTTTTTGAAAATCTGGAATATGATAGTTAAAAAAATCTAAATACGGATCAAATTGCTTTTGTATAAGTTGTCTAAGGGTGCTTTCATATCTAGACGTTTGTTTCAGAACCTGGCATGTTTGTCCACTTAACGTTTGGGCATATGTGAATCCTGCAATCGTCAGCGCCAAAACAATTGGTATAAGATCACCCAAAGGAGGTGGTCTCAACGCGGTTGAAATGAACTCTGGAGCAGTTTGAGTATAGTGAGAAAGCAATACGATCCAACGAACTCATGAACCAGGCTATATGACAGTGTATAATGGACATGTATCAGGCATATATATATATATATATATATATATATATATATATATATATGGCTGTAAGTGAGAATGATGAATAGAGATATTATTCTTACTGGTAAAAGTGCAGTTTATGTTGAATACGAAAGTGAAAGCATGCTGTCTAACTCATTCATTTTCTTGTCGGCTTAGTCCCTTTATTAATCCAGGGTCGCCACAGCAGAATGAACCGCCAACTTATCCAGCACGATTTTACACTGCGGATGCCCTTCCAGCCGCAACCCACCTCTGGGAAACATCCACACTCATACACTACGGACAATTTAGCTTACCCAATTTACCTGTACTGCATGTCTTTGGACTGTGGGGGAGCACCCGGAGGAAACCCACGCGAATGCAGGGAGAACATGCAAACTCCACACAGAAACACCAACTGACACAGCCCAGCCGAGTTTCGAACCTGCGACCCAGCGACGTTCTTGCAGTGAGGCAACAACACTACCTACTGCGCCACTGCGTCGCCTATGCTATCTAACTGAATTATTAAAAAATATATATTATCATTAACTTTTTGGTTTACTCAACTTCGGATATAGAATCTATATATATTTTATCACCTTTGACAATTGAAATGAGGCTCTGTATGAGAAATTATTACCACATATTTATATTTGGTTATGACTATATCTGTGGGTGTCACCATTCAAAAATAAAGTGCACCTTTTGGCTCATAAGGTCTCATTTCTTATCGTCATAAATTAAAATAAGGGCGTATGGCTGCTGAGTGGAATGCCAGAAAGTAATCCAATCTCTGACCAATCTGAGGAGCGATTGGAACATGATTTTTTTATTTAATATTTGTGATTTTACGTAATATTTGCAGTGTTTCTTCTAGGATTTTTTCCAGCTGTGGTGGCACAGTTTTTTAGACAGATCTGCCAACTACCTATATCGTTATTTCAATGACAAATGTCGTGAGCACAGTATTACAAGTCGAGATCACATTTATGTAATACGAGCATGCAAATCTCTTTGCTTGAGCGCCGATTTCCTCTGTTCGTGCACAAAACTTCTTGCACGCCTTTAAATTTAACACGGCTCAAGTGCAGATCTTCTTGTGCTCAAATAAATGCTGCTGAAGTGCGTTTTTGTGCGTTTTGCGACATTAATGCGTCCTGAAGTAAAGTAAAACGGCTTTAAACTCCAGCCATTGACCTTTATTAATAAAGTATAATTATGGAAACTGTGTTCATCCTAACTGAAAGCTGTACGTCGTGTTTGCTGGCCTCACGCATCACGCACCTGTCAGTCAGTCAGTCAGAATGTCACTTTAAAGTGTTAAACAAATAACGCACAGCTGGGTTAGTCTGTCTACGATCCATCCATCAGCCTTGTTTATTGGCATGAGAAAGGGGGGAGTGTAGGGAAATACAGTTTTCCATGACCATCCCTCATGTTTCCCTTCATCTCTCCCCCGCCTTTCTCTATTTCTCTTTGTCTGAAGCAGATTTGATATACTGTACGTGTAAAATGTAGCATCTAAATGCGGCTTTGCAGGCGGTGTGTGTTACTGTCAGTGGTAATGCACGCTCAGCAGCACCTCCAGAGTCTTTTCCACTGTTTACCAGAGTTTAGCTGCTTTCCTGGCTGAAGCTGCTCAGTTTGAGTCCCAGCGGACATGTCCCACAATGCTGCTAATGGCTTCGTGTTCACGGACATTTCTAGCGTAGAATTTGACCGCGGCATACTGTAATGAAAAAATAGTTTTATGACATTGATGCAGCACTCATTTAAGCCTGAGTGTTTGACCGCAGTCTGGTGACTTTCACCTCTGCATCTGTCATTTGTTTTGTTTTTTTCCAGGCTGAGATTCTGAGTGTCCTGAGCCACAAAAATATCATTCAGTTCTACGGAGCCATTCTAGAAGCACCCAACTATGGCATTGTCACAGGTAATGAACTGTCATTTCTTTCTGTTTTGCATCTCGAATGAATGCTTGGTGCTCACAGGTTTCTCATGAAGCACAAATGTATCTCTCAGGCTGGGTTATTATTATAGTTAAAAAGATTGTTTACCCAAAACTGAACATGCCAACATAGGCTCATTCTGAAAATGTAGCCCTATATACATTTCTGGCGAATTATGTAGCCAGAAGTACATATGACTGCATTTCATCTTTAAAATTAACACTATGGGATGGTATGACGCCTTTTCGAACTTACCAGCTGACCACTTACCTCTGTGTGGACGGCTTTTCAGCTGTTACCAGTTTGTCCAGTGGCTTGCCAATATGTTGGTGGACTTGTGATGTGAAGCTGAGGTGACTGCAACGATGGGGTTCAATTCTGATGAAGAACGGCTCCAGAAAGCAAAGACAAAAGACAAAAAATAAAATAAACAAGTAAATAATGTGAGAATGTGGTAAAATCTGAAATGTGGTAAAAAAAAAAAAACAGGCAGTCGCATAGGCTTTTTTTTTCTGGATTGCTTTTGGGTGGCGCAGTGGGTAGCACAATCGCCTTAGTAAGAAGGTCGCTGGTTCAAGCCCCTGCTTGGTTGGTTGGCATTTCTGTGTTCTCCCCGTGTTGGCGTGGGTTTCCTCAGGGTGCTCTGGTTTCCCCCGCATATCCAAAAACATGTGGTATAGGTGAATTGGGTAGGCTAAATTGTCCATAGTGTACGTGTGTGAATGAGTGTGTATGGATGTTTCTCAATGATGGGTTGCAGCTGGAAGGGCATCTGCTGCATAAAACATATGCTGGATAAGTTGGTGGTTCATTCCACTGTGATGACCTCAGATTAATAAAGTGACTAAGCCGAAAAGAAAATGAATAATTGAATGAGCTGGGATTACATCATGTTTCTGTTATTGTTCCCTTTTATATTTTGCATAGAAAAATTAAGAGTTTTAACTGATATCTTCATTAGCTCTCTTAGAGGAATAATGTACTGTGGATTTTACAGAGATCTCCTTTTGATTGTTCTTTCCTGAGGAATTCTTGTGTCTCTCGTCTGGCTTCTGCCATGATGTTGTGACTGTAAAATGCTTGGTGGCTGATCAGGGTGTGAGAGCAGTTCATCAAGGGGACTCGCGTACACACACACACACACATACACAGTTGTCTTGCCATTTTTTAAACATCCTATTGTGATCTTTGTCTCCAGGGATGTAAATGCGCATATGAGCAGATTTATGTGGCCTAATCGCTTCTCAAGAGCATGTCTTTCAGCTGGGGATTCAGAAAATCTAGCGCTTGGTCATGTTGTCATCTTTGGTCTCTCTCTCTCTCTCTCTGCCAGTGTGTGTGTAAACGGGAAACCCTGAGTGTGTTAAGCTGTGTTTGACTTTACTCGAGGCTTGGTGACAGATGATCTCATGTGCTGACTGACATTTTGACATGAGACAAGATTGTTGCTTGTTTTGTCTGTTATTCTTATTCTTCTTACACTGTAAAAAAAATGCTGGGTTGAGCACAATGAATTTGTGTTGGGAAACCATGAAGGGATTAAGTTACAGGTCTCATGAAGTGCTATGAGATGTGCATTTGTATTCCATGTGTGACGTAATCTCAACCGAAACACATCGTGTAGCTCCACTCCTTTTTAAAAACAGCCAATGGCCTTTTGTTTTATCACAGCTCTGCCAGTGAGAGTGGTTGAGTTCAAGTGTATCAAATGAATAGCATCTTAAAGAGAGTGGGGCATGTCAGATACTAGAGAGCATTTGATTGGTCAAAAGATTGTGACGAGGTGACGAGAATAAAACCGATGATCCATTTAGGCGTCAGTCACCAGACTGATCACTGATCATCAACTGGCAATTTTGGAATCCAGTCATGGGCCGGATTTGGCCTGCGACTGGATTCCAAAATTGTGAGGATCAAAAAGTAAATAGTGGTCCACACTATTAAAGCAACTAAAAATAACAACAACTGAGTCTCTTGTCAGAATAACCACCATTTATGACTATATTTAGGCTACACTTCAAAATGAGGACAGACTCAGACAGACCATGCGGCGTTAACCATTTATTGTTTCAAACAGGTTTTAGTAAGCCTCCGTGGGGTGTAGGCGGAGTGCGCAGGACGTGTGTGTGATGAAGAGCAAGGAGGGATGCGGTGGAGAGAGGTGTGTGACGTATTTGAGGAGCGGGAGGGAGACGCACGATTTGCTGGAGATTATCATTCGTTTGCGGGCAACCGGGA
This sequence comes from Danio tinwini, assembly GCA_903798205.1. NCBI lineage: Eukaryota > Metazoa > Chordata > Actinopteri > Cypriniformes > Danionidae > Danio > Danio tinwini. The sequence goes on along the minus strand of CAIGQZ010000461.1, from coordinate 10,306,333 downwards.
GTATCTATGCATTTGCGGGAGACTCACAGAACTTCCGGGAGACTTGGGATGTCTGCCTCAGGACTAAAAAAAGGAGGAAAAACAATCTGGCACAACTTAAAATAGCATGGTAACTAAATAACCTGTACCAGAACAAAACAGGTCACAAATAATGTTTGCACATCAAATGAAACATTAAGTGGGCTTGAATTCAAATCACAATGCTGAAACGGGCTACTCACAGTGCTTAATCAATGGCTAAAGTAACATTTCCCCTTGTTGACTTAGCCTAATTGAGTTGAGGCAAAACATCTATCACTCCTAGTGGTTGAGTGTGGTATAGGTGATGGGAGCCTGAATCAAATGCTTTCAGTTTTGTAATGAAATTGAAAAAGTATAAACATTAAACATAATGTTAAGCCAAAATGAGATTTTTATTTTATTTTCTTCTTGGGGGTCCGGCCCCCAAGGAGACTGTCTAGTAAAACTCTGGCCCTCTGACAAATGTAGTTGATGACCCCTGCTTTACATGTTTATATCAGTTTTATATCTTCTAAACGTGAATTTTGCCACTGTTTTGGAGCACACTACACTCAAAAAAAAGTAATTTTTTTCCTCATTCAAACTACTTGTTTAAAATGAGCTGAACCAACACAATTATTGAGGTTTTTATTGGGACAATTTTTTTTAAGTTCAATCCACATCATTTTGTTAAAAGTGTTAAGTTGACCTAATCAATTGGTTTTGGGACGACATGAATGAATTGTGTGGAACCCTGCATTTTTTTTACAGTGTAGCTTACAGATATCTTTAAAACTAACAGTACTGATACTAACATCCAAAACACTTCATTTTAAGTTCATGGGACCTTTAACTTATTAGTTTTTACACATTTAAGTGAATTTAACTTAATTAAGTTGTCCCAAAGAAAACTGAAGAATTGTGTTGTTTCAGCTCATTTTAAATAAGTAGTCTGAACAAACAGCAAACATCATTTTTTGAGTGTATTTATATGTAAAATGTGATGCTCTTAAAAATAAAGGTGGAATAAAGGAACCAAAAAAAGCTATCACATGTTTTTTGGGTCTCCAAAGAACCTTTTAGTGACAAGTTCTTTAAAATATATATTGTTTTCATAGTGTGAAAAAATTTATAACCACCTAAAGAACATTTTTAAAGAAATTTTTGATTAATAATGGAATTAATTGACATTTCTTAAGCCTGTACACATAGATACAATACTGAAGTTTGGGATCTGCTAGATTGCTTTTGAAGAAATTGGTTAGAGCTGCACAATTGATTGAAATAGCAACATAATTATTTTATTTTCCAGAAACTAGTCATAATTAAGCATACTGCTTGAAATTAAGATATAAATACTGGTACTTTGGTTTTACATAGAAATAAAATATATTGTATTACTCTCTGTGTTAATGTGTTATTATATTAATATTACATTAACGTTTATTTTTAGTTTATTAACCATATTGTATTGAATTGATCAACATTTTTTTCATGCTACACAAATTGCTATAGGATTTCATGAAACTAATTACAGTGAAGCACATTTCAAGAGTTCACACTTAGATATTGATAGATACTAATGACAGGTTTGGCATGCTGTCCCGGGAGAGAACCCTGAGCTCAGAGATAATTGAGCCCAGGGCTCCCGCTTGGTCATTTAGCATGTAAGGTTGTCCGAGGTCAGGTAGTTCTCAAAAGCTCCCCCTGGTAAACGAGATGGGGTAGACGGGAAGATTCTTCAAAAATAAAGAGAAGGGAAGTAGGGTGAAAATGGGCTATTTATTGTATGCTTAGATTCATCTGATTGGTTTATAGCTGATTGCAGATGAGAGACCTGCCGCCATAATTCATATCATGTGCTCCTCTCAAAATTAGTTAGAAAACTTTACTAAACGTATTAAATCTTAATCCTGAAAATAGTATATTTTGAAGTTGAAAGAAAGTTTCTTATAGCATATTTACTTTTACATTTATTTACTTTAAATAATTTTTATCATGGAGCTTTTTCATAAATAATTCACAGCTTTAAACAGGTTTGCCATCCTGTCTTGTTCGTTCATTTTTTTCGGCTTAGTCCCTTTATTAATCTGGGGTCGCCACAGCGGGATGAACCGCCAACTTATCCAGCATATGTTTTATGCAGCGGATGCCCTTTCAGCTGCAAGCCATCACTTGGAATCATACATACACACTCATTTACACACATACACTACGGACAATTTAGCTTACCCAATTCACGTATATCACATGTCTTTGGACTGTGGGGGAAACCGAAGCACCCGGAGGAAACCCACGCCAACACGGGGAGAACATGCAAACTCCACACAGAAATGCCAACTGACCCAGCTGAGGCTCGAACCAATGATCTTCTTGCTGTAAGGCAATCGTGCTAAAATAATTTCTGAAGAAATATTAAAACAAAGCATAAACAATTTGCAAGGTTGCATTTATAAATACCTCAGGTTATTGCTGATTATACAGTATTTGTAACCAAATAGATGCAGCCTTGGTGAAAATAAGAGTCTTCGTTTACACTATATTTTACAGTGTAGCTATGCATTTAACTACTGCATAATTTTAATTAACTACATATACACTGTAATAAAAGTTAACTCAACTTAAAATTTTAAGGCAACAAACTTCAGGACATTTTCAACCCAATTACTGTACTTGACTCGATTTAAGTTGAGTAAACTCAAAAATGTCCTAAAGTTTGCTTTTTTACAGTGTACTTACTATATGATCTGGGTTAGTATGAAAATTTAGGGTTAGCTGCATGGAATTATGCATAATTAATTGTAATTACTATAGTAAGTACAGTTGAAGTCAAAATTATTAGCCCTCCTGAATTATTAGCCCCCTGTATATTTATTTCCCCAATTTGTGTTTAACAGAAAGAAGATTTTTTCAACACATTTCTAAATATAGTAGTCATTTCTAATAACTGATTTATTTTATCTTTGCCATGATGGCAGTACTAGATATATTTAAGATACTAGTATTCAGCCTAAAGTGACATATAAAGGCTTAACTAGGTAAATTAGGCAAGTTAGGGTAATTAGCCATGTACGATGCTTTGTTCTGTAGACAATTAAAAAATATTGACCTTAAAATGCTTTTTTTATTAAAAACTGATTTTATAGCTGAAATAAAACAAATAAGACTTTCTTCAGAAGAAAAAATATTATAGGAAATACTGTGAAAAATTTCTTGCTCTGTTAAACTTAATTTGGGAAATTTGAAAAAGAAATTTAAAGGTGGGCTAATCATTTTGACTTCAACAATACATAGAACAAGAACACCTCAAAATAAAATCTAAAATCCAAAAAATCCAAATTTTCTTACTACAAAAATTACTGTAGAGTAAATATTTCTAACCATTATTTTCTTCACTGTATTTTGGCATCAGTGTAACAGCGGACTGATTTACCTGCAGCATATATCAGCTCCACAGCCTGTAGTTGACGCGTGTGATGATATGCATTTGGCGCATGTGTGTATGTGTGTTTGTGTTGTAGAATATGCCAGCAGAGGATCGCTGTATGAGTATTTGTCCAGTGCTGACAGTGAGGAGATGGATATGGATCAGGTAATGACCTGGGCGATGGAAATTGCTAAAGGTATGTGTCTGTAATGAATACATGTTTATGTAATGAGCTCAGTCACATTTTCCTCATGAGATAATGGCTGGTTCTATGATTTGTTTCTATGCAGGAATGCATTATTTACACGCAGAGGCCCCTCTAAAAGTCATTCATAGAGACTTGAAGTCGAGAAATGGTGAGATTTTAGTTGTGCTGTGAGCTTTAGCGCAAGAGAAAATGCAAATGTGGTGATTATACACAAATAACTGTTTCCTTTTCTCTTTATTAGTTGTGCTAACTGCAGACAATGTTTTAAAGGTATGCTACCTGTTTTTATTCACATTCATTCATGGCCTAAAATTAATGTTTGCTAAAGTGCCAATTGGCTGGTAGATTCTTAATTAATGTGCCAAATGTGATGCCATAATTATTGGATCACAAAGACTGTGTCGTAATGATATACAGGTAAAGATAGCATGCGATGCATGACAGTATTAAAGTAAAAAAGTATACTTTTAATATTTATTAGAACATGCAACATGAGCTAAACACATTTCAATTAGGATGTTTTGTTTATCTGTTGTCAGCAAAACAGATGCATTTTAGAAAAGATCCTCTGTGGTATATCAACATAATAAAATATCTATGGTTCAGTGTTTGACTTTTGCAATTTAATGCTTTTTTCTAAATAATAATAATAATTATTATCATTATTAATTTTTATTCATTCATTTTCTTTTCGGCTTAGTCCCTTTATTAATCCGGGGTCGCCACAGCGAAATGAACCGCCAACTTATGTTTTACGCAGCGGATGCCTTTCCACCTGCAACCCATCTCTGGAAAACCCAATTCACCTGTATTGCATGTCTTTGGACTGTGGGGGAAACCGGAGCACTCGGAGGAAACCCACGCACACAGAAACGCCAACTGACCCAGCCAAGGCACGAACAAGCAACCTTCGTGCTGTGTGGCGATAGCCTACCTACTGCGCCACTGCATTGCCTCATTATTATTATTATATTAAATAATATAATTATTACATTATTATATATTACAATTCTTATATATTATAATATTCAATTATTATAATATAAAGTACACTTGTTATTAAATGCTTAAATAGTTTCTTTAATAAAATATAATAAATAATATAATGAAATTATTTCTTTAATAGTAATAAAATAATAATAACTAATATTATCATATAAACTATATTTAAGTAATGATATATTTAATAATACTAACTACAATAAATTATTTATATATAATTACTATTATTTATTTATATATTTTTGTTCATTTTTTATATAATTAATATATATTAGTAAATACTTATATTTTACGTAGTATTATTAGTAAATAATAATAATAATTATTATTATTATTATTAATAATAATAATAATAACTATATTATTATTATTATTTTTCCAGTATTGGGTTGCGGCTTGAAGGGCATCCACTGCGTAAAACATGATAAATCCCCTGATAAATAAGGGACTAAGCTAGGGGTGTCAAACTGAGTTCCCGGAGGGCCGCAGCCCTGCATATTTTAACCCAACACACTTACCTGTAGGTTTCAAACAAGCTTGAAAGCCTCAATTAGTTTGATCAGGTGTGTTTAATTAGGGTTGAAACTAAACTGTGCAGAGCTGCGGCCCTCCAGGAACTGGAGTTTGACATCAGTGGACTAAGCCGAAGGAAAATGAATGAATTATTATTAATATTATTATTATTATTATTGTAATTTAATGTGTTTAGCAGAATGTTAGTTTTAGGCCCTGAATATATGATATCCTTATTAACTCCTTATCCTTATTCTTAATAAATATCTGTGTGGTTGCTTGTGCATAATGCATTTTGTCTGTGTCAGATCTGTGATTTTGGAGCATCTAAGATGGTTTCTCACACAACGCACATGTCTTTGGTGGGCACCTTTCCGTGGATGGCACCTGAAGTAATCCAGAGTCTGCCTGTCTCTGAGACCTGCGACACCTACTCATACGGCGTGGTCGGTACTTTTCAGCTTCATTCACACTGTTGTGGGAATTATATTTAGCAAGCATGAACATCAGAATATTATGAGAATTACAATCTGTATTAAACTACAGTACATTCCTATGTGGTTCTGGATAACCGTTTCAGTCTATTTCCGCCTAAAAAAGTCAGAAAAGATCTGTTTGACAACACACATGCATATAAATTTTCACAACACTTGCAAATACAGAAATGTGCTGCAAATAGAACAGACCACCTGTGTCGGGACCCCAAAAAATGAGGAATCTGACTGCTTTCTGTTTAACTACAGTATAAAATTGTTACGTTACCTTGTAAAATTGTTACCTTTGCTGTGACACCCTTATTTATTGAAAACAGTCCATGTAAAAGTAAAGGTCATGCAAAAAATATATATTGTTCATGTAGAATAAATAACACTATATGAAGAAAAGTGTCCAACAATGAAGATTATTCACTCTCACACTATTTGTGTAATATAAGAGTTATTTTTCTTAATAAGAGTTATTTTTCTTAATTTTTGCTGTCATACCATAGGACATATTTGGTAAAGTTCAGTAAAAAATCATATATATACTATTACCGGCCACTTTATTAGGTACATTGCTCTAACTGCTGTCAAATTGCTCGTTAACACAAATTTCTAATCAGCCAATCACATGGCAGCAACTCAATGCATTTAGGCATGAAGACATGATTAAGACAATCTGCTACAGTTCAAACTAAGCATCAGAATGGGGAAGAAAGGTGATTTAAGTGACTGAACGTGGCATAGTTGTTAGTGCCAGACGGGCTGGTCTGAATATTTCAGAAACTGCTGATCTACTGGGATTTTCATGCACAACCATCTCTAGGGTTTACTGTGAATGGTCCAAAATGCCTGGGTGCAAATGCCTTGTTGACGCCAGAGGTCAGAGGAGAATGGCCAGACTGGTTTCAGCTTATAGAAAGGCAACAGTAACTCAAATAACCACTCGTTACAACCGAGGTATGCAGAAGAGCATCTCTCAACACACAACATGTCCAAGCTCAAGGCTGATAGCCTACAGCAGCAGAAGACCACACCTTGTGCCACTCCTGTCAGCTAGGAACAGGAAACTGAGACTACAACAGGCACAAGCTTACCAAAATTGGATAATAGAAGATTGGAAAAATGTTGCCTGGTCTGATAAGTCTCGATTTCTGCTGCAACATTCAGATGGTAGGGTCAGAATTTGTCGTCACCAACATGAAAGCATGGATCCATCCTGCCTTGTATCAACTGTTCAATCTGGTGGTGGTGTGGGGGATATTTTCTTGGCACACTTTGGGCTCATTAGTACCAATTGAGCATTGTGTCAACACCACAGCCTACCTGAGTATTGTTGCTGACCATGTCCATCTCTTTATGACCACAGTGTACCCATCTTCTGATGGCTACTTCCAGCAGGATAACGTACCATGTCATAAAGCGCAAATCATCTCAGACTGGTTTCTTGAACATGACAATGAGTTCATTGTACTCAAATGGCCTCCACAGTCAACAGGCCTTTGCATCATGGATGTGCAGCCAACGAATCTGCAGCAACTGTGTGATGCTATCATGTCAATATGGACCAAAATCTCTGAGGAATACTACCAGTACCTTGTTGAATCTATGCCACAAAGAATTAAGGCAGTTCTGAAGACAAAAAAGGCGGTCCAACCTGGTACTAGTAAAACCTTTTCCTCAAAAATTCAGCTTTTCAAAAAAGAGCATTGACTATTTGTCAATTACTCAGAAACACACATTTGGCTGTAGTTTGACAGCCTTAAATATACTGTAAATGTGATTTCAAACACAGTGTGTAGATCATTCATGTAAAGGTATTCATTGTTTGATTTGTGGTTTGTCTTGCAGGTCTTGTGGGAGATGCTGACCAGAGAAGTGCCATTTAAAGGTTTTGAGGGTTTGCAGGTGGCCTGGTTGGTGGTGGAAAAACATGAGGTACAACAAATATTCCACAATCCTTCAGTATCAGGCATGTCATTGCTGTAAAACTACCACATGAATGTTTACAATGTTAGTGTAGTCACAGTAGTGTTTGCCAGCTTTCCTATGAATATGTCTGTCATACATTGTCAATAGTGCTGCCCTGGCAGACTCTGATGTTCTAAAACCCAGTGAACTGCACTTCGCTTGACAGCTCCATCATATCTAGAATGGAAGCTCAAAAAATCCTCAGACGGAATCAGTTCTTTCCACAGAATTGAGCTGTAATTTACACACTTTTCCTGTACCCGTTTAGGAATCTGATATATGGAAAAAGCTAATTACATATATGACATATACATTAATATTTCGATTTCACAGAGCTAGCAACATAAATTTCAAAATATTACTAATTTACAAATTTATTAAATACAATTTGTTTTAATATAGGTTCAAATATATTAGATATAATTGTATACATGTATTTATATATGGGAACTTAAAATATAAACCTGTATATTTTATATCATTTGCATAATTTATTCTTTATTATAATCTATATGCGCACATTTTTAGAAGTCTGAATTAGATCAGTCTTTTGGACCCTGAAAGCTATATGAATATTATATACATTTTGCAATGTGTTTTCCATTAGCTTTCATTAAGAAAAAGCTTTTACCTGCAAGAGTATTGGGTTATTCAGGTCTATACTACTCTTTCCAATTCAGCCCAGATTTCATTTAAGTCAACCTCACTTTAAATCATTTGAGGTGTTGAAATAAAGGATTTCAGCATGCGCCATCAATACCATTCCTAAAAGATTAGCTGATTGGTTGAATGTTTGGTTGGTTACTTTATTTGTCTTATTGGCATTGTCAGAATGTATTATGGGATTGCATTGCCCAATAATGCTGTATGCTATGCACGGATTCTATTTTAGAAGGTTAATTATGCTGATTAACTTTTGGAACAGACTTTGCTGCTGCATCAAACCTAATGATAATCTTTTGGAACTATTACAGTTCTTTTTCTTCCTGTGGGTAATGGAAGAACAATATGATCATTAAGTCCATTGCTTATTTTAGTTGTCTATTTATAGCACACTGATCCAAATTATATTTGGGTTGACCTCAGTCGGGTTGATTAAGGTGTCTACTTGATTGAGCCATCAGTACTAACAGAGTTGCATGTAACAGCTCACTTGTCTGACATCTTAGGGTTGTTGCAATGCATTGTGGGATTGTATACACGAATAATGTTATATGCAATGTTTCCTACACATTTGGGCTTAAGTGTTTTAGAGGATTAGTTCACCCAAAAGATGAAAATTTTGCTATTCATCCTCATGTCATTCCAACCCTCGCAGACCTTTATTCGTCTTCTGAACGAACTAAGATATTTTAGATGATATTCAAGAGCTCTCTTCCTCAATAGAAAATAATTATTCTGAGACGTTCAAAGTTCAGAAAAGGAAGAAAAAACATTGTCAAAACCTTCTATGTGACTTCAATGGTTGAACTATAATCATACGAAGGTCCAAGTGGTGTATTCCACATAGTAAATGTGCACCCTGACCTGACACTGAAGACATTGGTGAACAGAGTGGTATATACAGTTTTTTTGGTGCACAAAATTGTTCTTGGAGCTTCATATGATTACAGTTGAACCACTGAAGTCACGTTGAATGTTTTGATAATGTTTTCTGGGGGTTTTTCTGAAGTTTGAATGTCTCATGATTGTTGCTGTATATGGAGGATAAGAGATAATAAATGTTTTATCTTTAGGTGAACTAATGCTTAAATTATGCTCATTAACTTTGGAAAAAGTTTTTATTTTATGGTAAATATTGTAAAATATGAACAATATCACCAGATGGCATGAATTTTAAATATTTTACAATGGCTGCATCTAAAATGGCATACTTCCATACTGTTCCTATTATAGTATGTGAAAAACAGTGAGCCAAGTAGTATGTCCAAATTCATAGTATTCGAGAAACAGTAGGTGAGAGGTACCCGGATAACCTACTGTACTACTTCCGGCGAGATTTTGTAGTGCTCATCTGACAGACACTATGCTATTCCATGATGCTACGCAAGAGCATTCAAGATGGTGTGATAATGACAAATGGCGGCTGTAGTATATCTGAAGCAGACTGTAAGTCATTCATTTCCAATGGAGAGTAGTCCGGGAGCTGCGTGGAGTTCCGATCATCTCCATATACGAAAAATTCTGATCGATTTGAGCTGCAGTTCATATTTCTATTCATAAATTTTAGCGGTTTATAAACTTCAAGTGTACAGTCAGAGTAGGCTACATTTTGGTTGCTTGGCTACTCTCCTTTTTTTATTGAATTCTCCATGTGATTCTAGAGTTGTGTCAAATAAAATCGGATTTTCAGACACCGTGAGAGTCAGATTCTCTCCCATGGTGCACAACAAAACTGAAAATTCTGTGCGACTGCCACAATGGGACATTTTCCAAGAGTCGTCTCCAAATGTCATGTGCAGTGGAAAGGCGGCTAATGCTCCATTCATACTACTCACATTCATACTATATAGAACAGGGGTGTCCAAACTCGGTCCTGGAGGGCCGGTGTCCTGCAAAGTTTAGTTCCAACCCCAATCAGACACACCTGGGCTAGCTAATCAAGCTCTTACTAGGCTTTCTAGAAACATCCTTGCAGGTGTGTTGAGGCAAGTTGAAGCTAAAATCTGCAGGACACCGGCCCTCCAGGACCAAGTTTGGACACCCCTGATGTAGAACATACTTTTGTGAAGGTCATGTAGTAAATTCAAATAAGTAATAGCCGATTTTGAACACAGCAAATGATTGGCTTGATTTTGTAAGGGAGTATATCTGTGTGCAGTATTTGTTTTTGTAGGGGAGTGCATCGTACATTAACTATTACTATATTAATCAATTGACAGCTCTGATTTTTTAAGCTTAATTATGCTTATTAGCATTTGGAACACAGATTTATATCTGAATTGCACGTAATCACTACTTTTTGTAAGCTCTTCTTCTTCTTTCTGTTGGTAACGGAACAGTATGATCATGGATTCCATTGCTTGCTTTGGTTGGTTATTTATAGCGAGCTGATCTAAAGGCTTCTCTCTGTGCGTGTGCAACTTTTATTGAGCTCTAGCACACTTTATGGAGAGTAAAGATATTATTCCTCTCTCTCTCTCTCTGTATCATCAGTTGAAGCTATCATTTTAAGATCGCATTAGACCACAGCGATTTTAGTGCTTTAGGGGGGCAGCCAGGAACCCTTTTTTAGATAAACATCACAGCCTGAAAAAGGAACAAGTACTTATAAGAGAAAATGTTGGCGAGGGGGGAATGGGAGAGGTCAAAAGATGGATGAAAAGATATTTTGGTTTATGCTGGATTCCCAGTGGGAAAGAACAGTTTCCATTCTCTCGAGAGCTCAAGATTGCGATTTGTGCCAGAGCTGTTTGTCAGATCTAATAGTTGGACAGTATTAGATTTCTTCATGTGCCGCGTATCAAATGGGATTCGACAAGTCTCCATTTACAGCATCTCTCCTCGCATGCTCTCAAAGTTCCATTATCTCGAGTGAGAACTCAATTTATCACTTACCAGTGTAAACAGTGTCAATGTAAAAGCCCTTTGTTAATCTTTATACACTGGTTATTATATAAAAGTATATCAGTAAATTAGCCATTCATGTTTTTATTACAAATTTTTTTCAGTTTATTTCTGCTTTTGAATTGCATTATGGGGCCTTTATCTTTCTTCCAACAACTTTTAACCTTAAAAAGTTTGTTTTATTTCGGCTAGAATAAATGCTGTTTTTAATTTTTTTAAAAACTATTTTATGGTCAATATTATTAGCCCCCTTAAGCTATATATTTTTCGATTGTCTACAGAACAAACCATCGTTATATACAATGACTTGCCCAAATTAACCTTATTTTCCTAATTAACCTAGTTAAACCTGTAAATGTCACTTTAAGCTGAATACTAGTATCTTGAAAAATATCTAGTAAATTATTATCTACTGTCATCGTGGCAAAGATAAAAGAAACCCTCGAATAAATAAAAAGTTAAATAAAGTTTAAGTTAAATAAAACTTTTTATTTTTAAAAAGTTATTTTACTATTAATAGTTTTAATAATGACTTATTTAATTTATTATTAATAGTTTAATATTATTTATTAAACTATTATGTTTAGAAATGAGTTAAAAAAAATCTTCCTTCCATTAAACTGAAATTGGGGAAAAAATATACAGGGGGGCTAATAATTCTGACTTCAACTCTATATTGCAAATAGTAAGATATCACCCACTCCTAATGTAAGCATAGCCCATGGGAGAGCGCTTTGCAGCAGTTGCTTTTAGAGCTTAAACTGGACCCGTTCTAAAATTAGGATTTTATGTAATGGCTGCTATAATGGGTTTTTGAACTGGATTCTAATGTGTGCATGCATCTGTGGTATTTGTGTGGGTTATGTGTTCCAGAGGCCGACCATTCCCAGCAGCTGCCCCGCCAGCTTTGCAGACCTGATGAGACGCTGCTGGAATGCCGAACCCAAGGTACTTGAATGAGACAGGGCCGAAAAATCAGATCATATGATGTTCGGGATCATTGGAATCCTGTAAACTGTTTACGTTTAGTGATTCTGCAGATGCTTTTATTTAAAAATACTTACAAATGAGAAGCATCGGATGTAGCTGTTAGTTCAAATTAAGTGTGTTTTGCAACAGTTTAAAGTGATAGTTCACCCAAGAATTAAAAATTATTCACTGCACTGTTTACTCTCGCTCAAGTGGTTCCAGCTCTTTCATTCTGTTGTAATGTAATGTGCATTTATATAGCGCATTTATTGTGTATGGCCATACACCCAAAGCGCTTCACAATCATGAGGGGGGGGTCTCTCCACACCACCACCAGTGTGTAGCATCCACTTGGATAATGCGACGGCAGCCACAGGACAACGGCGCCAGTGCGCTCCCCACACACCAGCTATTGGTGGAGTGAAGAGACAGTGATAGAGCCAATTTGGTGGATAGGGATGATTAGGAGGGCATGATGAGTAAGTGCCGATTGAGGGACTTTGGCCAGGACACCGCTACCCCTACTCTTTAGGAGAAGTGCCATGGGAATTTTTAATGACCACAGAGAGTCAGGACCTCGGTTTAACGTCTCATCCGAAAGCCAGTGCTCACTGACAGTGTAGTGTCCCCTTCACTTTTACCGGGGCATTAGGACTCACACAGACCACAGGTTGAGCGCCCCCTGCTGGCCTCACTAACACCACTTCCAACAGCAACCTAGTTTTTCCCATGTGGTCTCCCATCCAGGTACTGACCAGGCTCAGCCCTGCTTAGCTTTAGTGAGTAACCGGTCTTGGGTTAGAGAATAGAAGATATTTTGAAGAATGCTGAAAATCTTTAACCATTGACATTTATAGTAGGAAAATAGTGTTCAATTGTTACAAGTTTCTAGCTTTCTTCAAAATATCTTCTTTTGTGTTCAAGAGAAATTCATAAATGTTTGAAACAAGTAAAAGGTGAGTAAATGATGACAGAATTTTTATTTTTGGGCCAACTATAGCTTTAAGATTTAAAATTTAACTAGTATGCATCTTTGTGAACATGTTTACATTAAATCTGAATTCAGATTTGCATACATGTTTATTAAAATTGATTTACAAAACCACAAATCTAGCAAGGTAAAACTTTCTGTTTTGTATAGAGAGAATTTTATTTATTTATTTTTTTGTCTGTTCGCTTGTTTGCAAAAAATGCAACTTAGGCTCATTCTGAAAACATAGCCCTATATAGATTTCTGGAGATCGTAAATTATGTAGCTAGAGGTATGTATGGCTGCATTTTTCTTTAAAACGAACGATATGGTGCTTTATGACACTGTTTCTTTTCACGCTGACCACTTACCTCCATATGGATGGCTTTCCCGCTGTTACCAGTTTGTCCAGTAGCTCGCCATGTACGTCAGCAGTCTTGAGAAGCAGAGAGGAGTTGACCACAATGATGGGGATCGAGTCTGTTGAAGAACGGTTCCAGAAAGCGGGTTAGACAAAAACAGTAGGCAAAAAATAAAAATAAAGTAAAAAAAACAGGGTGAGAAAGTGATAAAATCTGAAAATGTGGTAAAAAATCAGGAGAAAGCTTTTTTTTTCTGGATTGCTTTTTAAACTGTTGGTTGGGTGGAGATGGGTGGGTCAATCTGTGCTTATGAAAACACTATTGGTTGGGTTTAGAGAAGGAGGAGGGTGCCGATCTGTCAGTCAGTCAATCAGTCATTCAGTCGACAGTGGTTTCTGGTGGATTTACGGGAAAACAACAGGCACAAAAGGCACTTGTGAGGGAAATTTGAGATCTCAAAAAGCGTACACAGCGGCCTCTGGTGGATTCGTGAAAACAAAAACTGCAACAAAAAACACTGGGACGTATTTGCCCCTCTCCCGAAATGTATATGGGGTACGTTTTCAGAATGAGTCTGGGTTGAAATGATTGCTTATATGTTAAAAGACTTTTAGGTGCCATTTTAATGTCACCTTTTTTAATGAGTTCTCAATAATAATCAAATATGTATTTAAATAACAATGTGTGAATAAAAAAAACATTGTTTTAAAAAACAAGACCTTCCTGATGTTGTCTATTAACTAATACAGTACCTACTGTATGTGAAGGACTCTTGACGTTTTTGCTGAAAAAATAAATGCATGTGATGTGTATGCTCTAGAACTTAAACACTTTTTGATTATATGGCATGAAACAAATGCTCATAAAGTGTTCAGGATGATACCTGTAGTGTAATGGATGTTTGCAAATTGTTTGCAACACTATCATTATCTTCAGTGTATGTAAACAGATCACAAAATGCAGTTTCAGATTTTTGTATGTTTCAGCAATGTATAAAAAGTTTATTTTTATTTATTACAATTTTTGTACAAGTGATAAAAATGATAATTGTACATGCTCAATTTCACTTTCAGTAAGACAATTTCCTTTTGCGGAAAGAAAGTTCATATTAGGATACAAAAATATTTTGAGTTCATTGGTGTGTTACGTTTTGCTGAAGAATGACTGTAATAAAGATTTAATGGTCTGTTGTGTCCAGGAAAGGCCACAGTTCAAACAGATCCTAAGCACCTTAGAGACTATGAAAAATGACAGCAAACTGCCGGACCAGTGCAACTCCTTCTTACATAACAAAGCAGAGTGGAGGTATGTACAGTCCACAACTTTATAAATTTATATATAT
>CAIGQZ010000461.1:10216429-10291123 GCA_903798205.1 Danio tinwini | reverse complement strand
CTAGTAAAAGGCAAAAACTAGTGTAACTCCATTCTGTTATAAATGCCATTGTTTTTGTTTTAACTTTAATAAGTTCTTTATAAAAATGTAAAAAATACTGTTTGTAGTAATGTTTTCTAATTATTTTTTAAATATTATTAATATTAAATAAATTAGGAAATTACCCATGGCAACTATATTTACCTTCGGCCCACTAGCCTCAATCAAGTTTGGTTTTTGGCCCTTCATAAGAAAAAGTTTGGCCACCCCTGCTTTAAAGACCCCTGCTATTTCATATTCCTGATTTAGTTTTATAGGTCTCCTATGAAGACTTTACAACAATTTAAGGGAAAAAACACTTTAATTTTGACAGATTTTTTTCAATGTCTAAAAATGTTCATGAAAAATCTTTCTGAAAATCTACTCTGCTCTGATTGGTCATATTGCCCAGTCTCTTGTGATTGGTTTAGCAGATACAGCATGTGTTGAAAATAAAATCCGCTTGTTTAGTGTGACGTCACACGAAGGAGCTTCCAGGTCCAAGCGCTCTATGAAACTGAATGAGACTCATCAAATGCTAACAAACGTTTACAAAGCGATGTAATACTTTCAAAAATCACGATCGCAATATATATGGCCATGCCTAATATCTGATGGCCAGAAAGTGATAAATTTTTTATAAATTCTTAAAATTTTGGGTATTTGTGATGCAGCAAGCCCAGTGATTGTTGTGTACACTATGACTTTATATAAAATTCACTTTAATGTGAGATATGAATAAAAAGTGATCATAAACGAATATTTAGTCAATGCAAATAAGTGGTGGCTTGGACCCGGAAACAGTATTACATACTTCACCAACACGTCACCACTTAACAAGCGGATTCCCTTCTCAAAATGTCAGCAATCTAATGCAAACTTTTTTAGGCCTCAGCTGCCTACAACTACAGTGTTTGAGTGTCAAAGTACACGTTAATTGATTGCATATCTACATAGCCTTTTTTGCCGAAAGTATGACCAGAATTACTGATGAGCAGGGCCAGACGAAATCTGCGAACATTTTTTGCTATTTCTGCGCAGAATTTTGGTAAAAATCTGCGGATTTATGTGGAATGATATTGGGAGTATCACAACTAAAACCTTAATATATGAAATAAAAAAATAATGCCTTTTTAAATTCTATTTAATGTTTACAATGCAAATCCAATTAGATAAACAAAGCAAGTCTCTCATATAATATATCTACTAAAAGACAGAAAATATTACTTTACAAACTAAATTGTAAATAAATCACATAAATATTTTCATATTAGTCAAAAATTACACTGAAATTAATTTTAAAACTAAATAAATATAAATGTACACACATTTACACAACTAAATAAACAAAATCAATGATCAATGCTAAAAATCTGTGGAAATCTGCGTGCGCAGATTTCGTGTGGGCCTACTGATGAGTCATTTATAGTTCAGACTTTTAGGAGAAAATACAGGGTGTCAGCAGGGTTTTAAAATGTATTAAATTGCTAAATCTAAATTCTAGGCCTTAAAAAGTCTTGCATTTACAGAAGTATTGTGTTGTAGGTCCTAAATCATCCTAAAAAGGTTGTAATTTTCCTGTCCATGAGAAGCTATGTATTCAGGCTGAAACCATCCGTTCACCAGCAATCCATCTCAATAGAACGTTTAACAAATGGTTTGATTTGTAACTCTATTTACCAATATAGTTTAATTATCATCCGTACAATAATGTTTGTTTAAAAGTTCTCCATTTATTTATGGTGAGGAGACTGGCCTGGACAGACAGTTGTGCATTGAAATGCATGTTAAGTTGAAAAAAAGTGCATCTATAAAACCAATGTTTGCTTGTTTATATCTATTAATTAAAATATGTGGTTAAGAAATATCAAAATGTGATGTTTTTTATAAGTATAGTAAAAATCTTTTCTATTAGAAACAAATTTGCCCTGTATGAGTCTACAATTTTTATTATTTATGGTCTTTAAAAGTCTGCAGAAACCCCAAAATAGAGTAGTGGATCAAAATGTTGCATCAAAGTTGTGCTAAAACTATTCAACAACACTCATTCTTGGCTTAGGACAATTTTAAATTATTTTTTTATCCTATTTAAATGTTGAGTACTAGATATATATAATATAGAACTTTTATTTGTACTACATGAATAGTTATAGCTAAAAATATCTTTCTATTTTTATATTTTGCATTGCTTTTTTGTGTAAGGTGTGAGATCGAGGAGACACTGGAGCGCTTGAAGCAGCTGGAGAGAGAGCTGAGCTGTAAAGAGCAGGAGCTGGAGGAAAGAGAAAGAAGACTGACAGAGTGGGAAAACAGACTCATGGAAAGATCCCGATCCTGCACTCCTGTAAGTTTGGCTTCAGACTAACTCATTGTGCAACCAAACTTCTGCATACTAAGAGATGGTCTTGTTTAAAACTTCACTGGATGAGCATGGATATTTTGAATGTCATAATAGCTTGTCTCTGCATTTAAAAAGGGATAAAGGAATAGTTTTCATGCTATGATTTTAGTCACTGGTTTTATATGCTAGATTACACACCATTGTACAGGTTTCAAAGCTGGATTATGCCAACATTGTGATGTTGTCACATGACCTGCAGCACACAAAGTAGGAGACAGGAAGTCACACAAAGGGGAAGAGAAACTTCAACAAAGTCTGGACTTGTGTACAACATTGTGGAAAGCCCAAATCTGCATTGTACACTTTAAAGTAACATGTCGTTGAGAGACACTATAGCATAAGTAAATAATATTACTAGATTAAAAAAGCTAGTAATAATATTACAGAGTAAATAATATACTTCGATATGTTTTAATGTTCACTAAATGTAGTGTAATTTTATTATAAATTTTATAGTTAATGTAAATATGTTCCACTGTTAACAATGCTGGGTTCCACACAATCGATTTTGTGTTGAGTCAACATGAAGGAATTGAGTCAACTTATTACAAATTTAAGTGGATCGAACATAAAACAATTAGGTTGTCCACATCAACACCTCAAGAATTGTGTTGTTTCAGCTTATTTCAAATATGTTGAACAAACGGCAAACGTCATTTTATTTTATGAGTATGCCCAGTTCGAATATTGTTGTTTTGGCCAAAATTTATTATTAATTACCTCAATAAATAAAGCTTAAAAATATTTAGCATTTATTTATATTTGAAGCTCTGAAAGAACAGGAAACCTGTATGATCTGATTAAAATGACAGCTAAAACCCTAATTTACCTAAAACACACAATTAGCGGTTATTTCAATAAACCTCAGGCCATCCAAGATGTAATCGGCTCTTATTATAGAACATGGGTCTCAAACTGAATTCCTGGAGGGCCACAGCTCTGCTAAGTTTTGCTCCTGATCAAACACAGCTGATTCAAATAATAAAGGTGTTCATGACTCTTTTGAACACCTTGATTATTTGGATCAGCTGTGTTTGATCAGAGTTGGAGCAAAACTGTGCAGAGCTGCGGCCCTCCAGGAATTCAGTTCGAGACCCATGTTATAGAACATTAAAGAAGATTTTGTTTTTACTTTAATCTGGTACTTGGTGATTAATATAATGCAAGTACATGAGTCATACAAACAAAACTGGCAAATCAAAATTAATACATGTGGCTCCTGCCAATATGCTGAGGTCATTATATAGCAAAACGATTAGCTGTGAAAGAAACTGAACAAAATTGTTTACAAAATTAGTATATTTAATCCACAGCCTTAGAAATGCAAGGACCTAGAGTCAGTGGTGTGAGCTCACGTAGTGTATGTCCTCCAAAATACTTGACCTTATCCTTAATGTTAATACATATAAATATTAGCATTAAAGATAAGCTCAAATATTAGCATTATTGTTATATAATCTTTACTGTTTTTAAATGTTAGGGCATTTTATGAATATCCAAAATTTTTGCTTAAGTTCTTCTTTAAAGGAACAGTTTGCCTTTTTTTAATCCATTCAGCTGAGGTCTCAGGGTCTGGTGGGAGCACTTTTAGCTTAGCATAATTCATTGAATTGGATTAGACCATTAGCATCTCACTCAAAAAGTTCAGAGTTTTGATAATTTTCCTCTTTAAAGCTTGACTTCTCTGTAGTTACACTGTGTACTAAGACCAACAGTGAAACAATGAAACGATGCTATTTTCTAAGTTGACATAGCTAGGAACTATACACTCAATCCAGCGTAATAATCAAAGAACTTTGCTGCTGTACCATGGCTGCAGCAGGCACAATAATATTACATAGCACTTGAAAATAGCCCCAAGATAAGTAACTATAGGTAACATTTGCGTAATATCATTGCGCCTTTTTTGAGCGAGATGCTAATGGTCTAATATGATTCAATGATTTATGCTAAGCTAAGCTAAAAGTGGTCATGCCAGACCCAGAGATTGTAAGATAGATTTAAAAATGGTAAAACTTAACTGTTTAATAGTGGGGGACTTGTAAAATTGGCCTCTTTCCCCCAAAGAAGTGTTGCTTTAACTCTTGTGTACTGTTCAAATTTACTACCCTTTCGTTATGTTGGTGGCTGTTTTTACCCCATTGACTTCCATTATAATGACATTTTTGATTGCAAAGCCATGAACTGAATATCAACAGTAAAAATGACACATTTTACCTCTTCCCAAAAGTGAAAACCACCAACAATCAAGAATAATCAAGCATGATTATATGCCGTCTTGGATTTGCAATCAAAAAATGTCATTATAATAGAAGTCAATGGGTCACCAACATAACAAAAGGATAGTAAATTTGCCCGAATTGTGGAAGTTTGGAAAAATGTCATGGCATTTTACAAAAATATGTGTCAAAATAAGATGTCACCAAAATTAGTCCATTTGCTGAAACAAAGAGAAAGTTATTGCCAAATTAAGACTCAAAATCACCTCAGAATGGATGAAAACATCCCCAATAGCACATAAGGGTAAATATTCTACTGATCGTCACCTACATCTTCAATGCTTGAAAGTAAGGAGGCAGTTACCACTCCTTGTAACCTAGTTCTGAGTATACAGCTACATTTCTACCAACTTTAAATTTACTTCATGTTCGTTTGGCAGCTGTTTTCCCACATTTCCCCACTGGCGGCGACTCTGAGCGCTGAGTCCTTTTATGAGGCTCACATGGAGGAGAGCAACAGCTCTGAGGTCAGTTGTCAGATCTCATCATCCTGCAGTAACGGGGATCTGGGCCAGAGCAGCCTGCAGAAGCTCATGCTGGGGTTCGGAGGCGTGTTTGACCTGGATATGAACATTCCCAGCGGGAACCTCGTCCGCCAGTCCGGGATGCAGATAAACATGCAAGCCAAGAAGAATTCCTCCAAGTCCTGCAGTGTCCGTGAGGGACGCAAAATGAACATGGCCATCACCATGGATGATTTCGGCTGGTCTGACGACGACAGCGATTAGTGGTCAGAGTTAGTACTTACAACTGTTGGAATTAAACTGTAAAGATTGATCTGAAAATTTTCAAACATTGCTGCACCCATGTGTGGTTCTTTTCAGTGCCAAAAAAAGCGTTATTTGATAAAGAGCAGACACTGAAAAATGGATTTACTATTATTTTTAAAGGTAAATGTTTGCAAACAATTTATATGGGCTCAGTTTAAACTACCAGATTAAATTCAGTATTGTTTAACTTAATTTGTTTGTTTAAATTCATTCCATTTAAATTGTTTGCAAACCACCTACCTTAAAAAATGTAGTAAATCCAATAAATATTTTTTTTTCAGTGTACCCTGTTAGCAGTAGGGCAGTTGTCTTGAATATATCGGCTAACCAATACAAAAATACCCCCTTTAATAGCAAGCACGATGAATGATACTGTATTGTAATGGGCTAGTTGCACAAAATGGCACCAGCGAGCTTCTGATAGGTTGTTGCTAGATAGGATATGGTTGCCGCCAGAAGTTAACGAGAAATAATTTATTAAATTTCACATTTATTGTATTTTATTTACGTCTACCCCCACCCTAAACCCAACCATTACAGTAACGTTCAAACAGTAGTTGTACCGAGTATTATTTGTGTTCTCTTTTAAATTACCCAATAAATTGTATTTTTAATGCCTACCTCCACCCCAACCCTAAACCCAACCGTCACAGTATGGTAAAAACAGTAGTTGTACCGAGTATTATTTATGCTATTTATTAAATTACCCAATAAAAAATTGTATTTTATTAACGTCTAACCCTAAACCCAACCGTCACAGTATCATAAAAACAGTAGTTGTACTGAGTATTATTTATGCTATCTATTAAATTACCCAATAAATTATATTTTAAACGGCTACCCCCACCCCAATCCCAACCGTCACAGTAGCGTAAAAACAGTAGTTGTACCGAGTATTATTTACGTTATCTATTAAATTACCCAATAAATTGTATTTTATTATCGTCTACCCCAACCCCAATCCCAACCATCACAGTAACCTAAAAACAGTAGTTGTACCGAGTATTATTTATGTTCTCTTTTAAATGACCCAGTAAATTATATTTTTAATGGCTACCCCCACCCCAATTCCAAACCCAACGTCACAGTATCGTAAAAACAGTAGTTGTACCGAGTATTATTTACGTTATCTATTAAACTAACCAATAAATTGTATTTTTTTAACACCTACCCCCACCTCAACCCTAAACCCAACCGTCACAGTACTGTAAAAATAAAAATTTTTGTTATACAGTGTCATAAAAAAATGCTACTATGTGCATATTGCACTTCTGGCTAGCCGCTTATCTGATCTAGACTTTACCATTCCGAGACGCAAGTGTGTGCATGTTTACTTCCGGTCGCATAAAACTATGAAGGAAGAGGTGAAGATTTAGCATTTTCCTTACCAAAAATGAGCATGTTTAAAATAAAATAAAAAACAGTAGTTTATCAGCGACAAGAGAGATCATCCTCACTACATTACTGCATACCTCAGTGCACTAATTTGCTTCCATTCTTTCCCTGTTGATGCTAAAGTTCGTGCTCAGTGGTTACTCAAATTCTGTAATTATAAAAAAGAATTATAACACAATGCAGAGAAACGACCGCTACAAAAAAGACACGATTCCAACAGAATTTTTTTGAGCAACAACTGAGCAGAACTTTAGCATCAACAGGGAAAGAATGAAAGCAAACTAGTGCAGAGGTATGCAGTAATGTAGTGAGGATGTTCTCTCCTGTCGCTGATAAACTACTGTTTTTTTATTTATTTATTTTTTAACATGCTCATTTTGGTATCGAAAATGTGAAATCTTTACCTCTTTCTTCATAGTTTTATAGGACCGGAAGTAAACATGCACACACTTGGGTCTTGGAAGCTCACCGACGACATCTTATGCACCTAGCCCATTAGTGAAGATACAGGGTACTGCACAAATGCCCATATATGGCAGGATTTACCATTGGTAGGAGGGATTTACCTCTGAGTGAGCAAGCAGGTCAAGCTGAGATCTCCCCTGTGTGCGACTGTCACATTTACAGTATTTATAAAGTGTGAGGTGAGATTTAATGGGATTTCTGAAGCTGTGTTTTTGTAAAGCCCTGATGATTTTATAAAATAAAGGAAATACTAAAGAAGGTTTGTGAAATGGGTTAAACTCTGTTTCCAATGAGGGAAAATGCCATAATTTGTGGCGCTTACAATTTTCGGCACTAAACTTGGCCTGCATTGTTTTGGTAGAGACATAAATAATACATCATATTATGACGCAGATAATAAATCAGATACACATAAAGCTTGACTCGTATAATTATAGTGTAAATGCAGTATTTATGATTGTTTTTATTTTTAATTTGTTTTAGCTGAAACTGAGAAGGGGTTTTCAAACGGTGGCTCAGTGGTTAGCACTGGTTAGCAAGAAGGTTGCTGGTTCGAGTACCAACTGGGTTGGCATTTCTCTGTGGAGTTTGCATGTTCTTCCCCTTCGGTTTCCCCTATGGTCCAAGGACATGCGCTATAGGTGAATTGGGTAAACAAAATTAGCCTTAGTGTATGACTTATATGTTAGTGTATGTGTGTGTATGTGAATGAGTGTATGGGTGTTTCCCAGTACTGGTTTCGGCTGAAAGGGCATCCGCTGCATAAAACATATGCCGGAATATTTGGTGGTTCATTATTCTATAGCGACCCCTGATAAATATGGGACTAAGCTGAAGGAAAATGAATAAGTGAAGAAATGTAAAATAAATTCATATTAAAGGGTTAGTACACACAAAAAATGAAGCTTGTTTTATTAATTACTCATGTCATTCCAAACCCCCAAGAAATTCAATCATCTTTCAGCAACACAAATTAAGATATTTTAGATAAAATCCAAGAGATTTCTCATCCTCTATAGACAGTAATATTCTCGAGACGTTCAAAATTCTGAAATGTGCCAAAAACACCCTTAAAACAGTCCATATCAGGGTTGTCCAAACTCGGTCCTGGAGGGCTGGTGTCCTGCAGAGGTTAGTTCCATTTTCAGTTACACACATCTAAACCAGCTAATCAAGCACTTTCTCTGTATAGAATCTTCCAGAGAGGTGTGTTGAAGCAAGTTGGAGCTAAACTATGCAGGACATCGGCCCTCCGGGACTGAGTTTGGGCACTCCTGGTCCATATGCCTTCAATGGTTCAATCTGAACATTATGAACATATATAAGAACATTGTTGTGCGCAAATAAAACAAAAAATAACAAACGTTCTCCTCCTCATAGTCAGTATAGTTATACCCTGGATGCTCGCACATGACTTTCTCTGTTCGAAATAAAGCATCAATAACTTAAAAATATTCTGATTTAACCACTGAAGGTATACTGTATAGTCTGTTTTGAGGATTTTTTTTTGGTATTTGTCTTGTGAAGATGAACAAAAGTCTTGGGGGATTTGAACATAAGGGTGATTAGTTAACAACAGAATTTCCATTTTTGGGTGAACTAACCCTTTAATATTAGTCATTCATTCATTTTCTTTTCTGCTTAGTCCCTTTATTAATCTGGGGTCCCCACAGCGGAGTGAACCACCAACTTATCCAACATATGTTTTACGCAACGGATCACTGGGAAACATCCATACACACTTACACACACACTATGGACAATTTAGCTTACCAAATTCACCTCAACCACATGGTTTTTTTTTTTTGGACTGTGGGGGAAACCGGAGCATCCGGAGGAAACCCACGCCATGCAACACATGCAAACCACACAGAAATGCCAGCTGACCCAGCTGGGGCTCGAACCAGCGACCTTCTTGCTGTGAGGAGATTGTGCTACCCATTGCGCCATCATGCTGCCGCCCTTTTTTATTTTATATATTTTTAATTAAAGTTCTTGTAAAGTCCTTTGAAATGTGCATTTTTTTTATTCGATGTTTGATGTAATCACTGAAAATGAAGAGAGGGCGGGACAGTGTCACTCCTCCCCTTTAAAAAAAAAACAGCTAATAATATTTGGTTTTTATCACAGCTCTGCCAGTGAGAGTGCTTGAGATGAAGCACATCAAATGAAAAGCAAATAAGAATCGTCTCAAAAGGGGCGGGCATGTCAGATACTAGAGAGCATTTGATTGGTCAAGAGTTGATGAGAAACTAAAGAACAAATTGACGTAAAAATAAAATTGTTGATCCATTTAGGTGGAAATTACAAACTCCAAGCTAGACGTTTATACCAGTTTTATATTTTCTAAATGCGAAATTTATCACAGGTTTAAAGATTCTACATATACTTAAATTGAACAGACTAAACTAACATCTACATAAACGTTATTTTAATTTCACGTGACCTTTAACTAAGAATTTAGAACCGCATTCAGGTTTAAAAACTTGAGCATGAGTAAATGGAGACTGAATTACTATTCTGTGGTGACATCCCTCTAATAATATATATATATATTTTTTGGAGTAACAATAGTAATTTTACATCATGCTATGGCGCACTAGTTGGGACTTGTGGAGCTGCTCATTGATAGATTTGCTCTTTAGTGTTTAGACTTTCAGCCAGGCTCGGCTCCATCAGGAGCTTGGCCCACTCTAGCCCCATATCAGATAACAGTTTTTGTTGTGATGCTTTTCTCATAACTGAGAAAGCAACATACATACAATGTGACCGTGTGCTTTAAAAACATGTTTTGGCAAGCCAGGCTCATTTACAATCTTGATTAAAGTATTCCGTTTTAATAATTTTAAACCATTCAAGCTGCATTGGATGAAAGAGAACCTAATTCGTCATAGAGCGCAGATTTCTGTGCGCATCACGCATCTCAGCGCACATTACCAAACGCATTTCCCTTTTATATCATTTTATGCAGTCGTAATTCATACAATAGAAAGTCTTAAAGAACGCAAACAGTTCAGCAGCACTGGGTAGGATAATCGGGAGATGTATTGGGCCCGCTTAAACATATAGCATTTTTCTCATGGAAGGAGCAAATATAAGTTCACTATCTGTTAATGACGCAGAAAAACTGACAAATCACAGGCAGTTTCAGTAGTGAAGTTTGTTCAGTGCAACATACAGAATTCAAACACATGTGCAAAGCGCTTTGTTGCAGTTTGTGTCCAAAATACCAAATTTTTTATAAATATCCACACATAATCTTGCTTTCGCTTGGCTCTCTCGCGCATTCTCTTCTGTTGACATGGATAAACAATATTGACTTGTATAAACAATATCGAGATGTTAGTATTTGAAATAATATCAATATCACTGATTCGATTAATTAAATATGACAACAGTGTAAAGTGCTTTCCTTTAAAATCTCTCAAATTATTAATTGTCATCCTCAGTTATTGCACTTTTTGGCTGACAAGGGAAAAACGGAAAACACACTAGATCTTAAACTGTTACTTTTTACTGTTGTGCTTAACAGTAGTGCAATACTGTATTGACAATTCAGGTTTCAATAATGAAAAGGGAATAAATATTGAGAATTCAAGATGTTTCAGCGAGCAGGTCGACGCACAGACATAGAGCGCTATGGTTAAGCACGCTAAACGCCATTTGTGCATCGATTAAAACATGTTATATGTTTTATAAGTGAAATAAACGCTGAATAATGTTTTTGATAGGCTATAAATAGTAATTAGCTATCTATTAGGCTAATATGCAGAGATCTGATATTCAAAAGTTTGTTATTAAAAAAATAGTATTGTCCATATTGGCTCTGGTGCATTAAATAATAATTAATAATAATAATAATATTTCTTAAAAATCACAAAATATAGAAAATGGTATGGAATGTTGATATTTTTTATCTCGAAGTTGGACATTCCAGCATTGTAAAAAAAAACAGTTACAGTTATTGTAAAGATTATTATATGCATTAAAAGCAATATGGGTGATTCTATTGCATGTTAACATTTCAAAAAGTTAAGTAATAAAACTCTTTAAAAAGAGCAATTATGTCCAGTATCTTATTAAAACATTTTAATTTTTATAATTCAGCTTTTGCCAAACATAAATGATTAAGTGTTTGACTTTTAGAGAAATAAACTGTTCTTATTTATATTGTTTGTGAACTCTGTTATGGAAGGATTTTTGTAATGTGTAGAAATAACAATAAATTATAGCAAGAAAATCTCTTGGGTAGAAATTCTAATGGGTAGTTAGTTAATTGTAACTAAATTGACCGTAACAATGCTATATATACTTTTTTGGCCAACCTGGAATGTCTTTTGGCCCACCCTAAAGTTTCAAGCTGGAGCCGGGCCTGCTTTCAGCAGTGAAAATTAAACCACACTGAACTGGACTGAACTTCAACTCTGGATTAACAGTTTCATTTTACTAGAACTTCTATGTTAAGCTGCTTTGTCACAACCTACATTGTAAAAGCGCTATGGAAATAAATAACTAGTCTAGTGAACGTCCTGTTTTGAGACCCACCGCTCTTGCAGTTCACCCAAAACCAACATGGCTTTAGGCTTTGTGATGGTGACTGCATTCAAACTTGAGCTCAAATCCCACATATAACCACACTTGCTTGTCATTGGCCTACAGGGTTTGTTTAGTGTCTTTATGGTGTCATGTGACAAGCATAACCAGCGCTTAGGCTTGTTTTCTTGTCATTTGCGCGGGATCAGTTCAACAGTTTCAGCCTCTTCACTGGACTGTGTGCGCCAGATAAGCTGGGTGCCAAACTGGAGGCCCACTTCTTACCCTCACTTTCAACCACGTCTGCTTTTTATCCACGTCAAATAGGCGCAGGAAAAGAAGACGAAAAAAAAGCTGCTTATAGTGATGGTTTAATACTAGTTCTTTGGATATAATACTTGTATATTGTGTATATGTTGTTTCAACGGTGGCTCATGAGTAGGCCCACACGGAATCTGCGTGCGCAGAATTCCGCAGATTTCCGCAGATTTTTAGCCCATCATTAATTCTGTTTATTTACTTAAAGTTAACTATTTACAGTTAATCTAATTGGATTTGCATTTTAAACATTAAATACAAGTTAAAAATATATTATTTTTTATTTAACATATTAAGGTTTTAGTTATGATACTCCCAAAATAATTCCGCAGAAATCCGCAGATTTTTACCAAAATTCTCCGCAGAAATAGCAAAAAACGTCCGCAGATTCTGTCTGGCCCTACTCATGAGCCTCATGTTTAGTTGTGCATGTGTGTGGTCACTGAAAGTTGAGGTGTTCGGGTGTGTTTGTTCCCAGCACAGAGATCCGGCTCTCCAGCTTTACACGTAATACAAACACATAACCCTATTCATTGCCAGTGCGTGTTTAATCTTTAAACTATATCCAAAGCAGGAGGCTGGATAAGCAGATTAGCCTGCCCACACTGAGAAATATGTACTTTGGTTCCATGGCGGCCAATGCAGAGCAGTTTAAGGTTTCTCATGATCTAATGGCGCTTTCACACTTGTAGTTCAGTTTGTTTGGTCTGGGTCAAATAAATAAAATACTACATTTGGTATTAGTTGACGTAGAAATCTATATGTCATTTTAAATTCTGAACCCAAGGCTAACAGGCTTTTAATATGGATATTTTGAAATAGAACTTCCTAAACAATGCTGTGCTTAAATTTTCAACACCTGTATTGTACTGTCTGTAATAAGGGATATTGTAAGTGATGTGAAAAAATAGCTACTGTGTGCTTGAGGATTCTGACTTTTTTGTGGTCGCGTCTTTAAATCATGTCCTGTTGTTGGTGCACAATCAGCACATCTTTTGGTACTCATGTTTAAGTCATCCTGAGTTTTATTGTGAGCAAATAGAAAACCATTCTTTTAGTGTTCTTGGTCCACACCAATGTTTACATGGCAGCATTTAGAGCAATCACACTAGTTCACATTAATTGGTGTGTGAACACTGTTAAAGACATTTTGATATAAAAGATTGTGCTTGAAATATTTTTAATACTTTTGGAGGAAAATATTTTTTAAATGTGGAAAAGGTTTGCCTGGATAGATACGGTAAATTGGATGGATACCAACCATAAATCTACAGGGAGTGCAGAATTATTAGGCAAGTTGTATTTTTGAGGATTAATTTTATTATTGAACAACAACCATGTTCTCAATGAACCCAAAAAACTCATTAATATCAAAGCTGAATATTGTTGGAAGTAGTTTTTAGTTTGAGCTATTTTAGGAGGATATCTGTGTGTGCAGGTGACTATTACTGTGCATAATTATTAGGCAACAAATATATACCCATTTCAATGCTTTATTTTCAACAGTGAAACCAATATAACATCTCAACATTCACAAATATACAATTCTGACATTCAAAAACAAAACAAAAACAAATCAGTGACCAATATAGCCACCTTTCTTTGCAAGGACACTCAAAAGCCTGCCATCCATGGATTCTGTCAGTGTTTTGATCTGTTCACCATCAACATTGTGTGCAGCAGCAACCACAGCCTCCCAGACACTGCTCAGAGAGGTGTACTGTTTTCCCTCCTTGTAAATCTCACATTTGCTGATGGACCACAGGTTCTCTATGGGGTTTAGATCAGGTGAACAAGGAGGCCATGTCATTAGTCTTTCTTCTTTTAGACCCTTTCTTGCCAGCCACGCTGTGGAGTACTTGGACGCGTGTGATGGAGCATTGTCCTGCATGAAAATCATGTTTTTCTTGAAGGATGCAGACTTCTTCCTGTACCACTGCTTGAAGAAGGTGTCTTCCAGAAACTGGCAGTAGGACTGGGAGTTGAGCTTGACTCCATCCTCAACCCGAAAAGGCCCCACAAGCTCATCTTTGATGATACCAGCCCAAACCAGTACTCCACCTTGCTGGCCTCTGAGTCGGACTGGAGCTCTCTGCCCTTTACCGATCCAGCCACGGGCCCATCCACCTGGCATCCATCATCAGTCCATAAAACCTTAGAAAAATCAGTCTTGAGATATTTCTTGGCCCAGTCTTGACGTTTCAGCTTGTGTGTCTTGTTCAGTGGTGGTCGTTTTTCAGCCTTTCTTACCTTGTCCATGTCTTTGAGTATTGCACACCTTGTGCTTTTGGGCACTCCAGTGATGTTGCAGCTCTGAAATATGGCAAAACTGGTGGCAAGTGGCATCTTGGCAGCTGCACGCTTGACTTTTCTCAGTTCATGGGCAGTTATTTTGCGCCTTGGTTTTTCCACACGCTTCTTGCGACCCTGTTGACTATTTTGAATGAACGCTTGATTGTTTGATGATCACGCTTCAGAAGCTTGGCAATTTTAAGAGTGCTGCATCCCTCTGCAAGATATCTCACTATTTTTGACTTTTCGGAGCCTGTCAAGTCTTTCTTTTGACCCATTTTGCCAAAGGAAAGGAAGTTGCCTAATAATTATGCACACCTGATATAGGGTGTTGATGTCATTAGACCACACCCCTTCTCATTACAGAGATGCACATCACCTAATATGCTTAATTGGTAGTAGGCTTTCGAGCCTATACAGCTTGGAGTAAGACAACATGCATAAAGAGGATGATGTGGTCAAAATACTCATTTGCCTGATAATTCTGCACTCCCTGCATTTATAGTATATAGTTTTACTTGTATTTAACCAATATGAGTAAAATACAGTGGTCAACATTTGAAGTGGATAAAAACCATTCATCAAAAGTTATACTAAATCTATTGATCAACACCCATTCCTGACAATTAAATATCTTTTTTGGACCCACTTCAAATGTTGACTACTGTAGATCTGCATACGTTGTGTTTGGATGGAGTTTGCATGTTCTCCCTGCGTTGGCATGGGTTTCCTTCAGGTGCTCCGGTTTCTCCCACAGTCCAAAGACATGTGGTATAGGTGAATTGGGTAAGCTAAATTGGCTGTAGTGTACGAGTGTGTACGGATGTTTCCCCGAGATGGGTTGCAGCTGGAAGGGCATCTGCTGTGTAAAACATGTGCTGGATAAGTTGGCGGTTCATTCCGCTGTGGCGACCCCAGATTAATAAAGGGACTAAGCTGAAAAGAAAATGAATGAATAAATGAACACAAAAAGAATATAATTTAATAACTCCTATAGTATTGAAACAAGTGAAGAGTAAATACATTTTAATCTTTGAGTAAACTGTCCCTTTAAGGCAAAAGATTCACTCTTTTACAAAATCCCTTTAATCAATCCAAGTAAACCTGTTAAATCATCTGGTGAAATTTTGTTCACATCACAATATATATCACAGAAATACAAAATATGGTAATGTCAGATTTTTCCAATACCGTGCAGCCCTAATTAAAGTATACATATTTTTGCTTAACTAATTTCCATGACTTTTCCAGGCCTGGAAAATGTCAAAATTCCATGACTTTTCCAGGTTTTCCATGACCTTATGAACCCTGTATATATATATTCAATGTTTTTTTAACCAAAGAATAACCATTATATCTTCCCTTGTTTTCAGCATAAACCCTTTACAGTTGTGTGCAGATACGTTCATTTAATCGATTAGGAAGTCTAGATAGTGCTTACATTGGTAACGCACTATTTTTTTAAGTGCCCATGAAAAGCCTTCCCCTTTCGCTTAGCAACAACTGTGTGCAAAACACGGTTGCTACGTGATTAACACAATACCACATCAGCTACTTTAGCAGTCAAATTTTGCAAAGCCCAGCATCCCGCCTTGTTTATCTAGATCAGAGGCGGTCAACGTAGGGCCTGCAGGCCAAAGTTGGCCCATGGTAACCTTTGGTTTGGCCCACCACCCCATCTGAAAACATAGGGAGAATAAGGGGGGGTGGTTGGAGTAAATGCCTTAGACAGATTATTAATTTAAATTGAACAAGCTTTTGTTTCTGTTTAATTGAACTACAAAAAAAAAAAAATTATTAAAAGGTTCATTAAAAATGTAAATAATCAAAATTAAGAGGGTAATGCACAAGACATCAGTGAGCAAAGCAAGGCAGCGCGACCAGTGTATTCAGCATTGAACTCGATTGTGTTAAACAGGATTGCTTTTACTAGAATACATATAACACTAACAATTATACTGCATTTATTCATGTTTTAAAGCAACATTTCTAGTTATTTTTAGATATCAAACAAAGAAGTTATCCATGACAAATGTATTGTTATACAGCTTGGTATATTTAACTTCAGCCAACAATCAAGTCTGGTTTTTGGCCCTTTATAAGAAAAAGTCTGGGCATACCTGATCGAGATATTGTTTTATTTCTGGAAGTAATGAATATATTCTATCTTAAAAAAAAGAAACAAACCGTAATTTTTCTTCAGCATTTTTTATTGAAAAGCTTGACCCAATAAGGAACATTTATTTGATGGAATGTGATGTCATAACAGAACAATTTCCATATTTTACGTCAGGCATGAGTTGTCTCGCTAGGTTGTGCATGGGTCAGCAAGCAATCAACTTAATACTCCTCTCCCTCTTCATCCTCCTCCCCGACGCTGTCTGTGCCCACCTCTTCATAATCCTTCTCCAGGGCAGCCATGTCTTCTCTGGCTTCTGAGAACTCACCCTCCTCCATACCTTCACCCACATACCAATGAACGAAGGCTCTCTTGGCATACATCAGATCAAACTTGTGGTCCAGACGAGCCCAGGCTTCAGCAATGGCTGTGGTGTTGCTCAACATACACACGGCTCTCTGCACTTTAGCCAGGTCTCCTCCGGGAACCACAGTCGGGGGCTGGTAGTTGATGCCAACCTTGAACCCAGTGGGACACCAGTCCACAAACTGGATGCTACGCTTTGTCTTGATGGTGGCGATGGCGGAGTTGACGTCTTTGGGTACGACATCTCCACGGTACAGCAGACAGCAAGCCATGTACTTGCCGTGACGAGGGTCGCACTTCACCATCTGATTGGCTGGCTCAAAGCAAGCGTTGGTGATTTCTGCAACAGACAACTGCTCGTGGTAGGCTTTCTCTGCGGAGATCACTGGGGCGTAGGTGGCCAGAGGGAAGTGGATACGTGGATAGGGCACCAGGTTAGTTTGGAACTCGGTCAGATCTACATTCAGGGCTCCATCGAAGCGCAGGGAGGCGGTGATGGAGGAAACGATCTGCCCGATCAGCCTGTTGAGATTTGTGTATGTGGGACGCTCGATGTCCAGGTTTCTTCTGCAGATGTCATAGATGGCTTCATTGTCTACCATGAAGGCACAGTCAGAGTGCTCGAGGGTGGTGTGGGTGGTGAGGATGGAGTTGTAGGGCTCCACCACTGCTGTGGACACTTGGGGTGCAGGATAAATGGCAAACTCAAGTTTAGACTTCTTTCCATAGTCTACAGAGAGCCTTTCCATAAGGAGAGAGGTGAACCCAGAGCCAGTGCCGCCACCAAAACTGTGGAAGATCAGGAAGCCCTGGAGCCCAGTGCACTGATCAGCCTGCAGGATTCAACAATGAGATTATTCAGAGATCCTAAAGATAAAGCCAAGATTTAAACCCAAGATTGTCTTACCAGTTTGCGAGTCCTGTCCAGCACCAGATCAATGATTTCTTTGCCAATAGTGTAGTGACCACGAGCGTAATTATTGGCTGCATCTTCCTTACCCGTGATCAACTGTTCAGGGTGGAACAGCTGGCGGTAAGTACCTGTGCGCACCTCATCTGAAAAATCAAATTGCATTTGTTTTTAGCAGATTATTCTTGATACCACGTACATTAAGTACATGTTAGAGGTCTGAAGTACTCTGACTCTTCTGCAGGATCTGACCAGATTTCTTGCGACGCAGAATTAATTTTTAATGACATTTTTGCATTGATATGCTAATTACGAGTGCACAGCCACGAGTTGTGGACGCTTTCATTGCTTGATTTCATTACAGCTTGCCTTAAGGACTGTATACACCCATTGCATAGATGGACCAGTGATAACTGCATCATGCATTTTATTTGTGGGTCTGTAAGCGCAGCATGTGCATAATGGCCCTCAGACAGAACAGGCAGGTTGTCGATGAATGACAGGGCAGAAAAAGTATGATAGAGCAAATTGTGGATGGTCTGTCCTTGAAGGATGTTCAACTTAGGATTTTAAATTACAGACTTTTATTCTCTATTAGTTGTTTTCTTTTCATATTGACAGTAGAAATGTTACAAGTTCATTCTAGGGTTGGGTCGATAGACAATGCCATCGTCCATCACTGATGGCCAATAGACATGCTGAGCTGGCATCGCAATCATCCTCCACACTCCCATCACAACAGCAACCCGCTCGCGAAAAACACACACTTAGGCCTCACACTTATACAGATTAGTTTTAAAATGACATTTTAGAATGGAAACGATCCACGTCCACACAAGTGTTTCATCTAGCATTTCTGTAAAACTCTCTGTCCATACTGTACTTCTGAAAACGCACATCAAATGACCACACACACACTTACACCCAATCTGTCATGCGCTCTAGCATATGCACACGTCTGAACTCCAGGCAGTCAGCGGGTGCTTTGAGCACAAAAGCCCAGAAAGCAGTGCACGTCGGACTGTTTATCAAGGGTGTACTGCTGGATCAGGACTCACAATAGTTGTTAAACGTGATATTGAGTTAATCTTGTCTAATCTCTATCAGGTAACGTGTCAGTGTCAGTACACTGCTTCAATCTTTCACTTTCACGCTTAGTAGTAATTTTAGCAAAAAGCTCAGTTACTGTTGGTTGTGCACCTTTTTTACTAACCAAGTTTGTCGACGCCATTATAATGACACAGATCACTCTGCCTAATCATGTCAGAGTCCCGCGCAAAAAGGTGATTGACAGGTGGTAATTTGTGTGTAACTTATCTTTATTTATTTATGATGTGGTTATGGGTAAAACAAAGACCATGCGGGTCAGGTAGTTGAAATGGTAGGCTACAAATAAATAATTCGTTATGAATTAATTAATTAATTATTCATAATATGCCAATGTAACCAACAATGATGATGCCATCGTGATGTTTCAAATTAGAC
The DNA here is from genome assembly GCA_903798205.1 of Danio tinwini. Lineage (NCBI taxonomy): Eukaryota > Metazoa > Chordata > Actinopteri > Cypriniformes > Danionidae > Danio > Danio tinwini. The sequence continues at coordinate 10,271,772 of CAIGQZ010000461.1, read as the reverse complement.
AAAGTACGATGCCAAATTGGTCAACATCGCCCAACCCTAATTCATTCATTTATTCATTCATTTTCCTTCAGCTTAGTCCCTGATTTATCAAGGGTCAACACAGCGGAATGAACCGCCAGCCGCCAGCTCTTCCAGCCGCAACCCAGTACTGGGAAACACCCAAACACCCATATGGCCAATTTAGTGAATATATAGCAGGAGCAGTGGTGCGGAACAAAACCCAGTGGGAGTGGGTGGGAGCAGGAATGACAACACAGTCACACACAGACCTCTAGTACAGTTAGTCATTTCATTCAAGTATAGCGTGTTATAAGAGAATTGGTTTCATTACCAATGACAGTAGGCTCCAGGTCGACAAAGACTGCTCTTGGGACATGTTTTCCAGCTCCCGTCTCACTGAAGAAAGTGTTAAAGGAGTCGTCGCCCCCGCCGATTGTTTTATCACTTGGCATCTGGCCATCTGGCTGGATCCCATGCTCCAGGCAATACAACTCCCAGCATGCATTGCCCATTTGCACACCTGCCTGGCCAACATGGACTGAGATGCACTCACGCTAGAGTTTAAATGAGAAGCATTTCAATATTGATTAAATGCCTCAATATTAACACATAACTACAATCAAAAACAATATCAAGATTTACACAAAAATGTCACGAGTATTCCTGAAGACATTCATTAAAAGTGCAAGTCATGTCCAGTCATTCACTATCATAAATAATACATCAGATGAATAAATCATTTAAGATGCCTTACCATTGTAGAATTTTCCTCTGGCCGACGTCAAAAGTTCGGTTGAGAAATCTTGTGTATGTTCTCTGTGACAATGTCCTCACTATATAAAGGCCAAGCTGATGCCATGGTAACAGGGTTTGTTGTTGGCAACAAAGGGGTTAAGCCAAATTATGTCAATGTCAATAATAGATGACCGGAGTGCAGTGAACAAACCGGCCTAGTTACATCCCAGTGCTTCAAGATTCCTGCAAAAGACACTAACTAACAGACCAACACTTGTCCATTTATCCAGTTATTAATATTTAACCTTACTTGTCGATCAGTTTTCAAAAAAAGCTTCTAAAGTGACTGTTCAGAGTCAGACCCATGGGTTTCAACTTTGTTTTTACAGCAATGGTTAATAGAAGAATCATTCTTCTTACTCAAACTCTTTCCCGGACAAGTTCTTAAAACAACCTTATTTTCTTATTGGTGATGAATAAGAAATCATTCTTTTTTTCACTAAAAATAACCTTTTGTGCAGTAGAAAGATCCTCTGAATGTTAATGCTTCTTTATGGAACAATCTATGCCAATGAGGACCCTTTCTTTTAAAGTGTAGTTAACACTGTTCATTCTAAACCCCCAGGCGAAAGGGAATCCTATGTTGCCTTGCTTCACATTTTACATCGCTCACAATTAATCATGAAAAATTCATAAAGTAAGGTTTCAAACTAGAGATCTGTATTCACCCTGCTTGACTCGATCACATTTCTCGCAAAGTGGAGTTCAGTTTCCAAATGAAAGACAATAGTGGTTGGTAACTCTGGTAGACTTAAGACTTAAAGTCTAACAATAATCAGCAATTCCTTTCACCATTTAAGATCTGTGTAACTTGACGTTCGCAGTTCCTTGCCCGATAGTATCTCTTAGTATCCCAATATCTTAGTATTTTATTTAGCCTATTCAAGGTGCAGTAGGTGATTATCTTTAGAAACGTTTTTTTGTTGTGCTGGTTAAAAGTCTCTTCACATTTCAATATTAATGATTAAAGTAAATGATCTAAATGTAGTTATATGTATTTTATATTCTGGATGAGGCATAGAACAAAAAAATGTTCATCCATTTAAAATGATCAAGCTGATAATTCCCATTATTCTGATAAGTAGCCCAAACTGTCTGTCAGCAAATGTAGACTTATACAACTGCACATCTCTGTTCATGCAGATCTGCTGTTTACATGTGCACCGCGGTCACGTGGACACGAGCGTCAGCGGTAAAAACAAATGCTGAATCAAAACTTTTTTAAAATTCTGAATCAATGGAGTTACTTTTGCACGCTGGAGGAGGGATGACACCATGGCTGAAGTATTTCTTTTAGAAAGATAATGTTCTGTTTCAAAAGTATTTCAGTCACACAAAGCTGATGTAGATAGTGTTGTTTTACAAATGGGTTTTATACACAGAAGTGTTGTTCAGCTACTGAAATCTTCCAGTGAAAGATTGATGTGACTATTTTAAATTTTATAAGTGTCCTTTTACAGCATTGATAATGTAGATTTTATTTAGTTTAACAGCAAAACACAAGTAAATAGCGCTATTCCACCTAGCCTGCTTTACCGAGTTGAAGTTGGTTTAATATTTACATTGGTTCATTTTTGAACAATGACAACCTGTGACACACTCCCTATATTGTTTATCATGCTACTTTGAATGTTCAGTCTGAAATAGCTTGTAAGTAATGCATAGTAATAAGTTTAATTCCTGCATGCTACCAGCCAACCACTTAGTAGGGCTGGGTGATATTGCAAAAAAATAAAAAATAAAAAAAAATAAAAAATCACAATATCATGTTTCATATCATTCGATATCGATAATTCTTGAATATTTTCTAACAATACATGTAGGAATATCAGGATTTTTTTGTTTAACCACTTTATTTTAATTTACTAACATTACTAAGGCTAATAGTTTTAGTCAACAACAAAAATATTTAAACTAAATATCTCATCTCTTTATAATAAAATAAACATGAGTGTTAAAGAGGCAGCACCAGGGCTTAATTTGTGCCGGAACACAATGGATCCGGCATCTCTGAAATCTGATCCAGAAACTCATTTTACCGATCCCCCTCCTCAACTGCCCTCCTCCCCCGTCCGCTGTTCACTATCACTTTATTTAGCGACTCCCCAACCCTCTTCACGTTCGTCCGCGACTCCCCTGCCCCGCTCTTTTTCATCTGCGACAAAAACATGTGGTACAGGTGAATTGGGTAAGCTATATTGTCCGTATGTGTGTGAATGAGTGTGTATGGATGTTTCCCAGTGATGGGTTGCAGCTGGAAGGGCATCCGCTGCGTAAAACATATGCTGGATACGTTGGCGGTTCATTCCGCTGTGACGACCCCTGATTAATAAAAGGACTAAGCCGAAAAGAAAATGAATGAATGAATGTTAAAGAGACTCTTAACTTGATAGATGAAATGTTACAAAGTGTGTGCAATGGTAAAGCGTAAAAACTGAACAATCAAAGCAAACTTTAAGGTGTGAATAATAATGATACAGTAAACCTCAAACTCTGTCAACAAAAAAACAAAAACGCTGCAGTGTTTGTCTGAGGTAATTAGTCTGCCGTTATTACTGAAATGTGTATATTCTATGCAAAGTGTGAAGGTGATTAGTTAGTTCTACTTACATAAATCGCGTTGTGTTCATTTGGAGAAGTTGGGATGTTTCCAACTAGGTGCAGCTGGGAAATGCGCGCGATTCACGTGCGAAACGCTCGTTGCACAACATGTGTACATCGCTTTCATGTGCACATCGTACAAGTCACACGCCTCTATTGGAAATGACAAACTGACACCGCAAGCTTATTGCCACTGCTTCCAGGGCGCGCTCTCTGCAGCCACTATTAAATAAAACTATAAGCTACAAATCAAAACTTCTTACCCAAATTTTTTTTGGTAACGATATTGACAATGGTGTTCGGTCAATAAATATCGATACTGATTTTATCGCCCAGCCCTACCACTAGGCATACAGATTTCGTTCAGAACTGTAGTATTATAAAGTACTATACAGTTTTCTAACTGGCGAATGACATGACCTAGTGCAGGGATGGGCAAACTCAGTCCTGGAGGGCCAGCAGCCTGCACAGTTTACCCACAGTTTACTTTGTGTTACCCAGATGAAATAAAGTCAAGTAGGTTTGGAACAAGTGGAGGATGAGTAAATGATTTTCATTTTTAGGTGAACTATCCCTTTAAGTGCAGTGCAGTGAACAATAACATGAACAAAGAAACCACACCATGACACGTGGAAACCAAGCACCAGCATCATGTTGTCAGCATTTGCTTGGGCAAATATCACTTCCCCTTCTTTAAACTAAATGTGAACCATATCATCGGTAGACTTCCTTCTTTCCTCTTCATATACAGAATGCCAGATCTACTTCTTTAAAAGCACTTTCTAAGTCTTTGTTTCTGTCTCTATGTAAACTGTGCTAACAGTCTCAATCTCTCACCTGAAGCTCTTGCCTTGTCATTTATGCACCCTAATTAAATCTCTACACTATTGTTAACCGTCTGTGTGGCCATGGAGCCCAAGAACAAACATTTCTCATCTCCCTGAACGCTCCCATGACAATAAACGCAGATGAATCGTGTAATCCAGCTTTGTTTAAATCAGCTGTTATTAAGCTGCTAGCTCATAATAGGATGTCAGTCTAAGTGTTGTTATTAGTTTGTTTTTTTTAAATCAGTAATATAAGAAGCTCTTATAGTGTGTCAAATCACATGACAAGAAAAAGCAGGACACTAGACTTGATGTTCAGAATGGTTTTCATTTTAATACGCTTCTTCAGGGCCACCAGACAGGGCGTTTCTTACAAAGAACTGCATGTTAAGACAGAGCATCCTAAGGTACCAAAATGCCGCAGGACGCTTTCTAATAAAACACATCATACATTGCAACAGGCTATTAAATATCAGAACCTTGATCATTTGGAAGTCGCCAAAAATTCATCATTTTAGACAGAACCTTAAATAGACTAGACCTCTTGCTGTCTGTTTATTTCAATTAAATATTGTAATATTCAAAACTGATATAGGTAAGCGCATGTAAACAGAATAATATATAAATTCCAGATTTACACAATAAAGCCTGACAATGTCGGACTTTGTCAAAGTACATAGCAGTAAGAGTTTACAAATTAGCAGCTAATTTACCCTGCTTGGGAGATTCCGCAATGTTTTGGCAAAAGTAGATCGCTAGCATAATTGATATTAGATTTTAGCATAGGCATTAAAGCAGAGGGTCGTTCGCTAAGTATTTGCAGTGCGTTTGCATTTACAATAATCCATCTTAATCGAAATGTATTGAAATGCTGCATTTAAGTCAGTAGCTACGTTTTCAACCAAAAATGTGAATTAAATTTATGCGCAAAACTGGAATATCACATAAAAAGAAGTGTGAATAAAGCAGCGTTTCCATCCAAGTTGTCCTGATTAACTGTCGTCAAATATCAAAAGTAAAAACGGAATTTGCTGCAGTAGGAAAATCTGCGTGAATCTTTTCTTTATTTAATAAATAACTTGTGACTCAGAGGACAAATGCTGTTTGAATGTTTGAAGGCGTGAGAGCACAGACGCTTTTAACTATTCTGGAGGTAATAAATAATATAATAACACTAATACTGAGATGGTTAAGGCATTTTAGAATGACCAAAACAACATTTGAGATGTTTTACAGTGTGCTCAGCCTGCTGATTTGTCCATTCACACATATTTTTATCATCACATGACCTCTTATAACAAAATCACATGACCTTTTTTAATGCGCATGCTGGAATTTGTTCGGTAAAAGTGTTTCCATTGTAGTTTATAAGCATCTTTTCCTTATCGAATAAAGAGTTTATCCTACTCAGTTATGCATATTTTCAAAATTTATGCACATCTTGGCTTTTCCATCAACTGTTTAATTAATGCGCATATCCAAAATGCTCCTAAAAATAAATGGATGGAAACATAGCTGTTGTTATTTCAATGATATCTCATGGATAATCGTAACTATTTAATTTAGTGGCGAATTCGTATGCATTCGTACAATCTCATTCGCACAATTTAGTATGATTTGCTCATCTCCAATGACGGTTGGTTTTAGGGGCAGGGTTTGGTGCCACGACTCTTTTTAAAAATCGTACATTTTCATACAAACTGGCGAAATGTAAAACTGTTACACTTGCTCGTGAGATCAGGCTGGTTACTTTCAAACAATTCGATTTCATTTTTCCACCTGAAGTAATCAACATTTTAGAAAGCTAACTTCTATTATAAAATAGATGTTTGCGCACATATTTCTATTGACACAACTCTAATCAGAGGATCAGTGCATCGCAGACTACGAATCTATTTTTGACATGATTTTCTATTTCAATGTTAGTACGATCGATCTCCAGTTCTTTAAAGAATAAAGCTTCATTCACCCGTCTAAAAGATCTATAAACATTCAAGCAACCGTGATAAATATTTAAACCTCTTCAGTTTTAAAATGCATCACAAAAAAAATGTGTTTCAAGATAACAGTTGTTCATACAGTACAACCACAGTGGTTTGTCCCATAAACATAATCGTCTTAACATTTGGTGGCAAATACCTCTCAGTGACAGAAAAAAAGAATATAAATATCTGATTAGCTCGTGGCATGCTAGAAACCCCCTGAAGGTGTTTATTAAATGACACCACTTTCATCTACAAATCGAAAACATTTTAATGCATTTAGGTCATTCGTGAAAACTGTTTTGGAAGCCTATAAATGCTAATATTTGAAAGTTTTGAGCGTATTACGTGTTCAATCTACATACTGTTTGTTCTTATGTGTGTAGTGTTGGTTTATAGAGCTTTGTTGTTTTCTAAAAGTATCCAATCTTTTTTTATATTGTAGAACTAAGATATTAAGAGGACTCATGTTCATGAGACTCAAGATATAATGAAATCATCATAAATAAAATTAGCACTGATTTTAAAGTCAACATGAAATCGAGTTTGTGTTTTCCAATTCACTCCTGAAATATGATATTTATGTGAATAAAATGGAATATAATGTACAGCATGTCTTAATTATTAGTGTTGGGGAAAGTTACTTTTGAAAGTAATGCATTACAATATTGAGTTACTCCCCAAAAAAGTAGCTAGTTGCGTTACTTAGCTACTTTTTATGGTAAGTAATGAGTTACATTACTTTTGAGTTACTTTTATGTTACTTTTTCTGACCTGGCTGGGGCGTGATCTTTTTTAGAACTTGCAGGGGGGCTTCTTTTTTTAAATAGAGGAGCTCTGCAATTATCAACACACTGCTTAACCTTCATTTACCTTTAAAAAAAAACAGAGAACTTCTTGACCCCAGAGATCTACATGTCATATATACAGATTAATGAAAGTTTAAAGCAATGCGTTTGCTATTTTTTATACTTTTTGTCTTATTAAAAAGTAAAATCACTGTTCTTCCAGATAATCCTTTTTTCTTTTCTCCCATGTGTTCAAAATAATGAGAATATTTCCATCGCAGAAATGTAGAGCTCTGCCATCTTTATTTCTGGCTGTTCCTGCATTTTCTGATCGTGTGTGGGATTTAACATGACTACGCTCACTTTAATTCAACATTTTTTTTATATGAATTAACTAAACTAAAAAGCAACTCACATTACATTTTTTTTTAAAAAGTAACTCGAATATTATTGCTTAATTTTTAAAAGTAGTCCGTTACTTTACTCGTTAATAAGTAAACATATAATTATTATGTAACTTGCGTTACTCCCAACACTGTCGATTATAGATTTGAAACTAATTGCTTTGGGAATTTGCGATTGTTGATAAAATATTCAAAGTCTGCTCACGTTGTAAGCAATATGCTTTTAGTTGCCATTGGTTGAGATGGTATCTTTTAGTATTTTTATATTTTAGAAACTGCAACAAATACAATTTTTGCATTCCTGCAAAAGCTAAAACATCAGTTTGAAAGCAGTTAAAACTACTTTTATGTCATTTACTGGCAAGTTAACAAAGCACAAAATATAATCTTTAGACTTTGCTATATTTACAAAGATAATTTCTGTGAAAGTGTATCATCCAGCTAAATTATTTGCCCCTGATATTTTCAACCATTTTATACCTTCATATTGTCATTCCTTTATAATAATTATCTTGTTAACTGTATCTGTGTTGCCTTTTATGTAAAGTGGTCTCTCGTTATTCGCGGGAGTTACGATCTAAAAATAACCAGTAAAAAGCAAAATTGACGAAGTAGTCAGCTTTATTTACAATCGTTATAGATGTTTTAAGGCTGTAAAACCACTCACTACACACCTTATACACTTTTCTCAGAGAGGCATTAACATTTTTTTACAATTTTCTCGACTCTCTCAAAAATCAAACCTTCGTAGGAAAATAAGTCCAGTATTATAGAATGAAACCAAAGATTAAAACCATTCGATCTTCATTTATTTATTCCGGCACCCTACAGCCACGTAATTTCAACCTTCCTTTAGCATGTCCAGAAGTTCAACTTTTTGTACGATGGTTAGCATTTTCCTCTGCCTTTTGGGTGCTACTACAGGTGCCTTTGACGGTGCAGAACGTTTCGTCGACATTGTGGGGAGAAAACTTGCAAACATACAGTACAGCACTTCAGAGTCACTGTGTTTGCGATCGAAGATTTATGTAAATTTGGCAAGCTGAGCGCATTCTGTACAATGGTCGACAATGGTCTACAGCCAATCAGGACACAGAACACAATGCGCTGAGAAAAAAAAAGCATGTCAAATTGCACGAAAAAAAAAATTAGCAAAACTGCGAGGCCGCAAAACATGAACCGCGTTATAGCAAGGGACCACTGTACTGTATACAACTATTTTAATCATTCAGAGTACCAAAAAACATTTACAATTCAAAGAGGAAATATACATGCATTTACACGACAAGCACAATACACTAATATATGTAAATATGTATGTATTATTTTTATTACTGCTCCTAAAATTCACTCACAATCTCAATTTTCTTCGACTTATTCCCTGCTTTATCAGGGGTTTCCACTGCAGAATGAACCACCAATTACTCTGGCAATTGTTTTACACATAGTATGCCTTTGAAATTGTAATAATGATATCTTTTTTTGTGTTAAGGGAAATGGCACTTTATATCTGCTGCACAGATGAGCATGTCGATCCACAACGTCAGTTAAGTGCTAGCTATAACTTATAACTAGGCCCACACGGAATCTGTGCGTGCAGAAAATGCAGATCTTTTTCATCGAGTCTATTTATTTACTTGCGTAAATGTGTGTAAATTTATATTTATTCAGTTTTTTATTTAATTTCAGTAATATTATTGACTAATATGAAAATGTTGGTAGGATTTAATTACAATACAGTTTGTAAAGTAATATTTTCTGTCTTTTTTAGTACAGTATATGAGACTTGCTATGTTTACCAAATAAGTGGATCTAATTGGATTTGCATTGTAAACATTAAATAAAAGTAAAATATTTTTTATATTATATTTGTTATAATTTTTATTTTTGTTACGATACTGTCAAATAAATTAGTCCACATACACTGCATCTAGAAAGTATTCATAGTGCTTCACTTTTTCCTATATTTTTTATGTTACAGCCTTATTACAAAATGGAGTAAATTCATTTATTTACTCTAAATTCTACACACAATACCCCATAATGACAATGTGAAAAAAAAGAGGTTTTGAAATTGTTGCAAATTTATTAAAAATAAAAATCCTGAAAAATCACTTGTACATCAGTATTCACAGCCTTTGCCGTGAAGCTCTAAATTGAGCTTAGGAACCATCAGGACTCTTCCTAGAACTGGCTGGCCATCTAAGCTGAGTGATCGGGGGAGAAGGGCCTTAGTCAGGGAGGTGATCAATAACCCGATGGTTACTCTGTCTGAGCTCCAGTGTTCTTCTGTGGAGAGAGGAGAGCCTTATAGAAGGACAACCATCTGTGCAGCAATCCACCAATCAGGCCTGTATGGTAGAGTGGCCAGACGGAAACCACTCCCCACCTGGAATTTGCCAAAAAGGCATCTGAAGGACTCTCAGACCATAAGAAACACAATTCTCTTGTCTGATGAGACAAAAATTGAATAAGAGTAAATACCAGGCATTACATTTGGAGAAAACCAGGCACTTCTCATCACCAGGCTAATACCATCCCTACAGTGAAGCATGGTGGTGGCAGCATCATGCTGTGGGGATGTTTTTCAGCAGCAGGAACTGGAAGACTAGTCAGGATAGAGGGAAAGAGTAATGCAGCAATGTACAGAGACATCCTGAATGAAAACCTGCTTCAGAGTGCTCTTGACCTTAGACTGGGGCGACGAGGTCTTCCAGTAGGACAATGACCCAAAGCACACCACCAAAATATCAATGGAGTGGCTTCACAACAACTCGGTGAATGTCCTTGAGTGGCCCAGCCAGAGCCCAGACCTAAATCCTATTGAACATCTCTAGAGAGCTCTGAAAATGGCTGTACACCCTCGGTTCCCATCCAACCTGATAAGAGCTTGAGAGGTACTGCAAAGAGGAATGGGCAAGAATTCCCAAAGACAGGTGTGCCAAGCTTGTGACATCATATTCAAAAAGACTTGAGGCTGTAATTGCTGCCAAAGGTGCATCAACAAAGTATTGAGCAAAGGCTGTGAATACTGATGTACATGTGATTTTTCAGGTTTTTTATTTTTAATACATTTGCAACAATTTCAAAAAACCTTTTTCACATTGTCATTATGGGGGATTGTGTGTAGAATGTAGATGAATAAATGAATTTAATCAATTTTGGAATAAGGCTGTAACATTAAAAAATGTGGAAAAAGTGAGAAAAATTCTGCACAGAAATAGCAAAAAAATGTCTTCAGTTTCCGTCTGGCCCTACTTATAACCTATTATAATAATGCCTACAATGTGAAATATTACACTTCAGAGACAATTTGTGATGGTTAATTTTTTTCAGTTTGACTCCTTGGTAAATAATCTAATGCCTCTGATTGGCCATTGCATTTATAGCATCAAAAGAAACGCGTGTGATTGGTTGCAATGCTCAACACTGCAAGACACAAATGATGCAATGTGCACAGAGCTTAACGCACCAAACTATTTATTGAAACTTTTTTACATTTAGTTTATTCGTGCAGGTTATTCAGCTTTTATTTTGAATTAGTGTGGCACTTCTGCTCTAAATCTGTGTTAAATTCGGACCCTTGTGTCATCATAATCTGTGAAAAATTTCATGTTGACTTTAAGCTGAATCGTGCAGGCTTTGACTTTCCAAAATAGCTCAATAACAAACACAACTCAAATCAGCCCCAGCGTTCATTCCAACCTGGGATCTTTCAATTGTGTCTATATCATTTTATACACATCACAAACATCTGAAGGCCTTTATCTGACTCCAGTTCTACCAAAATGATGACAGTGTGCTGAAGAAACTTTTTTTTTTTTGCTTGTGAAGCCATTATTTTTCAAGATGTTTTATAAAAAACATTATCACAGTAGAGTAGAAGTGAGAAAACGGAGGAGGAGAACAGGTGGTTGTGAGAAGGCGGTTCCGCTCACAGTTTCTGGGTGAAGTTTTCAGGGAAGACTCCTTTAGCTAGGAGGTTTTTGTTCTGAAGCCAGTGGGACTCTTTTACACCCATTAACCAGCCATCATCCTGCACAAACACACACATTGAGTCATTATGTTATTGTATTGGAGTGAGTGTGTATGTTTGAGCATGTGTGCCATGACTGACCGCTTCATCTGGGTTGGCAAAGGGAAGCACAAGCACAATGTCACCAGCCTTCAGGTCAAGTTCATCACTGTCTGTTGCACTGTAGTCGTGCATTGTTTTCACCTGCAACAACAAACATGTTGGTAAATTCTATTGTAGACATAAATATATACAGTAGTGCACTATTTGAAAGTCTGGAGTCAGCATAACTTATGAATAAGGACTTTTTCAGATCAAGAACGATAAATATATATTATCATCCACACCAACTATGTGGTGATGTTGTCTTCTGCTGGAGTCTGACTGGCTTTTGTCATTCATCAGCATAAAAAAACTGCTTTGCAAAGTAACTCCAACAATATTGTTCCTCTGTTCTGTTATTATTTCACTTTGATGCCAGACACCAAAGGACACCTTGAGGAGTCAATGTAGTAAATGAGTTTTTAATGTGGCATTGTATGTTGGTACTGGACAAGGCGGTCTGATTTCAAATGCTGATCTGCCCAAAAAAATAAATAAATAAATAAATAAATAAATAAAAAAATAACACAAAAATCTATATGGTGCATAGACAATGGTTTAAAAGAGACAATATCCTGTTAGTGGCCAACACGATCTCACAGAAATTCATAACTTTTTGATTTGGTGGCTAATTTGTATGAATCTCATTCGTGCCAGGTCTCCTTTTTAAACTCGTATAAATTAATATGAATTAGCCTCTAAACAAAACGTAAAATGGTTACGCTTCCTCGAGAGATCAGGCTGGAGTGGCAGTTCTGTAGCGGATAACTGTCTGGCAACAGTAATTTAAGGCTCGTGCACACTGGGACGACTATCACATGTGATTATTACAGATGGTTAATACCTTGTGACTTTGGGGTTGGGGGGGAGAACCAATGCTCTTTGCTCATACCTTGATGTGCTGAAGTTTATTCAATTCAATTCATGTTTATTTATATAGAGCTTTTCACAGCTTCACATAGTTCTAGTAAAGTCCAGATTTTAGAGTTGAAGTTCAGTTTAGTTCAGTGTGGTTTAAATTTAAGGTATTACATTTTTGCTCTAGCTTAGGGCCAGACAGAATCTGCGGACATTTTTGCTATTTCTGCACAGAATTTTGTGAAAAATCTGCAGATTTATATGGAATGATTTTGCGAGCATCGTAACTAAAAACTTAATATATGAAATAAAAAATAAAACCTTTGTAATAACTTTTATTTAATGTTTACGATGCAAATCCAATTAGAACAACTTGATTGGTAAACAAAGCAAGTGTCTTATACAGTATAATATATCTACTCAAAGACAGAAAACATTATTTTACAAACTGTATTGTAAATAAATCTTCTGAACATTTTCATATTAGTCAATAATATTGCTGAAATTATACACTGAATAAATATAAATTCACATATTTACAGAAGTAAATGTATAGACTCAATAATGGGCTGGAAATCTGCAGATTTCTGCGCACACAGATTCCGTGTGGGCCTACTTATAACTTATACTGACCACTATGCTATTGACTGCTGTTGCTATCATGCTGGCAATTTTTAAGCGTGATTGATAATCGTCCAAGTGTGCACGAGGCTTTAAGGACTGTAAAATAGCATCTTTGAATATAACATGTCTAACATTAAAAAAGATGAGCCAAACAAGTGGGAGAAGAGAAGAGGTTTATAAATGGTAGATTCATAATAAATGGAGTAAACAAAACCTATCCTCCCTTCTATCAATGATGGTGGTGTATAATGTGTGAGGGATATTTATCTTGTCCCCCTTAACATTGTACATCTCAAAGCTCAAATCCCCTCAAACTGCTTTTCTGATCATTCATTCATTTTCCTTTGGCTTAATCTCTATTTCAGAGGTCGCCACAACAGAATGAACTGCCAATTATTCCAGCATATGTTTTACACAGCAAATGCCCTTCCGGCCACAGCCCAGTACTTGGAAACATCCATACACACTCATACACTATACACCACTGTATAGCGGATGTCTTTAAATTTCAACCAGCGACCTTCTTGCTGTGAGGCAACAGTGCTAACCACTGACCCACTGTGTCGCTTTCCTGATCATGATGACTAAATATTCTCTGGGATCACAATGAAACTTACCTTAAAGAGAACAGAAGGAGGAAGCTCTGCATCTGAGGAGCCATTTGTCACCGTTGGGGCTTCATTCTAAATACAAAAAGAGAAGAATTAACCACATCTGAGCAACTGCAGAATAAATCAAACCTGTTACGCAGAAAACATGTACACGAACCACATCACCTACTCCTAGACCACCCTAATAATTAATCAAGACTCCTATTCTTCTTACACTCTGAAGCTCCTCCCACTGAGGCGGCTCTGACTCTGCTTCCCAATCCTGAGCCGCATCATTGGCCCAGTTTGTCTCTGTGTCCTGCTCTTGCCCTACCTGGGACCCTTCCTCATCCCAGTGCTCGTCCTCCCAGTCTGGCTGTGCAGGTGCAGCGGTTTGACCATCCCAGCCTGACTGGGCAGGCGGCCCGTCCTGTTCGTCCCAGCTAGGAGGTTCATACGACTGGACTGCAGGAGTGACATCATCATCCCATTCAGAAGCAGCATACGGCTGATTGTAAGGTTGCGCATCGGCTTCGTAATCTGAATCCCACTGCTGAGAAGGACTGACGGCGGGGCTCTGAGCGGGCTGGGATGGGGGGGAAGGGTCGGCAGATGGGATTGTTTTTTATTTTGGTTCATGGACAAATTTTTAGGGTGGAAATATAGGGACAAAGCACCAATAATTCAAAAGAAAAGGGAGTAAATCAAGGAAAACAAAGAAAAGAGACATCAATAACTTACAGTTGAAGTCAAAATTATAAGCCCTCCTGAATTATTAGCCCATTTGTACCTAGAGTGTCCATATTTGTACCTTGAGGGTTTATATTATTACCAAAAATGTTTATTTTTAGACACTAATATGTACATATGAAGTACCAATATGCTGCCTTTGAAAACGTACTAAGATTTCTGAGAGTGTATGATCCAGAATATAACAAGAGAGATCTGATCCATTGCAAACTCTTACCTTCCATGAATTCCATGAAGCCCCCTTTATGAGGCAGCACAGAATGAAAAAGATCAATGAGGCTCATAGTAAGAGTTCAAGGTACATCTATTTCCATGTGTAACAGTGAGCAGAGAGCTCTCATAAACCGCAATAGCAAGAGCTTATGCTCATGACAAACAGCACTCAGAGGGTTTTATTGCAGCAAATAGGCATGAGAGGAAAGCATTTGCTAAAGGTGCGGAGATCTAACAGTGGATACTGGAACTCAAGAGTAAGAGGACAAGAAATATACAATAACTATTCTCACACAGATTTAGTAGAATACAGTTGAAGACAAAATTATTAGCCCTCCTGTGAATTTTTTTCTCTGTTTATCAGAGCAAGGAATTTTTCACAGTAATTCCTATTATATGTTTTCTTCTGGAGAAAGTCTTATTTGTTTTATTTCAGCTAGAATAAAATCAGCTTTAATAAAAAATAAACATTTTAAGGTGTTTTAAGATTGTCTACAGAACAAACCATCATTATACAATATCTTGCCTAATTACACTAACTAGCTTAATTAACCCAGTTAAGCCTTTAAATGTCACTTTAAGCTGAAAACTAGCATCTTAAAAATATCTAGTAAAATATTATGTACTGTCATCATAGCAAATATAAAAGTAATCAGTTATTAGAAAGGTGTTATTAAAACTATTATTCTTTGAAATTTGTTGAAAAAATTATTTACATTAAACAGAAATTGGGGAAAATAAACAGGAGGGCTACTAATTTGGCTTCAACTGTACAAAGACTATAAAAACCTAGAATCAGTAAGTCTTTCTACTTTCTGTTTGAATATATTTTTAAAACGTCATTTAATCCTGTGATTCAAAGTGGAATTTGCATCACTGTTCATCACCATGCACCAGCCCTCACTGTGGCACATGATCCAGTGTCATGTGACTCCAGTGTCACATGAATGATCCTTCAGAAATGACTCTATTTCACTGACTTGCTGGTTAAAAAACACAGTGAAATTAACAATTGAGACAGCTTTTTTTTTTTTTTTTTTTTTTGAGAAAACTAAGATTCAGGGTTATTTATTTTCACATTTTTATCAGGATGCCTCAACTGTTGATGAACAGAACGGCAGCACTTTATTTGAAATAGAAAACTTGTGTAACATAAATGTTTTTTGCTGTCACTTTGAAAATAAATGAATGCATCACTGCTGAACAAAATAATTCATTTAATAAAATAGGTTAAATAAAAATTGTATGAGCGTTTCTATGATTTATTATTAATATTATTATTACTATTATTGTTATCATCATTATCATTATTAGTAGTAGTAGTATTACAGTAAATAGAAACATGTCTGCTGATCTAAAAGATGTTTAACATAAACCACATGCATGCATTAAAAGTGACACATGCAGAGGTAGAACAAATAAACCATATAGGGACATTTACAGTCCTCATAAATACAAAGTATGCAACATTTGAAGTGTATAAAAAAGCCTTTCAAAGTTGTCCTAAAACTATTGAACACCCATTCTTGTCTTATAGGAAAAACATTTTTGATCCACTACAAATGTTTACTACTATATGTATGTATATACAGTCACGCCTGAATTCTGCAATTCTGACTTAAAGGGCACCTAGGTTACCCCTTTTTCCTTGTCTTTTGTGTCCCCAGAATGTGTCTGTAAAGTTTCAGCTCAAAACACCCATCAGATTATTTATTAAAGCTTTCACTAGTTTGTGTTTTATAGCTCTCAACAGCTTTTTGCTGTTTTTGTGTACTGTGCCTTTAAGGCAATTCCTCCCCGCCCACCGTTTCCACGTGCCCGTCAGCGTGCCTCAGTCTCCGCCCTCGGCTGCTTAAGACAACTGACAGACGTAAAGGAAGCAGATCTCACGTAACGTTTGTGAGAAATACTACAGTAAGAGCTTTACCCATGAGTATTTGATACATTTGTTGTGGAGCTGCAACGAAGAGTCACACACAATGACGTTACAAGTTCACGCACACACACAGCGCAGACACACACACACACAGACAGAGCGCGCATTTAGCTTTGCACGCAGATGAGACAGGATACAGGTTAATATCCACTGCTGTATGGATATCTGTTACGTTAATGTACAAAATAAACCTGATTTAACGTCCACAAACTGGAATTGAAGCGTCTTTTATTATTGTTCTGACACGCGGCTGTGCTGATGAAGTAAAGCTGAAGTAAATCGCTGTAATTTATTACAAACATGCACTGTTTTAAAACATTTTAAACTTGTAAAACTCACTCTTGATCACATTTGATGATGATTGATGATCCTAAACTGAACAGACCTTTTATCCCCGGTTGATTTGCGCACGTCCTGTCTTGTGGATATGATTACAAACGTTACTACGGAGACATGTTAATACGCAGCTGTCAATCAATTCGGTGGGCGGGGGGACCGCACTCCTACATTAAGTTGCGGTCGATCTCAAAACCGCTCCAATTGGTCCACCGTTTCTATGTTGTTAAATTGAAAAAAAAAAAAAGCACTGGGTGTGTTTATATCACCCTAATATGACACTCTATACACTATAACTACACATATGTCTGTCCAAACAGCTTGAAAAGTAGATTTTTCACCATAGGTGCCCCTTAAAGTTTTTCTTCAAATGTAAATAAAAGCTGAGAAATGTTTTTGTTTTTTTGTCTTACTATCTTTTGGGAGAAGTGTACATTGTATTATTATCTTTTGGGAGAAGCCTGTGTCAAAAACAACTTGCTGGTTGAATAAAAGTAACTTTAAATCAGAATTTGCCAGGGGTATCAATCATTTCGGGCTTGACTGTATATAAGGGAAACATGCAGGAATGTCATTTTACACCAAACCCGAAGAGTTCAATCTGGTGCATGCATTTTAGAAGGCTGAATATTTTTGACCCTGAACCCTGAACTTTACCCTTTGCCATCCTGTTGTTTGACAGCCAGCAGATGAATTGGAGCAATGCTAAGTGTTTGCAAAGCATTCAGATCTAAATCCAGCAGACTATACACTATTGGACCATTACACTTTTGTGCACAGTACAAAACAGCGACAGTACTTAGTGAAATCACTGATTTGCAGAAAGAGAAAATGATGGTGATAAACTTTTGCTCCTTCAATTGAATAAGCAGAACGGGAGTTAATAATAGAATGATGAGTCTCTTTTGGGGTGGAAATGTAGGAAGTGCCCCTATTAAAGGGATAGTTCACCCAAAAACTGAAAACTCAGTCATCATTTACATGATCTTCACTTGTTCCAAACCTCTTTTACTTTCTTTCTTCTCTTGAACACAAAAGAAGATATTTTGAAGAAAGCTGGAAACCTGTAGCCATTGACTTGCATAGTATTTGTTTTTCCTACTATAGAAAGTCAGTGGTTACAGGTTTCCAGCTTTCTTCAAATATCTTCTTTTGTGTTCAATAGATTAAAGAATCTCATAAAGGTTTGTAACCTCTTGAGGTCAAGTAAATAGTGAGTACATTTTCATTTTTGGGAGAAATATCCCTTTAAAAGGAAAACTCCACTTTTTTTTTGAAAACAGGCTCATTTTACAACTCTCCTAAAGTAAAACAGCTGAGTTTTACTATTTTTTTTTATCCATTCAGACAATCTCTGTGTCTAGCAGAAGCACTTTTAGCTTAGCTTAGCATAGTTCATTGAATCGTATTAGACCATTAGCATCATACTCAAATTACCAAAAAATACAGAGAATAGTGCCCAGCTAGCTAGGAAAAAGGTCATGTTTGTTATATTGATGAACGTTAGTACATTTTCAGACCCTGCTTAATATAATTGCACCTGCTGCAGCCATGGGACAGCAGCAAAGTTCCTTAATTATTTTGCCAATATAGAGAGTACAGTTCTTAGCCATATCGACATAGAATATAGCAACTTTGAATTTTCAGTCTCACATGATGTAACTACAGAAGAGCTTAAAAATAGCTAAATTATAACTCTTTGATCATTTTTGAGCGAGATGCTAACGGTCTAATCTGATTCAATGAATTATGCTAAGCTAAGCTAAAAGTGTCAAACCAAAAGATTAGTTGAATGGATGCAAAAATGGTAAAACTCAAGTGTTTAACACTAGGGGTGTTGTAAAATGAGCCCTTTTTAAAGTGGAACGTTCCTTTATGCTATTATAACGGTTCCTTATTTTGTCTCCTTTAACTGCTTTATGCAACTCATTTTTAACTTATTAATCCATACATATTTAAGCATCAGCTCATTTTTTCAAATGTCTAAAAGCTTTATTTAAGCAACTGCTCTCTAGAAACGCCTCCTTTCTGAGATTACACTTTGCTCTGATTCATCAGATGACCATTTGCTCAGTTTTGATTGGTTGACCATATACACCAGTGTTTCCTAAATGGCAGCCCGTAGCCAAATGTCAAAAGCCATCATAGATTTATTATGCTGGTAAAAAGCAATAAGAAAACCAGCATTGAAGTGCAGATTGCTTCACAGATGGTTATAGTTAAGAGCGTACTTTTTTTTTTTTTTACCAAAGAGTTAAATAATTTTAAGGCAGCACAGTGGCGCAGTGAGTAGCACAATCGCCTCACACCAAGAAGGTCGCTGGTTCGAGCCCTGGCTGAGTCAGTTGGCATTTCTGTGTAGTTTGCATGTTCTCCCAGTGTTTGCGTGGGTTTCCTTCGGGTGCTCCGGTTTCCCCCACAAGTCCAAAGACATGCAGTAAAAGTGAATTGGGTAAGCAAAATTGTCCATGGTGTATGAGTGTGAATGACTGGGTGTTTCCTAGTGATGGGTTGCAGGAACGGCATCCGCTGCGTAAAACACATGCTGGATAAGTTGGCGGTTCGTTCCGCTGTGGCGACCCCACATTAATAAAGGGACTAAAAGAAAATGAATGAATGAATAAATCATTTTAAATTGAAGACAGTAAAAAAGAACGCTGACAAGCACAGTGATACAAACAGTAATGATTGTATCAGTTTTGCTGTAATAATTTGGGCACAAGCTCTCAACCTTTGGAAGTGCATTCAAAGTGGATTTACTTTCTCAGCACAAAAAAACTGCCCTGTCAGCTTGTCGATATCACAAGCCAAACTTATTCGGGCCTCAGCAACATCAGTGCTGGAGGGTGAAAGTAGATGTTGTGCAGTCTGCCATTATAGAAATTTACTACAAACCTACATACAGCTGAAGTCAGAATTATTAGCTCTCCTGAATTATTAGCCCCCTTGTATATTTTCTTCCCCCAATTTCTGTTTAACAGAGATTTTTTCCAACACATTTCATAACATAATGGTTTTAATAACTCATTTCTATTAACTTATTTGTTTTATCTTTGCCATGATGAAAGCACATATTTTATTAGATTTTTTAATATACTAGTATTCAGCTTAAAGTGACATTTAAAGGCTTAACTAGGTTAATTTGATTATGTTAGGTTAAATAGGCAAGTCACTGTATAATGATGGTAGTTGTAGTTGATAGTTGTAATTGGGCTAATAATATTTACCTTAACCTTCTACCGCATGGTGTTGTCATTAGGCAACATGATATTTATGTTCATTTCCCTGCCACTGTTTCTTTAAGATCAACATTATTTTTTTTGTTGGAAAGAGAAGACCCTTAGTGTAGCCAATGATGTGCTTTGGTTAAGTCACATGACCTGCAGAGTTTTTCTGTAGCACGATTTCTGATAGACTGGCTTTTATTGTGAGTAGTTGATTAATGCATATGTAAACATCAATAAAAACAAAGGATCAAATTACGTCAGATCCACAAAAAAAATCTGAAACATCACCTCCAGTAAGTTATGATGACATATTCACAACTCAAATTTTTTTTATCAAATTAGTTTTTTGTAAATCGATCAAAATGTGCATGTTGCCAAATGGCAAAACTGTGCAATAGTTAAATGTGCAGCATTGCAAAAGGTTAGCTAGCCAGCAGGGTCACCTGTGAACTTTTCAGTCGTAACAATAACAACATGAAAGCTAGTAATATAATGTTGATTAGTTGTATGTTAATGGCATTAGCATTTTGGATAAAATCTAGTTTTAATGGCAATACTACTTTTGAATAGATATGAATACAGGGAACAGCGTATTAGCGAGCACGACCATGGTCTATGGGAAGTGAAAGGACAGAACTGGCTGTTCCTGCAGATGAAAGTGAGGATGAGATGGGTTTGATGCAGACTGGACATTTGATAGAGACAGTTCAGGTAAGTTAGCTCAGAGGCAGATAAGCTAGGCGTATATAGTATATAGTAAAATATATAAACATTGCTAGCTAGCTACATTATTCTGATGCATCTGGATATATTAGACTTGTTATTTATTTGTTATAATATTTACTGGAGAAAATATTTATATTTACTGAATGTTGTATACATGATAATACAATATTAAGCTTGTTTTCAATCATATTCAGCAAAAAAGAATGGAATAAATAAAAGCTGTTGGAATATGAGTTGTTGGAAAGTATGTATGAGGTGTCATTTATAAGTTCTGTGTTGAAGCTTATAATACTGCAACACCAAATTAATCATTTCAATCAACAAAATTATTAGGAAAGTTTTACATTTGAAATTTCTATGTTAGATCCACTGTTGGACGTTGTTGCCATATGGTACGCAAGTAGTAGTTAAAAAAAAATGTTTTTCCATTTTTTTATAGCACAAGTTAAGTGATTTTAAGAAAAGAATAATAAATTAAATGTAATGAATTTATCATAATGTGTGAGGTAGAGAGTTTAAAAAAAAATTGTTTTGTTTTTTTAAATAAAACTGCTTTTATTCTAGCCAAAATAAAACAAATGAGCCTTTCTCCAGAAGAAAATTATTAAAGGAAATACTGTGAAAAATTCTTTACTCTGTTAAACATCACTCGGAAAATATTTGAAAAAGAAAAATGGAGTACAAATAATTCTGACTTCAACTGTGTGTTTGTGCAGGAATTCCATAAGACTGGAATAACTAATGACCTGTTTCAGGCAGCTCAGTTCTGTCTTTTAGGGGACAATAGCTTCATTACAACTAACAAATACAATACACTGCATATACAAAACATGTATAATAGGAGCACTTTAAGCATGCAGTATGAATGAAGATAAAACAAGAGGAAGAGGTTGATGCTTTAGATGAAGATGGGAGGCAGTCATTTGACCTCTGACCTGCTCGGGTTGTGTTGCAGTGTTACTGTCAGACACTTCTGCATCCTCAAACAGGTTAATGATGTTGTCCGGTTTCACCTCCTGAGATGAAGCCGGTCTGGGGGGTCGAGAGACCAGCGGTACTTCTCTGGGCTGCCATGCAAACACACACATGCAGATTCACACGAGCATGAGGAAAACACACAACATGCCAGATCAGTTATGTATGTGCGACACACACACTCTACTGCAAGACTCAAGACATGAGCGTTTTTGTTGCAAGACAAGTGTTGTTTTTTGTTAATAATAAAGTCATTTTGTTAATTAAATAAAGCTAGAAATATATAAATTAATCAATTATTATCAATATATAATTCAGAATTAGAATTAGATTAGCAACTTCAAAAACATAAATATTTAAATTGTCTTTAAAACCTAAATAAAAAATGTCTTTAAACCAAAAATGTCTTTAAAAACCAACTAAAAATACTTGAGGTGAAGTACTTAACTTAAAACTTCAATGAAAATAAATAAAAGCACAAAAGCTAAATTACAATGAGTAGTTTAAACATATGTATGCTAATGGTCTAATCCGATTCAATGAATTATGCTAAGCTAAGCTAATAGTGCCAAACCCAAAGATTGGTTAAATGGATACAAAAATGGTAAATAAATAATAATAACAATAATAAATATATATAATCAAGTTGCTAATTTAATCATATCTTAAAAAAACATAAGCTAAACTAAATAAAATAATAAAATTCACCACTCTTGCCAATTAGGATGAAACTCATAAACTCATATCTCAACATATAATACCTTTGATGGAGATTTAGGAGCATCTGACGTCTCCTGGTTGTGGTTGGCTGCTTCGTCACTAAAACACACACAAAAAAACGCACTACTGTAAATAAATACCCAATTTAGCTGCAAGTCAGTGAGCGTAATGAATGAAAAAAATCACTAGGTGGCAGCACAGATCAGTGTTAATTCTGCAGACGGACTAGTTTAAATCACTACCATGCAGTTACAGCACTTCACAGACATTCCAGTCATGCAGTTATTTTTCATGTCAGCATGAACACATGATTTAGAGCACACTCAAAACATTGCAGGGAGTTCCCAAAACGTTAGCACATCTTTTTAAAGTCCGTATGATGCTTTTCAAAAGGTTCTAGATGTAAAATCACATTATTTGTCTGGTATTAAAGGGACAGTTCACCCCAAAATTAAAATTCTGTCATCATTTACTCACGCTTCACTTGTTCCAAACATGTTTGACTTTCTTATTCTGGTGAACACAAAAGAAGATATTTTGAAGAAAGCTGAAAACCTGTATCCACTGACTTTCATAGTATTTGAAAGTCAACGGTGACAGGTTTTCAGCTTACTTTTGTTCAACAGAAAAAGAAAACTTATAAAGGTTTGGAAACACTTGAAGGTGAGTAAATAGTGAGTGAATTTAGATTTTTTTGAGTGAACTAAAAAGGGCTTAAAGGAATAGTTCACCTGAAAATGAAAATTACCCTATTATTTATTCACCTTCAGGCTTATTTTCCTGTATGACAAAAACAGAGGATGTTACCATAATGGTGTTGGGTCGTGACCCTTTTTTAAAGCTTCCAAAAGTGCATAAATCCATCATCAAACTAATCCATTCGCCACCAGGGGGTAAACACTTGTCTCATGAAGCAGATCAATGTGTTTTTGTAACAAAATATTTCTACATTTTAAATTATAAACCCTAATAGCAGACTTCCAGTGGCAGCCGAATGCAAGTTCTCAACAACTTCTTGGCTGACCTCTGACCTGATGTGACATAAGATGCAGCATGGTGTGGACTTGTAGGAATAATACACTATATAAAGTTATACAGTAACGCCAAGCCAACTAGTTTCCTTGTTCATTGTTGTCTTCTGTGGTAAACAAACTGTGTTGTAAGTGGTTTCTGCGAGACGCAACTATTCCTAAAGCTTCTGCTACGAATGCCTCTTACAAAATGTGTCACGCATCAGGTCAAAGGTCAGCCAAGAAGTTGTTGGGAGCATTTGGTAGCCACAGGAAAAAAAAAAAAATATATATATATATATATATATATTTATCACAAAAACACATCAATCTGCTTCATTAGACCCCTGTGTTAACCCCCTGTTGGCATATGGGTTAAATTGACGACTACTTTATGTACATATTTATGCGATTTTTGAAAGCTTTAAAAAAGTCACTATCCAACACCATAATACAGCATGGAGAAGCTAGGATAAAAACATTAACTATTCCAACTGAACTGTGCTTAACTGGCAGACGAAAGTCATATACACAGAGAGGGTGAGTAAATTATGGGGTGAGGCATTTTCATTTTTGAGTGTACTATCCCTTTAGGACAGAATAAATCTCTCTTTTTATAAGAGACTATTAGATTTGTAACTATAGATTGCATACATGCACAGACAAGTTCGATTCAATTCGAGTTTATAGCACTTTTCACAATAATTAATGTTTGCAAGCAGGTTTACAAAAGGTGTACATTATTGCATCACAGTCAAATTCAGAAAAGTTAAGTTTAATAGTTAACATAACTTTAGAACTTGAACTAATTCACTAGTAACTAATAGCTTTTAACAGTTGTAGTTATTATATATGAACATAGTTAACCTGCAGTTATATAGTATATAGGTGATGTCTATACTCACTGGCCACTTTATTAGGTACACCTTCCTAATATAGGGTAGGACCCCCTTTTTGCCTTCAGAACTGCCTTAATCCTTCGTGGCATAGATTCAACAAGGTACCTTGGAGATTTTGGTCCACATTGACAAGATAGCATAACACAGTTGCTGCAGATTTGTCAGCTGCACATCCATGATGCGAATCTCCCGTTCCCCCACATCCCAAAAATGCTCTATTGGATTGAGATCTGGTGACTGTGGAGGCCATTTGAATACAGTGAACTTATTGTCATGTTCAAGAAACCAGTCTGAGATGATTCGCGCTTTATGACATGGCCTGTTATCCTGCTGGAAGTAGCCATCAGAAGATGGGTACACTGTGGTCATAAAGGAATGGACATGGTCAGCAACAATACTCAGGTAGGCTGTGGCATTGACACAATGCTCGATTGGTACTAATAGGCTCAAAGTGTGTCAAGAAAATATCCCCCACACCATTACATGAGCATCAGAATAAGATTGTCTTGACCATGTCTACATGCCTAAATGCATTGAGTTGCTGCCATGTGATTGGTTGATTACAAATTTGCCTTAACGAGCAGTTGGACAGGTGTACCTAATAAAGTGGCCGGTGAGTGTATGTGTACATTCAATGGTGTTCGCAATATTGGAATCATTTCAAAGCATCATACTGACTCTGCTCAATGCATATGCAATGATAGAATAAATGTTACATACACACACATACACACATGCATGCACACAAAACAGGAGCAGGTACCTCTTCCCAGTGCTTGCTGTCGTGACACCTTTTCTGTGGGATGTTTGGGGGAAGGGTTGGTTTAATTTACAGGGAAAACATGTGTGTGCTGAACTACAGGAAACCAGAAGCGTCTATACAGGCAGACAGGATTTAAGCACTCACTTGGCGACACGCTGCTCCTCCAGTTTGGTCATAATATCACTCAGATTCTGGTTCAGCTGTGAGAGAGAGAGAAAGAGAGAGTGTAACTAACAATATTCTCATTTATCTCTTGTTAATAATAAGTCTCTTATTATTGGCCTCACTTTGCCCATGTCCCTGTGAAATGTTTCCTCCAGGCCAGACACACTCCGGAATGTGTTAACATAGAGGCCAACACGACTGCAGAGAGACAACAGTAGTTTGGTAAAAGCTTAAAAAACATGCTAGTTCAACCACTAAAACATGAAAGGATATTTACACAGCTTTTTGTTACCCAATAATATTTCATTATAGAATGGGGGAAATAAGTATTGAACACGGCATGTTTTTTCCTGGGAATAATATTTCTAAAGGAGCTGATGACATGGAATTGAACCAGACTTTGGTAAAAACCCAAACAATACAAACATAAAAAATAACAAAAAACCTAATCTGAAAAATGAGTTATGTGTAATAATAATGGACTGACACAAGGAGAAAGTACTGAACTACACAAATGTATTTAATACTTTATATAAAAGGCTTTTTTGGTGACGGCAGCTTAAGGATGCCTTTCATATGTAGAATGCACTGCTCAGGTGGGAGTTTTTCACAGACTTCAAAAGAATGTCAAAATGTTGATGATTCTGTGGGTCTCGTCTGTCAAATCTGAGCTTTATTTTGTATTTTTTTATTGGCTTCAGGTCAGGTGATTGGCTGGGCCATTCTACAGCTTGATTTTCTTTCTCTGAAAGCATTTGAGAGTTTCCTTGGCTGTGTTTTGGATCATTGCCTTGCTGAAATGTCCACCCTGGTTTCATCATATATATCCTAGAACATCTGGACAAACCAGGGAACTACGCAAAAATACTGTTTGTGGACTTTAGTTCTGCCTTTAACACCATCGTCCCATCACTGCTCAAGAACAAACTGACCCAGCTGTCTGTCCCTAGCTCTGTCTGTCAATGGATCACCAGCTTTCTGACAAATAGACAACAGCTAGTCAGAATGGGTAAAATCACATCCGACAGCCGCACCATCAGCACTGGTGCCCCCCAGGGATGTGTTCTCTCCCCACTGCTCTTCTCCCTGTACACAAACGACTGCACTGCAAAAGACCCCTCCATTAAGCTCTTGAAGTTTGCGGATGACACTACTGTTATCGGCCTCATCCGGAACGGTGACGAGTCTGCATACAGACAGGAGGTGGAGCGGCTGGCTTTATGGTGCAGATACAACAACCTGGAGCTGAACACGCTCAAAACAGTGGAGATGATAGTGGACTTTAGGAGAAACCCCCCTGCACTCCCCCCACTCACCATCATGAACAGCACTGTGGCTGCAGTAGAGTCATTCAGGTTCCTGGGCACCACCATCTCTCAGGATCTGAAGTGGGACATTCACATAGACTCCATTGTAAAGAAAGTCCAGCAGAGACTGTACTTCCTTCGTCAGCTGAGGAAGTTCAACCTGCCACAGGAGCTGCTCGTACAGTTCTACTCAGCTGTCATCCAATCCATCCTCTGCACTTCAATCACCGTCTGGTTCAGCTCAGCTGCCAAAACCAACCTCCGTAGACTACAGCGAATAGTCCTGACTGCTGAACGAATCACTGGCACTACACTTCCTACACTTCAAGAACTGTACTCTT
Organism: Danio tinwini; assembly: GCA_903798205.1. Lineage (NCBI taxonomy): Eukaryota > Metazoa > Chordata > Actinopteri > Cypriniformes > Danionidae > Danio > Danio tinwini. The sequence continues at coordinate 10,244,818 of CAIGQZ010000461.1, read as the reverse complement.
CCAGAGTGAGTAAAAGGGCTCGTAAAATCACTCTGGACGCCTCACACCCAGCACACTACCTGTTCGAACTGTTACCGTCTGGTCGGCGCTACAGAGCACCAAGCACAAAAACAGACAGACACAGGAAAAGTTTCTTTCCTCAGGCCATCTACCTCATGAACAGTTAAATATTCCCCTACTGTGCAATAAACGTGCAATACTTTCTCATACGCACTTGTACACAGCACCTTATAACCTGTATATTTACAGCATATCTGTACATACAACTCAACATCCAGATCTTTTTGACTAACTGCATCTCTGTTTAATGTTTATTGCCTTTTCTTTCTTGTATTTAATTTTGTGTTGTCACTCGTCACTTTATGTACACTGGAAGCTTCTGTTGCCAAAACAAATTTCTTGTGTGTGTGAAGCACACTTGGCAATAAAACTGATTCTGATTCTGATCTTCATCATCCTGGTAATGTAGATGTTGGACTGCTAATATTAATTTACAATGAGGAAGGGCAGAGGGGTACTAAAGAACTACTGAGAGATTTCAGCTGCTGTCTGGGCTTTCACTGCCTTTCTACACCTCCCTTTCTTCATGTGTTCAATACTTTTTCCCTGCGTCATTTCATTTTCTAATACATAACTTCCTTTGTATAATAATTCAATTTGATTTTGGATATATCGATTTCTTTGATTGTTACCAACATCCAGGTAACATTTTAAGTTAAAGGCACCTTTAGAAATATGTTTTCTGAGAAATATAGGGACGTGTCAAAACTTATTTTCCTTGCTGCAAGTTGACCAGAAATCAGCGCATGGATTAGAGAGATGATCTGGGAAAGGCAGGATGAAGAGCTGGTTATTACCTGTTCCACAGGGTGGGAAGTTCCTCCTGGAGATCATAATTGATCTCCTCAAACACTTTCTGAGCTCTGCCCAAGTCTTCCTCAGCCTAAACACAGTCATTAGATTGAAGACACTATCATTTATGAAAGTGCATATACAAAGAGATACACATTCATCTCTGCATAAATGGATTGTGGGTGAATAATGATACACCCTGTGATCTGATCTCTGAAATCTGCAGTTAAAACACACACAAAACCTTTACTTCATAATGTATCACACAAAAACATGAGTATACTAGACCCTTTTTTTAAATCTAGATTTAAACAAATAGAATTTTCATTCATACCTAAAAAAAACATGGATTGATGTAATACAGGGACAAAGATGCTAGTAAAGAAGCCGTGCTGTGAGGGGGTGTGGACTATTAGTAAGTGGGTGTGCTTTAAGGGATGTTAGGAGAGGGTTTACAGGCTGAGTGACAGATGAGTCACCTGGTTTCGTGTGAGGTTAGTTTGAGCGATCTGATGTGCTGTTAATATTCCCTGAGCCCAAACAGGAGCAGCCTTTTCCACCAGAGCCAGAGGCTGGACACACACAGCACAGAGAGAGAGAGAACAGCAGCAACACACACACTTCTGCTGTTAATTCACACAAATCTCAGCAGGCAAAGATAGAAGATTGTGCAAATACACGTAAAACATACTCCAGTACACATATTGCTTATAGTTATAGCATAATTTTTGCTCTGATGTCATTCCAAACATACCTTTTTTTCTACTGAACATGGTAGGTGCATTAAAAAATGTTAGCAAGACGAAACCAATAGAAGTCAATGGGAACCAAAACGGTTTTCAAAGCTATTCAAAATAGCTTCTTTCAAGTTCCACAAATGAAGAAAGTTCGGTCACACTTTATTTTAAGCCACAATTCATCCTATTAACAAATGATTAACTGGACTTTTGCTTCAATTGATAGTTTTCAGTCATGTGACTTGTGTCGAAGCAAAAATATAATAGGCCGTAATGGCAGCTACACTGGGATCTCCATAAAAATGCAGCACAAACCTGTCATTTTCCATCTGTTTCAAGCTAAAAATATTTGGATCACATATCACCAGAAGAGAACCGAGATGATCAAACACTGTAAATTGTGGGCACATGAGGTCCATTTACTGCACCTGCAACCATTTTTCAGTCATTTAACACTGTCATGTCCCTGTCAGAGCTCCAATTCTTACATCTAACATGATCTTTTGGATATTACTCAGTGATTTAGACATTGGTGATGGCGTTTTAGGATGTAAGTGACTAAATTTGCTGTCGGTTTCTTTTATTTAGATTAATATTTGCTGGTAGGGAAAATCTATTTATTCACTTCTGCTATTTATACGTTGACTGTCCATTTCAATATATACTTTAATAGCACCTGACCTGCAAATTAGAATAGAAACTGTATGAAAAGCATATAAACGCACTGATGGTGATTGGTACCCTAGATTGTTATAGGTCAATGATGCTACCATTTAGCACAAATCTATACATTCCTCTTTCTGGCTGTTTTTTCTCTGAAGGAATTCTGTAGAAGCACAGCTCAGGTGTGTCTCCTTGTTGGTTAGTAAGGCTAAACATTATTGCACAATAATTATCCAGCTTTTTGGCAAAAAAAAAGAAAAAAAAAGAGAAATTACGCAGACCGTGATTGGTGGGCTCAATGGGATAGGTTTTGCCTGCCATGGAGGCATTCTCCTAATGGTGTGACGACATGTGAAAATGACCCATAATCTACTAATTCATACAAACTCATGCTAAAATACTCCCGTATTTTACAATTCGATCCCACTATCATCTCGTAAAGATTTATTCCAATATTTCTCCTGTATTTTTTATCTTTCTATGAAGGGTGGCAATAAACATTAAAGGACCGATCCTACCTATACACAAACCATACTGCCGAACCACCAGGGGCTGCCCCTTGCTCTTAAATGCAAGCCTGTTCTGTGGTTTTATTTTATTTAGGCATGAAAACACTTTGAAATGAATATAAAATCAGCAGGATTCCCTTTCTTTCCATTACAGGCATCGTTGCGCCTCCTATGCAATCCTCAAAACAGTCCTTTACTTTCCAACCCAGGCTTATTCTGAAAACATAGTCCTGTGGATGTTTCCGGAGACCGCAAAATATGTCCTGGGAGGTACAAATTTTTGCAGTTTTTGTTTTCGCGAATCCGCAAGAGGCCGCTGTGTGTGTTTTTTCACATCTCAAATTTCTCTGTGCCGTTCGCTCCCGCTGTTCTCGCGTAAACCCACCAGAGGTCGCTGTCGACTGACTGTCTGTCTGACTGACTGAACGAACGAGTGACTCCTCTATCCCTAAACCCAACCAATTTTATTGATTAACCTGCCCACTCACTTACTTCCCTAAACCCAAAGCCGTCCAGAAAAAGAAAAGCCCTCGTCTGATTTTTACCAGGTTTTCGGATTTTACCGCATTCCCACTCTGTTGTTCATTTGTTCATTTTATTTTTTGGATTCTGTTTTTGTCTTACCTGATTTCTGGAACCGCTCTTCCATGGACATGAACCCCGTCGTCATCGTGGTCAACTCCTCTTAAGTCTCAAGTCCGCCAACGTACATGACGAGCTAACGGGACAAACTAGTTGTGGCGGGAAAGCCCTCTACACGGAGGTGAGCTGTCAACTGGTAAGCACGAAAATGAACGCCGTCATACCACCCCGTATCATTAGGTTAAAAAAAATGAAATGAAATGCAAGCCATACGTACCTCCCGGGACGTATTTCGCGGTCTCCAGAAAAATCAACTGGACTACATTTTCAGAATGAGCCTGGCTTTGTTATTTTCCTTAATCCCTTTTTTTCACATGCCGGTGTTGACAGGTATGTACTAATTAGCTATGTAATGATAGTTAGTGTGGTAGTAATGTAGTTGAGTTTAGGTTTGGGCTAGTATTAGGATATGTATAATAAGATCTTACTTCATAACTACTATTAAACAGTTATATCTTAATACTAGGCAGGTAATAAGCCAGTAGTTAATCGTGTGAATTGTGACAAATTATAAAGTTTTACTGAATGTTTTATGTGTTTTGAAAAGCATGATGGTGAGTAAGTAATGATGGAAATTGAAGTTGGTTAGTTGACAAAGTTTGTGAACAAAAGCACCGTACATCAGGGCTTGACTGAGAATCTGGTATACCTTGGCAATTTTGGCCTCGTCCTTTTTCTTGCCTTTCTGTACAGAGGCAAAATGATGTCTGGCACTGTCAAAGTCCACCAGCTTCCTTTCACGCTTTGCAATGCGAGCCTGCAGAGGGAGACAGAGAGACAACAATGACCATCTAAAGGCTGGTTTATACTTCACGTCGAGTGATCAGTGTAACCCACAGCGCCTGCATTGCATGTAGCCATGCATTTATTCTTCTGTGCGCTGTTTGTGTTGCTCTGCAATACCACTTCTGAAATGCTAGCTGGCAGTAGGTTTAAAATGTTCCTCTGTGTTGAGTTTCTTCACGGGTGTTTTTTTTCATCTGAAAGCCACCTTAAATGTACCAGCGGAAGTGCAACAACTTTAATTATAAGGCAAACACAAAACAAAAATTTCAATCTGGAGCTCCTTTTGGGGACACAACACTTGTAAACAATCGCTCCATCAGGCTTGCAGCTCTCAGCGTCGACCACACCTAACACAGCTACCTACCCAAGCCAACCAATCACAGAGCGTGGTTGCAACGTGTAGTTACATTTTTTGAGAGGTGTGCGTCAGTGTCTGTGTCAGCCACGGCGAGGGCTATGCGATTGCGCGAAGACTACGCCAGAGCATACACATGTGCTTGACGCAGAAGTATAAGTCAGCCTTAATACTGTACATGTCTGTTATTGCTTGGATAATTATTATATTTAACATAATCAGTGTTGGGTAAGTTACTCTGAAAAAGTAATAGATTACAAATTCCTGATTACTACTTGAAAATTGTAATCTGATTACATTACTAATTACTTCATGTAAAAAGTAACCAGATTACTAATTACTTTACTTTGAAGTTACTTTTAAAACATATAAAATATGCCTATGCAAATACAAAATATACTGCAGCTCTTTCAGTAATTTAATATTCACTCAAAAACATTACAATGGGTTTATCACAGCAGCAGAGTTTGCCCAAATCCTAAAACGTTCTCATCATTCACTTGTTCCAAACCTGTTTGTCTTTTTTTTTAATAAAAAAGAAAAAACTGGATGCCTGTACCCATTGACATCCATAGTATGAAAAGCACTGTATTGTTTGGGTGTTCTGTGTCTGATGTAATTAGTCTCCCTAAGTGTACATATTCCAAAGTATGAAGCTGATCAGCCAGCAGTGTTCAACTGAGGGCGCCTGAAATGCAAGCATGAGCAAAATGTGCTCCCAATATATGCACGCGCAATATTCGCTCCCATATGCGCTCTGATATGTGAACGGCCCCATAAGCAGACACGCTTCTCTTCACATTCAGAAGATACCTTCACTCCCAATCCTGCACATTTTTTTTTTTATGTAGCCTGTTTAGGCTGAGTTGGGCCTCTGTGTTTTTGGTCACCAGTGTCCTCCTTAGTGATGAGTGTTGTCATATAATGCTTTCTATTCAAGTGCTTAAACAAGTTGCTGGTCGAGTTAAAAGCAGTGGAAAGTTCTTTAGAGAACGGACATTGGCTGAATTTCACAACAATATTTTTGTTTTTACTCTCAGTAAAATCAAAGTAATGTCTGTATTTCCTCTTGAAGAAGCAGCCGCTCTTGACAGCAGCTATTTCAGCTCGCATTCTCCAGCAATTTAAAAGCACAGGCTTATTAACTGTTGCAGCACAAAACGTGATTTAAAAAACACATTTTTTTCTTCCAAAAACTATATTTGTAACGCAAGGAACGCAATTAAACTGACTTTAGTAACTGTATCAGATTACACAAATGTAAAATGCAATTTGTTAGATTACGGTGTTCCTCAAAAATGTAATTAGATTACAGTAGCGCGATACAGTGGAACACCTTACACCCAACTCTGAACATAATAATATAAAAATTACATCTTACTTATTTATTCATTCATTTTCCTTTGGCTTAGTCTCTATTTCAGTGGTCGCCACGTCGGAATGAACTGCCAATTATTCTAGTATATGTTTGTATAGATGCACTAGTACCACAACCCAGTACTAAGGGAATAATAGTAATAAGGAACTAAGCCGAAGGGAAATGAACGAACAAAGCTATTAAATCTAGCACATATTGTCGTGTTACTTTTGACCCACACATGTGTTATTTTGTCCCTACTGACGGGGTTAAAAGTAAGTAACTATGTGCAAGTTGTTTAAAGTGAAATTATTGTGAAGTTGTTGGATATTTCTTCAAAATACCACCTGATATTGATAGACCACACTAGTAAAAAATATATTTCGGTCTAAAACATTATCTTTTAAAAATATTTTATTGATGAAAAATGGTACTTTCATTCCTGCTCTCCCCTTATTTGTACTTAAAAAGGATTTATAAAACTACATTTGCATTGTTTCTTTCTTATTCTCCTAGATGTGGATTCAGATGACAACTCAATTACAGCAAAAGCTTTGTGTTTGTCAAAAAGGAAAAAAAAAACAGTAGATAATTGGCCTGAGAATTTTTATGGTTGATGGTGGGAGCAATAAAAACACCCACTAGCTCCTGTTAATGTGGAAATGTCATTATATCCACATGAGACACTTTTAATGTAAAAAACAGGACTGTGTTCTGAGAGTTTATCGACAGACAGACTGAGTCAAATCGCATCAAAAACAAACCTTTATATCTGGAAACTGAGCCAAGTATGTGTCCATGGAAATTACAGCATTGTCCAAAAGCTTCTCATGGAAATCTTGCCACAGGAGGTCAGTGTCCTGTAAAACAAATGTAATCAGACACATACACCAATATTTATACCATAGGGCTGCACGATATTGTAAAAAACTGACGATATTTGGAAAAAATGCAATATTTTAATAATTAATCTGCGTTACATATTGCGATATTGAGTATACATTTTAACAGATGAAATAAATAGCTCTTTTTGGAAAGAATCCATTTAGATTGTTTAGGATGGTTTTGCATTAGACACATCTGAATATACTGTAATGTCATAAATCAATCACAAGCATTGATAAATACAGCAAAACAAAGTTACAAATGAAAAAATGCTTTATGATTTTTTGGAAGTCTCAGTATTCAGGTACACAAATTGAATAATTGAATGTAAAATAACAAATTAAACCAAGTTTTAGCAACAAATAATAACTAGACTGCTAGTTGATCATTTGGTATGAGAAGTGGCTTATATGAAAGGCAAAGGTCTCTAGATTATGCTTATTTTATCAAAATAAAATATGTTCATGCTTAATTTTTAACAGACAAATTTTTAATGACTCAAATAACTTATTAATAAAGTCATCTGGAATGGCAAAGTGTTCTTGCAGGACTCCCAGAGTTCATCAAGATTCTTTCTTCAATGCCTCCTCCATCTTACCCCAGACATGCTCAATAATGTTCATGTCTGGTGACTGGGCTGGCCAATCCTGGAGCCCCTTGACCTTTTTTGCTTTCAGAAACTTTGATGTGGAGGCTGAAGTATGGGAAAAAAACCCTATCCTGCTGAAGAATTTTCCCTCTCCTGTGGTTTGTAATGTATTGGGCAGCACAAATGTCTTGATACCTCAGGCTGTTGATGTTGCCATCCACTCTGTAGATCTCTGTAAAACTACCTTCTGACACTTCCAAATGATCAAGTAAACGTCAGGTTATTATTTGTTGCTCTTATAACTGGGATCGATGACAAGACTTTTGTCAGGTAGTGTATATCATACTATAATTATACTATACACTGTAAAACCCAAAAAGTTAAGGTAACTCAAACCATTTAAGGAAACCGACTGCAACAAACAATTTAAGTTCAAAAACTAATCCTAATGAGTATTGTGAACTTAATCCTTTTGAGTAAGAAAAGCAATTTGAGCACAGTAAAAGCCAATAAATGAAGAGAACTCAAACCAACTGAGTACTGTAAAACTCAAACCGTTTGAGGAAACCGATTGCTACAAACCATTTAAGTTAAAAAAGTAATCTATACGAGTACCGTGAACTTACTCCATTTAAGTTGAAGTAGGGCCAGACGGAATCTGCGGACATTTTTTGCTATTTCTGCTGAATTTTGGTAAAAATCAGCGGATTTCTGCTAAATTATTTTGGGAGTCTCATAACTAAAACCTTAATATGTGAAATAAAAAATTATACCTTTTTAACTTTTATTTAATGTTTAAAATGCAAATCCAATTAGATTTACTTTATTTGGTAAACAAAGCAAGTCTCTCATATAATATCTCTACTAAAAGACAGAAAATATTACTTTACAAACTGCATTGTACATAAATCAGATTTTCATATTAGTCGATATTATTACTGTAATTTAAAAACTGAATAAATTTAGATTTACACACATTTACCCAAGTAAATAAACAGAATTAATGATGGGCTAAAAATCTGTGGAAATTCTGCGCGCGCAGATTCCGTGGCCCTAGATGAGGTATTTAATTAACTCATTACCTTCAACACTGAGTTCAAAACTCTTTTCAAATGAGTAGAATGAACTTCAGTAAATTGAGTTAACTACACTCATTTCATTCGATAAAGTTGACTGTTGGGTTTTACAGTGTATAATTAATATTATATATTTGCTATAAATGCTTTAAAATGGTAACTTTGTGGTTAAACTTTGCAGTTACTCCATAATCATGTGTGTTTATAATCCTCACTGTAAAAATAAAAAAAAATGACTCAACTTAAAATTGAAAGGCAACAGCTTTTTTGAGTTGACTCAACTTAAATCGAGTCAACTATAGTACTTGCACTGCAAAATTCTTCTCAGATTTAATGAAAATGCTTCTTGGTTTAAGAATTTCTAGATATTTGGATTAGAAACAAGACAAACACTGTAATGTTGGTTTAAAGTTGAGCCAACTAAAAAAAAAAAAAAGCTGCGCAGAAAGTTGCATTGCAATTTTAAGTCAACTTTTTATGTTTTTACAGTGCTGATTCGACTATGGAAATCTTGCGATGTGACTATTCCGGATGTGCACATTGCTATATCGATGCTGAAACGATACATTGTGTAGACCTACTTTTATACACACTTTCTCACACACACCAACAAACCACAGATGACAAAAGTGTAAACATGTATGTACAGATCTACACTAAAATAGATATGACTGCAGCAGCACTACTCTAACACCACTAGCTCTAGAGCTGCAGTCTGAAAGTGCCATTACTCAAGTTTACCTCTAGATTATTATCCATTTCTTTCTCTATCATCTCCTTTACTCACGGAGAGATGTGCAAGTTTGAGTGGAAGGTAGGAATCAAACACAAATAGAAAACAGAATGAATGAACAGAATAATGACTCAGCAGCGTTCAAAACAAAGTGTGGACAGCATCCGGGATTAAATGTAAATGTAACATTTCTTTATAGTGATATGATAAAAACTGATTGAGATGAGATCATTGAGTGTGTGGTTAGCACAGGTCAAATCATTTAGTCTTGGTAGATTTGATTTGAAGATACATTAGAATTATAATTCATTTTAACATAATTTCAAATACATGAGAAATGAGAAAGTTGCAAATATAAATGCATCTTAAATATAAAATAACATGATAAAAATAGTCATATGCTTAAAAAGATGGGTCTTAAGATGGAATTTAAAAGAGTGAAGACTATCACGGTTTTCAAATGTTTGGGGTGTTCATCAAGGCTGCATTTATTTACAGTGAATATGTGCAATTTATGCACTCTTGAAAAAAGTTTACAAATCTCAAGAAGCAAAATAAATGTCTTAAAATTAATAATAATGATGAAAAGAATCAATGTTTCAATTCATTATTATTTTTATGATCCATTTATTTTCCATTAATTATAATTTAAGTTGTAGGCTGATTTTAGTGGGGGGGGGGGGGTCAATAATCATGTTTGTAAAAAAAAAAACTCATGAAAATATAAATAGTTGTGAAGTATTATTACAAATTAAAATAACTCCTTTACTAATTTTCCAGCATTGTTTACTTCATTACTCGACATAATAAAATTCATTCATTTATTAATTTTCTTTTCGGCTTAGTCTCTTTATTAATTTTGGGTTGCCACAGCGGAATGAATATGTTTTATGCAGTGGATGCCCTTCCAGCCGCAACCCTCCACAGGGAAACACCCATACACTCTCACATTCACACACACACTATGGCCAATTTAGCTTACCCAATTCACCTATAGAGCATGTGTTTGGACTGGGGGGGAAACCGGAGCACTCGGAGGAATTCCATGTCAACACGGGGAGAACATGCAAACTCCACACAGAAATGCCAACTGGCCCAGCTGGGGCTTAAACCAGCGACCTTCTTGCTGGAAGCGATTGTTTTACCCACTGTGCCACTGTGACGATGACATAAAATATAATAAAATAATAACAAAAATACTCAATAATAAAATATGATGATTTGCTGATAAAGAAACATTTCCAATTATTACTTATTTGTAGTGAAATTATAATATCTATGTGCAATGCATTGGGGGGGGGGTTAATTTCTGAATAAAGTGTTAAAATAAACTGCAATCAAGTGAAAAGGAAACTTACACTGATCTTTAAAAGAAAAAACATAATATATTCACAATATTTTTTTCTTTGACTTTTAATTTAATTTGGAAGGTATGGAAGCACATTCCTGCCACTGAACAAAAACTTGAATACTTTTAATAATATTTTCAAATTTATATGTCTTAATTATGTCTTCTTTCATTAGAATTGTGAATTATAAACCCATAATGATGAGCTATAAAGTATTATTCAGTATAATTTATTTTTTCTAAACATAAAAGCTTTATTTTCTAAAGACAAATAAGACTTTCTCCAGAAGAAAAAATATTATAGGAAATACGGTGAAAAATTTCTTGCTCTGTTAAACATCATTTGAAAAATAAAATAAAATCACAGGAGGGCGAATAATTTTGACGTCAGCTGTATATGTATACTCTCAGAAATAAAGGTACACAAGCTGTCATTGGAGTGGTACCTTTTAAAAAGGTACACATTTGTACTTAAAGGGTACATATTGGTACCCTAAAAGTATTTATTAGTATCTAAAAATTTTAAGAGGAACACTTTTATACGTTTAGGTACTAATATGTACCCTTGAAATATTAATAAGGCCCTTTTACGTACAAATTTGTATCTTTTAAAAAGGTACTACCCTAGTGACAGCTCGTCTACCTTTATTTCTGAGCGTGTACACATACTTGTAATTCCAATGGTTGAAAAATATGTAAACAGACATTTTTGCAATATTTTAAAGTATACAGTATGTTGCATATATTTGATATGTCATATATGTAATTTGCATACATTGCCATATATCAGATTTCTGATAACAATTGACTTTAGTAATTGTATATTTTCTAAAGCAGTGATTCTCAAACTGTGGAACGTGTGCCACTAGTGGTACGCAGGCTTCCTTCTAGTGGTACATGGAGGAATCGCTGAATAATTAAAGTAAAAAAAAATGAACACACTTTTAACACTTTGACACGTACGATAACACTGATGTGATCAGTAAATTGATTTTAATAGGCTAAAGCTTTTATTTTATTTTAAATTTTCTAATGTTTGTTTTGTATTTTATCATTTGAAGCTAATTTCCTCCCCATATTTGAGGATAATAAATATTCATAATAATAAGAATTAATCTGCCTCGTTTTTGAACTGTGCAGAGCTGTAGCTGCTTAATTAGGCCTACTACGCTACTGTATTTCAATACTGGTCATTATGGTGGTGCATGGAGAGACAAATTTTTTCTGAAGTGGTACTTGGTGAAAAAATGTTGAGAATCACTGATCTAAAGAAAAAAAAACAAACCTAAAAGAAATCATTAAGTTTAATCTAGTCATTATCCCCTGGGTTGGTAACTGGTTTGTGACATCCCGCTAACTAGGGCCTTTTTGCATTAAGTAAAAAAAAATACAGCAGTATTAAAGAGATCTCCTTCATAATTTGACTTTCCTGTGAGATTTTTCGCACTGAAAACCCTAATGTGACACAGTCCAGACAGAGTGTTTGTGCTCATGCTTACACACCTCTGCTATGGAGTCCACCTCCTCTTTGCCAAACCACTCAGGGTCGTACATTTCTGCCAGACAGTCGTGCAGACGCTTAGAGCACTCGTGCATTGCTGTGGAAACAGACAAACAGACGGGCACTGATGCTTTTATATTCAAGCTGACATGCATGTATTGTCTGTTGGTGTGTGTGAGAGAAGTGAGAGCTGCTGTGGGCTCAATTGCAGGAAGCTGAGGGAAGACGCTGCATTAGGACACAGTAGTAGATATTACAGCCTCTTATATGAGGAAGGTCGTCCGCTTACTTTGCATTTTTTTGTGTGCTACTATTGTACCAGAGGTGGTTTCATTCAAGAATTGTGTAATATAGGAACTGCTGTGCTAATTTTGAAGGTTGGAAAGATCTTAAACAAAAACAAATGCAAAGAGCTTTGAAAAACAAAAGGTTTTGGGCTTGGAACCACATGATGGTTAATAAATGATTCAATTTCCTTAAGATTAAGTAGAGCTCCACACAATTCATTTATGTTGTCCCAACACAAAACGATTAAGGGCGTACTCACACCATGTACAGTTGCCTTGAACCGGGCCAAAGCACGCTTGTCCCCTCTCCCGTTTCCCCCGACGGCCCGCACTCACATTACATTCGGGCCTGGGCGCGCTTACATCATCAATGATGCGCTGCTTAGTAAGCGCTCTCGCTCAGCACAGTGGACATTTCTTTAGTTATATGGTTTAAGTCATTTGATATGCGATGACACACAGTCTAATATTTCGCCGAACAGATCAGCCACTGGCGATGCAGTGGTGCAGTAGGTAGTGCTGTCGCCTCACAGCAAGAAGATCGCTGGTTCAAACCTCGGTGGGGTCAGTTGGCGTTTCTGTGTGGAGTTTGCATGTTCTCCCTGCGTTCGCGTGGGTTTCCTCCGGGTGCTCTGGTTTCCCCCACAGTCCAAAGACATGTGGTACAGGTGAATTGGGAAGGCTAAATTGTCCGTAGTGTATGAGTGTGAATGAGTGTGTGTGTGTATGTTTCCCAGAGATGGGTTGCGGCCGGAAGAGCAACCGCTGCATAAAATCATGCTGGATAAGTTGGCGGTTCATTCCGCTGTGGCGACCCCAGATTAATAAAGGGACTAAGCCGAAAAAAAAAATGAATGAATGAATGAGATCTGCCACTTTTGACGCTCATAAACAGTCCTCGTGCTGCAGGAATTTGGAGTTTGCTGAAGGTGCAGCTGTCGTGCAGTGCGGGATTTGCATCTTTAATAATCTACGACAGTTTGCGTTCATTGAGCAGTAAGAATGATTAATTAATCCATATGAAACAGTCCCTTAAACGTCACGTCTCGCTTTCAGTTTCGGGCATAGGCACGCTTGCACTCACACTGTAAGTGTACCGCACCTGAGCCCAAGTGATGCGCGCTCAGGCCCACCTCTTCCAACCGGCCAGGGCCGCCCAAGTGAACCGTGCCTGAGCCAGATTCAGAGCACTCACACTTCTCAAACGATCCGGGAAACGGGCCTGGGAACGGTTAGGATAGCATAGTGTGAGTAAGCCCTCACATTACATTCAGGCCTGAGCATGCTTACGTCATCGATGATGTGCTGTTCTGTTTAGGAAGAGAAGCGCTGTCACTCAGCACAGAGGGATTTCTTTATATCGTTATATAATTTTAGTAGTTTAATATGCGGTGACACGCAGTCTAATATTTCGTCAAACAGATCGGCCACTTTTGACGCTCATAAACAATCATAAAGTCCTCGTGCTGCAGGAATTAGGAGGTTTGCTGAAGGCGCAGCTGTCGTGCAGTGAGGGGTTTGCGTATTTAATAATCTACGACAGTTTGCGTTATTTAACAGTAAGAATGATTAATAAATTCATATCAAACAGTCCCTTAAAAGTCATGTCTCGTCTTCAGTTTCGGGCTCAGGCACGCTTTGCACTCACACTACAAGCGTACCGCGCCAAAGCCCAAGTGAACTGTGCTCTGGCACACCTCTTCCAACCAGGCCACGGCCAGCCAACTGAACCATGCCTGAGCCTGATTCAGAGCACTCACACTACTCAAACGATCCAGGAAACAGGCCTGGGCACGGTTCGAATAGCATAGTGTGAGTACGCTCTAAGTTAACTTAGCAAATTGTAAGTGGATTGAACATGTAAAAAATGCTGTATTCTACACAATTGTTTTGTGTTGAGACAACATGAAGAAATTAAGTTAACATATTATTAGTTTTTACAATTGTAAGAAATGGGTTATTTTTTTCTATTTATATCTTTCTCCAAATATCAGGAGGTAAAATATTGACCCTCAAGTGTGACCAAATGACCAAAGAAGGGTCTCTTGACCTTAAGGTTAACTTTCCCAAATTTCAGGAGGTAGAATATTGACTCTAGATAATCATGCTGACACTACAAACCTCAAATTTGTGCCTTGTAATCAGAAATGTTCACCTAGCTAAGAGAGAAGGTGGGCCTGATCAACTCACACTTCACTCTTACCTAATAGGCCGACCTTTGGCCAGCACCCAAATTTTGACTATAAAGGTGAGGGTTTCTTGCTGAAACATTGGAAGCTCAGCCATGGGATAAGCGCGCATCACCCGCAATTCTTGGACACACCTGTTGGTTTTCCAATGTAACTGCAACGGGCTCCCCAGTCTTTGAAGAGGAAAATGATGGCACGTCTCTGAGGTTGTATATACTTATATCAAATTGCTTGGGGTTTCATTATCTGTCTTTTATTCATGTAATCTCATCTTTATTTCGCATTATAAGCCTTTTATGCAATTTTGTTGTATTTTGATTAATGATGTTCATGAGTATGATTCATGATTGTTGAATAATATTGTGATAATTGATATCAGCTGTGTGTACCAGCAATAAACAGTAATATTGCTTGATTAGTATGGTGTATAGACCGTTATTGGTGCCTTCTCTTGTCGATTAGCACCACACTTGTCTCACTTGCATAAACACAAACCATACTAAAAACTTTTTGGTATGCTGAAACATTTTACATACTAAAATTTGGGGCATACTAAAACAACAATTTTAAGTGGATTGAACATTAAACAATTAAGAATTAAGATATCTATTTTATTTTTATTTTATTTCCAATCTCACATGGACAGGTGTTGAGAATTAGCAAGTCTGCTAAAACACTTAAACAAAAGCATTTGGTTGTCCAGTGTAATTGTAATAAATAAATAAATAAATAAATAAATAAATAAATAAATATCAGACACACAATGAGGCTCTTACTTTTGACTGCCAGTAAATATCCTTTTAAGTCTTTCTGCAGTTTGGTGCCCTCGTTCTGTGAATAGAGAGGAGTGAGAGAAGAAACCATCACTAGATATTTAAGAAGCATGAAAAGGGTCACAGGTCAAAAGTCAAAGCAAGCAGTGCGTTACGGGTTAAGGCTCTTACCATCTGCTTGTTAAAGTTGGCTACTTGCTCCTCAAAGGCTGTGTCTTTGGTTTCATCCGCCTTTCCCAGTTTCTGCATCACCTACAGGAAAACAAAGCAGAAGAACTGAAGTTATGCATATGATTCAAGAATTGTGGGTACATTTAGTGTCTTCAAGACAGATTTTATATATATATATATATATATACTTGTTGATGCCAGAGGTCAGAGGAGAATGGCCAGACTCATTCCAGCTGATAGAAAGAAGAAACCAAGGTATGCAGAAGAGCATATCTGAACGCACAACACATTCAACCTTGAAAAAAGCGTTGCCTGCATGGTCTGATGAGTCTCGATTTCTGCTACAACATTCAGATGCTAGGGTCAGAATTTGGCGTCAACAATATGAAAGCATGGATCCATCCTGCCTTGTATTAACAGTTCAGCTTGATGGTGGTGGTGTAATGGTGTGGGGGATATTTTCTTGGCACACTTTGGGCCCATTAGTAACAATTTAGCATTGTGACAACACCACAGCCTACCTGAGTATTGTTGCTGACCATGTACATCCCTTTATGACCACAGTGTACCCATCTTCTGATGGCTACTTCCAGCAGGATAACATGCCATGACATAAAGCGCGAATCATCTCAGACTGATTTCTTGAACATGACAATGAGTTCACTGTACTCAAATGGCCTCCACAGTCAGCAGTTAATAGAGCACCTTTGGGATGTGGTGTAACGGGAGATTCGCATCACGCATGTGCAGCCGACAAAACTGCAGCAACTGCGTAATGCTATCATGTCAATATGGACCAAAATATCTGAGGAATATTTCCACTACCTTGTTGAATCTATGCCATTAAGGATTAAGGCAGTTCTGAAGGCAAAAGGGGGTTCAACCTGGTACTAGTAAGGTGTACCTAATAAAATGGCCGGGGTGTGTATACTACAACTATTTATGACTGTCTCTGCGTCCTGAATCATACATTCTACATTCATATCTATTTTAATATCCCTGATTATTAATAGCAACCTGTAGAGTATGTTTATAAATCTCTGATCCTAGTTATTATTTCTTGTATAGTGTTCATAGTACATCCACCTGTAAATATTACCCATAGTTTTCTATAATTGCACTTATAACTTATACTTACGTCCTGCACTTGCTGCTATTGCACTCTTGTTTAGGCCTAACTGCATTTTGTTGCCTTGCACTTGTATAATGAGAAAAAAAGTTCAAATATAATGTAAAATACATTCAGCTCCAATAACCATACATTGATTAAGCCTAATTTTCTTATTTTTTGTGTTTACACTCTTCTAAGTTAAATAAACATTTGCTTGAAACATCTATTTTCTGTATTATTTGTCATTTCAGTAATAAAAAAAAACATCATGCTGTATCTGTCCTTACATTCTGGTCAAGTTGTGTTCATTCTCAATAGGATTACAAGTAACTTTAATACAATTATTATGCCTTAAAAAGGTTTAAAGGGGGAGTAATATGACCTTTTGTCAAGATGTACTGTAAGTGTTAGCAGAATGTATTTGTGAAACTGCGGAAAACACAGTTCATTTTAGCATGCTCTAATTCCCTCTTTTATGTAAAAACAAAAAAACTTTCCCTGTGTTTCTTTAAATGCAAATAGGCTGCTGCCTTGGGTATTCAAGCAAAACAATGAGAAAAATTATATACACAGAAAGCTGGTTGTCCCAGGCTCATAGGGAATACATGACTATAGCAACATTTCTGCACAACCACAAAAATGTACTAATACACACATTTTACCTCAATTTCTAGGTAAAATAAACAATAGGAAGCTATAAAAAAAATGTATATACACTTTAACTAGCAGACTAAAGAACAGCTTCTTCCCCAGAGCTGTCTCCCTTTTGAACTCTGCCCCCCACTGACTTTTTGCCCCCCTAATACACTCCCCACTCTCCTCATAACTCAGACTCCTCATAATCACTGCACTACTTAACATTTGAACATTTAAAAATGACTTAACATTTGCACATTTAAAAATTGCACATATTTATTGCACTGATTCACTTATTTGAACTGTACATACCTACTGCACATGTACATTTGTAATTATGTACACACCCACAGTACATATACATTTGTAATTATGTTTATCTATCTGCACACTTCTGATTATTAATAGCAACCTGTACATTTATCCATCTACTCTAAATCTCTGTTCATAGCTAACACAACCTGTATATAATGTTGATAGTACATCCATTTTTAAATATCACCATAGTTTTTCCATAACTGCACTTATACCTGTATCCTGCACTTGGCTGCTATTGCACTCCTGGTTAGACCTAAACTGCATTTTGTTTCCTTGTACTTGTACATGTGTAATGACAATAAAGTTGAATCTAATCTAAACTAACTGACACTTTCTTACAATCACTCTATATCTACTGTATAAAAAAAACAAACAAGCTAAGTGAAGTGTGCTTCACACAGGTGGGTGGGCTTGACAAACCACACGTAGAAAAACTCTTCTAAAAATAGCACTTAATTATCTAAGCACTACCAGTTTTTTTGTATAATTAGCACGTCTTGTGTGTATTGCCTCTTCTTGATGAATCACTGAATGCCTCCTCAATTGTAAGTTGCTTTGGACAAAACAATCTGCACTGTAAAACCTGATAAGTTAACTCAAACTGTTTGAGGAGAACAAAATGGTTTGAGTACTGTAAACTATATACGTATATATATACGTATATATATTATGTTTCCTCTAGGATTTTTTCCAGCTGTGGTGGCAGACCTTTTAGACAGATCTACCAACTACCTATGGTGTTATTTCAATGACAAATGTCGTGAGCGCAGTATTACAAGTCGAGATCGCATTTATGTAATACGAGCATGCGAATCTCTTTGCTTGTGTGCTGATTTCCTCCGCTTGTGCACAAAACTTCTTGCACGCCCTCAAATAGCTATGCTGCTCAGGTGCAGATCTTCTTGTGCGCTCTCAAATAAACGCTGCTGAAGTGCGATTTAGTGCGTTTATGTAGTGAGTGTGTCTCCAAAATTTATTAGATTTGCTAGGAATATTTATGAATGTCTCCAATAGACCTACAGAGCGGCATTAATGCGTCCTGAAGTACAGTGAAACGGCTATAAACTCCAGCAAGATAAAGTCTTTGTTTGTTGTATGCAACCATAGACCTTATCTATAAATAAAGTATAATTATGGAAACTGTGTTCATCCTAACTAAAAGCTATACGTCGTGTTTGCTGGCCTCACGCATCACGCACCTGTCAGTCAGTCAGTCAGTCAGTCAGCCAGCATGTCACCTTAAAGGGTTAAACAAATAACGCACAGCACTACAATGGGTAAAGAAAAGTTTGCGCTGTTATAATTCACTTACCTTTTAATACATTCGGTGCGATTATAACCTGCTATTAAAAATACCTACTGAATGTTTTGATTGAGACGCTGTAATGTAGCTGTGGTGGGATGAATTTTGATGTGGCACCCCGCCATGGAGGAATGAATGTACTGTAGCGTAAACCTTGGAGTCATATACACATATACAGTTGAAGTGAGAATTATTAGCCCCCCTTTGTTTTTTTTTACTTTTTAAAATATTTTTATAAGTTAAACTAACTCATTTCATTTAGGGATTTTCACTATTAGGTTTTATAGTGTGCTAAATGACTAAATGTAAATGTTTACAGGGCAAATTGTTGACAAATAAGCCTTATTTTCATGCGACTCATTGTACAGTACTATAATAACAGCTCAAAACAAATACATTTGTGTCACATATCTATCATATATCTATATAGATGACTTCACTGATGTAGTCAGTTGTATTTAGAAACAGAAATGCATGTGTATCAGTATATTAGATCCGTAATAATCTTTCATGCTTCGACGGCAACATTACACACTAAAGGAAACTGAAAATGTAAAACCCACATACTGTGAGACCATGGAAAAAATAAAATAAAATAAAATCACATGTATTGGATGGCCTTGGCTTATTGATTTAATAACTTTCAACACAATATATATTTTTTATCGGTTTAATTTTTATTGGATTCTTTCAATGGTGGAAAAGCGGTCTAAAAATGGTGCCAAGTAATAGGGTCTAAGATCTCAGGACACCGCAAAATGATGCTAACAGTCTTAAGTTCCTCTTTCCCTTTAAGAAAGCTGGCATATAGAAACAGTTCATAAAAAATGAAACTCAAAGGGATAGTTCACCCACAAATTAGTATTCGGTCATAATTTACTAGCCCTTTACTTATTTCAAACATTAATGGGTTTCTTTCTTCTATTAAACACAAAAGAAGATAATTTGAAAAATGCTGGAAACCTGTAACTTTCATAGTATTTGTTTTTTCTACTATGAAGGTAAATGGTTACAGGTTTTAAACTTTCTTCAAAACTTCTTTAGTGTTTTACAGAAGAGTTTACCACTTTAGGATCCCAACTTTTCATTTTTGGACGAACTATCCCTTTAACCACCCAGTCTTACAACAAAGAGCTGCCGTAATTATGTTGTTTACTTTTCACACATGCAAACAAACAGCCATCAAATGTTCAAATCTAAAAGTTGTTTTATTTCATAGGATGCTTCCATTATACAAGATTAACATTTTCTAGTAGATTTAATTACGCACATTTCCTTTAGTTCAGATTGGCCTACTTCCTGTCTAGCATGCACGAGGTAATGCTTGTATCCTGTACTGTTTATTCAAAGGTCATTTCCTTTTCCTTCTGCTCCCCCATATCACCTCTTAGCGACATATTAAATATGCCATGCCATTTGTGGCCCAGAGACGTTGGTCTCAGTAGGCCTGAGATGGGCAACAGAAAATATCATCATTTTTTAATATCAAAAGTATTCAATGTAATTTTTTTACACAATAAAAAAACTTTTTATTAAGTTTATTATGAAAAGACAACTATATATTACCAAATTAAATTGGGAATAATTAAGATTTTACGTTTCTTATGCTCACCAATTATTTGTGACCCTGAACCACAAAACTAGTCATTCATTCATTCATTCATTCATTTTCTTTTCGGCTTAGTCCCTTTATTAATCTGGGGTCGCCACAGCGGAATGAACTTATCCAGGATATGTTTTTTATGCAGCAGATGCCCTTCCAATCCCTGATTGTCATGAGGGGATCACATGGTCGATTGGCCCACACAGAGGGAGAGCAGGGTGGGAGAGCACGGCGGTTCGAATTTAGGTCAATCAAATGCATTAATAACACCTGTGTTTGTGCAGTGATTAGGATGGGTCTGCGTCTGAAATTGCATGGGTAGCGTTTGCGCCTCACAGCAAGAAGGTCGCTGGTTCGAGCCTCGGCTAAGTCAGTTGGCATTTCAGTGTGGAGTTTGCATGTTCTCCCCGTGTTCGCGTGGGTTTCTTCCGGGTGCTCCGGTTTCCCTCCAAAGACATGCGCTATAGGTGAATTGGGTAAGCTAAAATTGTTCGTAGTGTATGTGTGTGAACGGAAGTGTATGGGTGTTTCCCAGTGATGGGTTGCAGCTGGGAGGGCATCTGCTGCGTAAAACATATGCTGGATAAGTTGGCAGTTCATTCCGCTGTGGCGACCCTAGATTAATAAAGGGACTATGCTGAAAATAAAATAAATGAATGAATGAACTTAATGTTTTCATAATTTATTGCAGAACACTTCTGGTGCCCTTGAGGTGGGATATGGGTGAGGTTAGGGACAGGCTTGGTGGTATGGGTAAGTTTAAGGGTAAGTTACACAATAAATACACTGTAACGAATAATTAATTTCAGTGTAAGTGCATATTTGTTAAGGCCACCTAATATAAAGTGGGACTCAAGAAATGTATCACAATGATCTTGACTATCATAAAAAGGACAATAATTTTGACCCATTTATTGTGTTTTTGTCTTTTTCCAAAAAATTCCCTGTGCAACATAAGCAGTATAACATTGGGTCCCATTTTAAGCTAATTATTATGGATTATTATTATTTGCATGCACAGAGGTAACTTATGAAAAATCACCACCTATAATCACAACACCTATTGCATATAGCATAGGTCTTAAACTCAATTCCTAAAGGGCCACAGCTCTGCACAGTTTTGCTCCAACCCTGATCAAACATAGCTGATCCAAATAATCAAGGTGTTCATGACTCTTTTGAACACTTTGATTATTTGGATCAGGTGTGTTTGATCAGGATTGAAGCAAAACTGTGCAGAGCTGCGGCCCTCCGGGAATTCAGTTTGAGACATATATGAATTTGTTCATAAGCTTGTTTGATTGTTGGTGAATTTAAGTATTTAAAAATATTAGTGGAAAAATATATTATAAAGCCACTTAAAGGATGTTTTTTTTAATAAATGTAGAACAAAGCATGGTTTTATTAAATCAGGATAACAAAAAGTTTAAGAGATAGTTCACCAAAAAATGAAAATTCGGTCAACTTTCACTCTCACTTGTTCAAAACCTGTTTGAGTTTCTTTCTGCTGTTGAACACAAAAGAAAATATTTTGAAGAAAGCTGGAAACTACTGACTTCCACTGTGTTTGTTTTTCCTACTATGGAGGTACAATAATTAAAAACAGATTAAATTGTGTTAAAACTGTTGAAATTGTGTTGAAAAGGAAAAGAAATAGCCATAATAGTGTGATCTGTCGGACATATCACAGTGCTCATTCAGTAAAGACACAACTAAACAGATGTGTTTTCAGTCTTGATTTGAATGTGCCTAATGTTGGAGCACATCTGATTTCCATTCCATTTCTGGAAGCTGATTCCAGCAGCGGGGGGCGCAGTAGCTGAAGGATTTAATAGGAATTATTCTTGTTTTGTTCTTTTATTTTACATTACCAGCTGTAGTAACACATACCAAGTAGTATTGCGATGCTGTTATTCACAACTCAAATTATAAAGGAAATTGTCAGATATACTATATTTTGTTATAATAGGCCTACTTGAATTTAATTCATAATTCTCTTATTGAAAAAAATATATATATTATTTGTTCGTCATTTCACCTAAATGTTATTCATTCTGTTTATTTTGTAGATAACTGACCAACAAAAAATACATTAAAATAAAGAAAGGACATTATACACTCTCAGAAATAAAGGTACACAAGCTGTCACTGGGGTGGTACCTTTTCAAAAGGTACACATTTGTACTTAAAGGGTCCATATTGGTACCTCAAATGTATATATTAGTACCTAAAAATTAAGAGGATTTTTTTTTTTACTTTTTAGGTACTAACATGTACCCTTAAGGTATTAATAGGGACCTTGTAGGTACAAATTTGTACCTTTTGAAAAGGTACCACCCCAGTGACAGATCCTTTATTTCTGAGCGTGTACCAAATGAAATTGGTCACAAAAAGAGCATTTTTCGAACACAATTAAGCTGTATGAAGTGGTCAAAAATAGTTTCAGTGTTTCCTGCTGCTGTTTTGGGTTTTTCATCTATTGTTTTATCAGGTAACAATCCAAAGTAAGTCAAAATTTCAGTTTGAGAGTCGTTCTTTTTAAGAGATTGTCGTGGTTGTTGTACTAAATCATGTTGACAGGAACAGAAATGAACCGATTCAGATGTGCGTTCGAATTGAAGCATTAAAAAAGAAAAAAGGCGCAAATTCTACACAGTTTTGCAACCTTAAAGTGCTCCACAACCTATTAAAATAAAAAGGTCTATTGTTGCACAAACGTGTAAGCATTTTAGTGACTTTTCCACAAGCAACATTACCTATTGTAGATAAACCATTAATGACGATACTACTGTTTATAAACTACAGTGGCAGCGGCAGTATTTTGGAGTCATAGAACCGCAATCCTACCATATTAGCGGTAAACCGTGCAACCCTAGCCAACACGAGAAGAATATGCAAACTCCACACAGAAACGCCAACTGACCCTGCCGGGACTCAAACCAGCAACCTTCTTGCTGTGAGGTGACAGTGCTAACCACTGAGCCACCGTGCCACCCTGAACTAACACTAACTCCCTAAAAAGCAAGCTGTAAATTCTAGAAAACTCTTGATCCAGAATAAAGGAATTTAGTAACACTGGAGGGGAAACCACAGTGACCTCTAATCTCCCATTGGCTTTCTCTTGGCCTATATTAATAAAGGCCATGTCAGCTGTGCTCTTCTTGAGGAATGTATGAATGTGATTCACTGTGCAGGGAGTGTTTGAAAGCTGATCCCGAATGCACCGCAGCAGGACCCCTCCCTCTAGAAACCCCTGTCATCCTAAAATACAGTGTCTTGGATGTGTGTCATCGTGACGGCCAGCATGGAGCAGCAGATTCAGGATGAAGGCATTCTCTCTGACTCAGAGGTCTTCCAGGAACACTGGATATGACTGCACACTATAACACGGTCAGGTTAACGATTCAATGATTTCACAATAGCTGACGAAAACAGGTGAACTATGTGCAGTGCGCCACAAATATGACAATAAATATATACAGTCAATCAATACAATGAATATATACACAGCCCAAAATTCTGTTACTTTTAGCAAGGTTTATTGACAAGAAAGGCTTCTCTTAAAGGATAAGATGATGTACAAGAGGCATCATTGTGAAAATATTTCTCAGCTTATATTTACATTTGAACAAAAGCTTTAAGTCAGAATTTGCCAGAGGTATGGCCCGCCTTTCTGATAGCCTGCCCCTCTTCGATTGGTCAGATGAGCCAGTCTGTTGTAAATAGTCTACCTCTTAATGTGTGCATTCGAAATCAAATGCTTGTTGTCATATCTGTTTTTTGGCTGCAGAGGCATCTTCGCCATTTGTAAACACAGTAACAGTGGTATTGTTTTTACTGTAAGTTCATTGTTTTTACTGTAAGTTCTTTGGAAGTGCATGCAAAGATTTCATAGCACAGAAAAAAACACTTATAACATGAGCCATATTCTCGCATACCATCAACTGTTTTCAGGGAAAACTCACATCATTTTGACATATTATTTCTCATAAAAATTACTTTTACGTTGTCGGTAAAGACAATATTTTTGCTTGTCTTTGTCTAGTCTTTATCTTGTTTCTAGTGTGAATATCTAAATGGGGTAAATTAAATAATCTTATTTCAAAATAAATCAAGATTATTTTGCTTGTTTTCAGGAAAAACTCACTTAATTTTGACAAATTATTGATGGAAAAAAAGACAATATTGTTTTTGTCATGTTTCTAGTCTGAACAAGATTATTTAACTTGTCTCCTCACTTAATATTGATGTATCATTTATTTTAAAAAAAGACAATATTTTTGCTTGTCTGGAAAATGCTTTGTGTTTTTTTTGAATATCTAAATGTCTGAATATCTAAATGGGGTAAGAAATATATATATATATATATATATATTTTTTTTTTATGAAAACAAGATCATTTTGCATGTCCTCTTTGAAAAACTCACATTATTTTTACATTATTTATGAAAAAAAGACAATATTTTTGCTTGTCTAGAAAATGCTTCAAGTTTTTGTCTTGTTTCTAAAGTAAATATCCAAATGGGGCAGACAAAATGATCATATTTTAAAATGAACACAAGATTATTTAGATTGTTTCAGGAAAAACTCACTTCATTTTGACATATTATTTATGATAAAAAGACTTTACATTTACATTGTCAGTCAAAGGCAATATTTTTGCTTATTTAGAAAATGCTTCATAGTTTTTGTCTTGTTTCTAGTCCGCATATCTAAATTGAGTAAATGAAATAATCTTATTTTTAAAATGAAAACAAGATTATTTTGCTTGTCCTCTTCAAAAACAGATCATTTTGACATGTTATTTATGAAAAAAAGACAATATTTTAGCTTGTGTAGAAAATGCTTTGTGTTTTTGTCTTGGTACTAGTCTGAAAATGAAGATTATTTTGCTTGTTTTCAAGAAAAACTCACTTAATTTTTACATTAATTATGAAAAATATATATTTTGCTTCTTTAGAAAATGCTTCGTGTTTTTGTCTTGTTTCTAGTCTGAATATCTAAATGGGGCAAAATAATCTTATTTCAAAATGAAAACAACATTATTTTGCTTGCTTTCAGGAAAAACTCACTTAATTTGGACACACTATTCATGAAAAAAGACAATAATTTTTACTTGTCTAGAAAATGCAAATTGATTTAAGAATTTTTTTATATTTACACCAAAAAAAAAAAAGACAAAAACTCAAAGTAACAAAATCTTTTATTTTTCAGTGCATACAATGCCACAAGGTTTGAGCAAAAAACTGGAATTACTGATGACTCATTCTTAATTTTGGGAAACAATAAATCCATTTATCATGCACTTGAATATTTGAAGCTCGGCATACTTTGCATTCTCAGAAAGGTAATATCCAGAAAAGCATAATAGGGGCACTTTTAACGTATTTGACTTCAGTCTGAACTGCTCTCTGGATCAGCAGGTTTCATTTATACCACCCTGACCAGACCAACACTGAGCATTTGTCCAGCAGCTGAGCCAAACATTTGAGCAACTGACAGGAAACTTTATACTAATTGATGCAATGATCTGTAAAAACACACCCACATGATCTGACCCCGTTCAGATGGACAGTCAGGATGACTGACAGTCAGCTCTTGCACCATTGGCATCTATTTATTGTACATTGTGATAAATGCAGGGGTGTTTTAACCCATATTTAGGTCAAATATGAACAAACCCAAGTCTTGGGATACATCCTTTTAATTATTGCAAATTTTGAACCAATGGTTGGGTTTGTCAGTATTTGACACCCATTTTGGGATCTTTGCCATGATGACAGTACATATTATAATATATATTTTTTAAGATACTAGTATTTAGCTTAAAGAGCAATTTAAAGGCTTAACTGGGTTAATTAGGCAAGTTAGGGTAATTAGGCAAATCATTGCATTATGATGGTTTGTTCTGTAGACAATCGAAAAAAATATTGCTTAAGGGGGCTAAAAATATAGATCTTAAAATTAATTTAATAAAATGAAAACTGCTTTTATTCTAGCCGAAATATAGGAAATGCTGTGAAAAATTCCTTGCTAAACATTATTTGGGAAATACTTGAAAAAGTATTAAAAAAAAAGAAAAATAAATAAATCACAGGAGGGCGAATAATTTTGACCTCAATTGTATACTGCAATATGAATTTCACAAGATTTGCAAATAATTCATTATTGATTGGGATGGGTTGGGAAATGTATCTGCATAAAATAAACAAAATGATACAAAATAAATTAAGGTACAGTTAAAATAGTAGCACAAAAATTGACAAATGAAATATACATTGCATTGTGGTGGAGTTACAGTATTGAGGTATATTGTGGTGGAGTTACAGTATTAAGGTATAGAAAAGTCACTAATCACATGTAAAATAACATATGAATAATATCTTCCTTGTATAAATAATTAGATGCAAATAATATTTGTTAAAGTAGCAATCTATATCATTTCTTGTGCCAAGATGGTTTAAATAAATTAACTTAAAATGTTACCGTTACAGGCCTTATATAACTCATCCAAATAAAATGATTTCACACTTTGCAAAGACTCCACAAATCACATCTGAACTGTGTTTTCTGTTTAATTATAATACCAATTTGACATTGCAGATCCTGCAATGTGACTATTGCAAATGTGCATATTTTGATGTTGATGCTGAAATGATACAT
Organism: Danio tinwini; assembly: GCA_903798205.1. Lineage (NCBI taxonomy): Eukaryota > Metazoa > Chordata > Actinopteri > Cypriniformes > Danionidae > Danio > Danio tinwini. The sequence goes on along the minus strand of CAIGQZ010000461.1, from coordinate 10,217,731 downwards.
TGTGCAGCCATTACTTTAAAATTACTATGGACTTACCATAACCCAACTCTTAACATGAGGCCTTTTGAATTGTTATAATGAAAAAGAACATTCACAGATACCCCATAGACAGGGCCAGACAGATGCTGCTGTTTTTCATTTTTACATTTTTTGTTTGCTATTTATGCACAGAATTTGGCAAAAAAAATAAAATAAATAATAATAATAATAATAATAATAATAATAAATGTGGATTTATACTAAATGATTTTCAGAGTATAGGACTAAATAAAAGGGAAAAAAAGTACTTTTTTAGTTTTAAAGTACAATGCAAATCTTATTAGAACCACTTGTTTGGTAAACAAAAGCTACAGTAATTCTCTTATACAGTACATTACATCATCTAAAAGACAGAAAATATTACTTTACAAACTGTACTGCACATAAATCATTCAAACATTTGCATATTATCCAATAACATGAGTGAAATCAATAAAAAAACTAAATAAATATTACATTTACATAAGTAAACAAATAGAGTTTTCCATGAATTTCTGTAGGGGCTGATTTTGTTTGGGCCTACTCGTTATGTAAGATAAAAGAGATAGCTCTCCCAAAAATAAAAATGATGTCATAATTTATTCACCCTTACCAGCAATTTTCCGGAAAGGGATCATGTGAGTGAACAGGCCCTTTTTGAAAATACCGGTAAATTAGATCAGGCAATTTTCCAGAAAGAGAAGTTGTAACATTAACGGTAATTTACCGGAATGCTGCACTGTGTGAACACATATAGAAGACGTGAGACGTCTACCCCAGTCAGTCAGAACACTCAGACACATTCCCATCCACGCTGTTTTTGATAAAAATAAAAAAGCCTTTTAATGCAACTGTGGAAAAAAATGTTCGATACAATGCTTGTGATTTTTACGTGATTTTGTGACGCTGTTTGTTTATCTTCAAGCTCTGCCGTGTGTGCACGTGAAGCAGCAGGTGAGCGCCAGCACACACACATATTATGTACCATCAACCATCAACAAAAGCCCAACCCCTTCTGTACAAGCGTAGCCGTTTAGAGGTTATTTCTGGTTAGTGATGTCAGAATTTATTTGTATTGTGGAATGGATTTTTTTTTTTTTTTACAGGTAAAGTCATTACGGTAATTTACCAGATATTAACCGGTATCACTGTGTAAAAAGGGATCATGGTTACTGGTTTTCCAGCATTCTTCAATACATCTTCTTTTGTGCTCAACAGAACAAAATGTTGAAAACCGGTAACCATTGACATCTATAGTAGGAAAACACATCCCATGGAATTCAA